>JASVEL010003022.1:0-332820 GCA_032618575.1 Nicotiana noctiflora
CCACATCTATTACTCACCTCAATACAGCGCGACGACTATTCCGAAATGCCCTTGCCACGAGAATCAAGCTCCGCACGCGTAGAATCTGATCAAATAGAGTAGAAATACAACAAATTAGGCCAATGGGACGATACCCAATCAAAACAACTCAATTTACATCATAATTCCCAAAGTTGTCAAAACCCGACTTTCGGTACGCTTATCGAAAAATTACAAAAGTCACATATTCGGAACCCTCATCTCGATACGAGTCTAAGCATATCAATTTTACCAAATTCGGACTCCATTTAGCCATTCAAAACCTTGATTTTCTAAAGTTCAAGCCTAGGGCTAAATCCTCCATAAATTACCCCAAATTCCTCCATTTTCATGATATAATTGCATAATATTACCAATACTAATCATAGATTAAGTCCATAGTTGATTACCCTGATGATTTCCTTGAGTTTCTCTTCAAAATCACCCAAATCGCCTCTAAAGCCGAGACCCAAATGTGTGAAATGTTCTGAAATTTTTCTAACTTCTGATACACTTAACTCACAGCGGTTTTCGCTTCTGCGGATAAAATTCCGCCCTTGCGGAACCGCTTCTGCGACCTTTTGGTCGCTTCTGCGAACCCAGAGGCCCTTTTGGCCATTTCCGCACCAGCGATCAAGGGACCGCCCCTGCGCATCCGCTTCTGCGTAAATTAGTCCGCTTCTGCGGAATGATCCGCTTCTGCGACCAAGAGTCCGCTTCGGCGGACTCGCCTCCGCGATCAATCACCCGCTTCTGCGGACCTCCCCATCGCGCCTCAGGACCGCTTCTGCGATCGCCCTCTCGCACCAGCGAAGCCGCCCCTGCGGGCCAGGCTCCGCTTCAGCAGTCGCCTCCGCTTCGCGCCTTCTTGTCCGCTCTTGCGGACTCGCTCCTGCGCTCCCTTTTCCGCAGGAACGAAAATAACAGAACAGAATCACATACCTGCAATTTTCCTCATTTTTCTCCCGTTTAACCATCCGAAAACACCCCGAGGCCCCCGGGACCTCATCCAAACACACCAACACATCCTAATACCTTATTCGAACTTGTTCCAATCCTCAAAACACGTCTAATAACACCAAAACCCATAATTCTCATCAAATTCAAGCCTAAATTCCTTAAAACATTCCGAATTACACATTCAATCAAAAACCCGACCAAACGACGTCCGAATGACCTGAAATTTTGCAGGCACATCCAAAATCACCTAACGGAGCTACTGCAACTCTGTCGGAATTCCATTCCGACCCCCGGATCAAAATCTCACCTACCGTTCGGATTTCGCCAAAATTCAACCTTAGCCAATTCAAGCCTATTTCTACACCGGCCTCCAAATTCAATTCCGATCGCTCCCCTAAGTCACAAATCACCTCCCGGAACTAACCGAATCATCCGAATCCGATTCCGAGCCCTCTAACCAAATAGTCAACTCCGGGTTGACTTTCCTTATTCAAGTTTCCTTCACAAAGGCTATATGCCTCATTTTCAATCCAATTCACTCCTAACTCACCCGATAGACTTTAACATTGATATAAAAGCATAAAACATACAATTTCAACATAACGGGGTGGTAATTCCCGTGACGACGGGCCGGGTCGTCACAGCCTCAATCATAGCAACTGAAGGATCAGAATACACAAGGAATGTAGCTTGGAATAGGTACTAGGAGGGAATTAAATTCCTTAAGGAAACACTGTGAATTTAGTGGGCTCAAATTGATTTTCTGTTTATGTTCATTTATATTTCTAGAATTATTTTACAAATACAGTATTACAGCAATGCTTTAACTCACGGAATCGCTTGTGTAGTGTGATGCTCAACATTCAAATAAATTAATTCAATAATCTCATACCATACCCATTAGTTTAATTAGTTCCTATATTTTAAATAATTTTCTCAAATTATGGATTCGCTTGCATAGCGTGATACTTAATATTATAGTAATTTCTTTAAGTGTAGTTACTTTTTTTTTCTTCAAAAGTAATAATGTACTAATAATCCTTGGCATAACTGCTGATTCGGTTGGGTAGCGCTGTTATAATAAAATTAATAAATTCTGTCTCGATCACACATTCACTTGCGTAGTGTGGTTATGACAATTCAATATTTTCTTTAATTTTCCGAATAATTTGGATATAAAAGTGGCAAGGTAAAATATAAAAAGCATATAAATATCAATTTGTCCTAAATTAATTAAGCCAAGTTTAAGTCAATAAAGCGACCGTGCTAGAACCACGAAACTCGGAGAATGCCTTACACCTTCTCCCCGATCAATAGAATTTCTTAGCTGAACTTTGTTTTCGCATACCATAATAAAAGAGTCAAACCATCCTTTGACTAGGGATTTAAATAAAAAGTGACTTGGAACATCAAAACCACAATTCCAAGTGGCGACTCTGAATATCAAAACAATAATCTATATTTTAAAATTTGTTACTTTAATTAAGAAGCTCTTTAACCCACAAACTCATTAGAACACATATCTTTTGGGGGGTAAAAAGGGGTGTGACACTACCTTTATTAATTACACCATAGTTTTTAGGCATAATAGTGTAAGTTTTGTACGTGGCTAATGCAGAATAGTTCTTACAATATTATCTTGTCATAACTACATGACATATGAGGGAGTGACTTCATGGTCAATGAAGTGATCAGCTGAAAATATCATGAGATTCGAGACTCAAATTCCATTTCTTTCTGTCTGTTCAAATCTTGAGGAACAAAATTACTTAATACATATTGCTATTATAACATGTTAGAGATACAATTACTAATGTAATTATTTTTACACTGTTAGTGTTTATAAGTGTAGACGATTAATTTTATCAAATTTAAATCCATAAAAATCTTGGATTTTACCACAAATTAAATATATATTAGTCCAATTAAGTAATATGGACTTGTATAATTGGGTTTGTTATTTAAATCCAATTAAATTAATTTAAATAAAGGTCCAAAATATTATTGGGCTAGCCCATCAATTGGTCTTCTATCAAATGGGTCGGCCCATAAGCCTCAAACCCAATGATCTACTAGGGTTTTCTTGGAGATTACTCCACCCCACACCTATATAAAGGGGTCAAAGGAGAAGGCTAAGACACAAGCAAGTAAGTAGAAGGAAAGACTAAAGAAGCTCTGAAGAATAGCATCAAGGTCTCCATCCATATCTGCAATCATCGTCTGTGGTCAAATCCCAAAGGCAAACTCAAGTTATAGGCGGGCGACTTCAAATCTTCCGTTCGTGATAACCCAACACCAAATCTTGGTTCGTGACGAGCTTAAAATTGTCCGTGACGTACTACAAATCTGAAATCCGTCAAGTTCAAGATCAAGCTTTCAAGTTCTTGAACCATCATCCCTGAGGGGAAGAATCAGAGGACTACATCCCTATAGATTTAGAGATATTTTAGAGATTGTAACCCCATCACTCGAAATTAAATATAATATTTGTCGCTATATTTCTTGTCTTGATTATTATTTTCCAGGAGTTATATTTAGTGGTTATAAATTTTGGCACGCCTAGTGGGACAATCTCTACCTCTCATCACTAAGATGGCTTCGAAGAAGATTGACTCAAAAGTTGTTGACTCCAAGTTTTCTTCTGCCGTTGAAAGTATCTAGAATGTTACTATGGGGAGTCTTGGGCCAATCACCTGGAGCAAGGCGAGCGTCTTGGGACAACAAGCACTCCAAGTGTCATCTGAACCAACGCACATTTTGAGATCTCCATCATCCGAAGATGAAAGGTCTTCCTTAGCAAGCTAGAGAGAGGAGATAATATTGCAGAAGTTGTGAAGAAATCTCTTGCTCAACTTACTTTATACAATACCAAAAGTCAGCTTCCAACCTGATGATGAAGTCTTAAGTGTTGGTTATACACCAATCTCGCCACATGACATGTTCCAAACTGAGTTCAATCCATGGGAAGGTCTCAGTTATTTTTCATGATCTGCAATAATCATGGAGGCAATGATGACTAACATTTCGACAATGGAGGAGAAACTTGCAAACCCAACGAAGGCGATTGATGGCTTAACAAAGTATGCTCAAGATCAAGATGTCCGTATCGCATAATTGACAGGCATAGTTGAAATCATGATGGATGGAGAATCAATTTATGCACCTGGAAAGCTTTGTGAAGTCCACGAGAAGGCTGATCCTCCAGCAAAACAAGTGTCATCCGCCAAAGAACTTCATGTCTCGTCCGAAGGATCAATTCCCATAGAACAATTGAAGGAATTCATTACGGGGACTATCAAGGATAAGTATGAGGGCGCTTCAAAGTTTTCTCTCACGTACGCAACGTCGTATACTGCGAGAATCGATAGCTTGAAGATGCCTGCCGGCTATCAACCTCCCAAATTTCAGCAGTTCGACAGCAAGGGAAATCCAAAGCAATATGTCGCGCACTTTGTTGATACATGAAACAATGCAGGTACTTATGGAGATTACCTTGTCAAGCACTTCGTCCTCTCACTAAAGGGGAATGCTTTTGATTGGTACACCGACCTCGAGGCTGGATCCATTGATAGTTGGGACCAATTGGAGCAAAAGTTTCTCAATCGCGTTTTGAGCACGAGGCGTACTGTGAGCATGGTGGAACTTACGAACACTCGCCAACAAAAAGATGAACCGGTTATTGACTTTATCAATCGATGGAGGAATGTAAGCATTAAATGCAAAGATAGGTTAAGAGAAGTTTCTGGCATAGAGATGTGCATCCAAGGAATGAATTTGGGACTTCGTTACATCTTGCAAGGAATTAAGCCTAGGACGTCTGAAGAACTTTCCACCCGTGCTCATGATATGGAGTTGATCATGGCTTCTGTGGGAAATGAAGGGTTTCCCATCTACGAACCCCAAAAGGGAAAGGATAAGCAAGAAGTCAGAAATGGAGCAAGTTCGTGTCCAAGAATGAAAGCAAAGAATCAATGAACGTGAATGCCTCTCCTTTGAAGTTAACTACCAAGGTGAGCAAGAAGCATAGTATGAAAACAACTTCCTCTCAAGATAATGCAAATCGGAAGTTTACTCTCAAAGAGATGCAAGAAAATGAGTACCCATTTCTAGACTCTGATGTGCCTGCAATATTTGAAGAACTCCTCGAGTTAAAGCTTATTGAGCTGCCAGAGATGAAGCGGCCAGATGAAGCTGGAAAAAGCAATGACCCGAATTACTGTAAATACCATTAGCTTGTAGGTCACCCTCTTGAGTAGTGCTCTATTTTCAAGGACAAAGTTATGGATTTGGCTCTTCAAAAGAAGATTGAGCTCGAAGAAGAAAAAGAAAGCACAAACCATGTGTCCATTACCTTTGGCTCATTCGATACGATTGAGATATGCACATGTGAAGGGAAGAAAGATACATAATTGTTGGAGTATGACAAAGTCTGAGTTGATCACCTGATGAACAAGGATGGACCCTGGTGATTCAGCAAAGACGCCAATCGAGTCTGCAAAAAGGATCAACGAAGTAAGCTACGAGGAATGAGATGGTGACAACACTAAAGAAGCTACAAATGGTTAATGTAATGACCCAGCCTATCGTTTTTGGAATTTATGCCCCGATCCCCAATTAACTGCTTTTCCCTAAGTTCATTTCTTCTATTTTGGTTTGTTGGAACGTTCGGTATTAGGATTTGGAGTGTTTTGGGACACTTAGTCCCTAAATGAGAGCTTAAGAGTTGAAACATGGTTTGTATTTGGAGCAGTGTGAAGACGACCTTGAAATAGAAAACTGATGGTTCCATTAGCTCCGTTAGGTGATTTTGGGGTTGGGAGTGTGTTCGGAATGCAATTTGGAGGTCCGTAGCTCATTTAGGCTTGAAATGCCAAAGTTTGAATTTTTGAGGTTCCGGTCCGATAGTGAATTTTTGATCCAAGGGTCGGTTTTGAATTCCGAAAGTTGCTGTAGCTTCATCATGCCATTTTGGATGTTCGTACAAAATTTCAGGTCATTCGGACACGGTTTGAATATATTTTTGATCGAAAGTGTGTTTGGTTAGAATTTGAAGTTCATAGGCTTGAATCTTGGCTTAAATCGTGTTTCCGGCGTTGTTTTGGGTGATTTAAAGATTGGTACTAGTTTGAATAAGGTTATGGGTTATGTCTGTAGGTTTGTTCTAGGTCCCGGGGGACTCGGGTGTGTTTCAGATGCTCAACGGAGCATTTTGAAGTTGGAAATCATTGCAGAAAATTGCAAGTCAGTTGTCCTTCTAAGCGTTCGCGTAGAAGGCATCGCGTAGCTTCAGTTCTCCCTTTCACTGTGTTTTCATACTCATCTACGCATTCGCATAGTGTATTTTTGGAAGAAGTGGAATTCCTTCATCGTGTTTGCGTTTGGATTCCCGCGATCGCGTGGCTTCACATGTTCCTTCATCGCATTCGCATTCTTATTGTCGCGTTCGCGTAGGTCACGAACCCAGGCCTTCGCGTTTACATCTGTTCCTTCGCGATCGCGAAAGGAAATTTTGGCCCCTTATAAATTTCTTCTTCGCGAACGCGTGATGACGCCCGCATTCGCGATGCTTTAATCCCAAGGCAGACAGATTAAAATCACCATTTTGAGGGTTCACCATTTTTATAATATTTTGACTTCTAGAGCTCGGTTCTAGGTGATTTTTGAAGCGATTTTCACCTTGGCAACTTGGGTAAGTGATTACCACTCGATTTAGACCATATTCTATGAATATCCTCTTAATTTCACCCTATAATTTCGTGTTTTTGAATGGGAAGTGGGTAAATCTTCTTAGACCTAATTGTGAGGATTTAAGGGGGCATCTGACCTTCAATTTGGGAGATTTTTATATGGTTGGACTCTCTGAGAGTACGAGGGTTCTGAAAATATAAAAATTATTCTATTTTGAAATGATGGCTTGAGGAGCATTTTGGTCATTTTACCTATTTTCGCGCCCTAGCTTTAATTTTAATAGTGGAATCAGTTGTTTGCAATATTATTTACAATTTGTAATCGAATTGAATAGATCTGGGACATTTGGAGTCGGATACTCGTGGCAAGGGCATTGTTCCCTAGTTGATTTTTGTACTGGTTCGAGATAAGTGGCTTGTCTAACCTTGTGTTGGGGACCACTCCCCTTAGGACTTCTTATGTGCTGATTTAAATGCCTTGTACGCGAGGTGACGAGCGTGTACTTGTGTTGATTGTTGAAAAATCCACTTTACATGAATTGCTTAAACTGTGTTTCTCTGTTATTTGACTGATTTCAATGCAAGATTTAATCTGTGTTAGTTAAAGAAGTATGTCTAGATAGAATTAACTGCTTAATTGACTTAATTGAAATTACGTGAAGCATGTTAGGTCAGAATTTAACTGTTACTTATATTTGTGTACTTCATTCTCTGAATATTTCCATGATTTGGTTGCGTTTTTAGATTGGGACTGCGGGTTCAATTCCTGGGAGAACCTTTGCTATTTATATTATGGACTACGGGTTCGATTACTGGGAGATCCTTGTTGTTGAGATGATTGACTACGGGTTCAATTCTCGGGAGATCCTTTGTTACTGAGATGATAGACTACGGGTTCAATTCCCGGGAGATCCTTTGCTATGGATATTATGGACTACGGGTTAATTCTCGGGAGATCCTTTGCTATTGATAAGGTGGACTTCGGGTTCGATTCCCGTGAGATCCTATATATTTAAATGTGATGGACTACGGGTTCAATTCCCGGGAGATCCACTGGACAATTGAGGAAATACTTGTTTGTTTTATTTTTCTTACCTAACTTAATTGTCATTAACTTGTAGCTTATATTCTATTTTTTATCTTTATTTTAGATTATTCCCTGATTTACACTGTTCATTATTGTTATTATGTTTATTCTCAATAGGGCCCTGACCTTTCTCGTCACTACTCAACCGAGGTTAGGCTTGGCACTTACTGAGTACCACTGTGGTGTACTCATACATCTTCTGTGCATGTTTTTCATATGCATATCCAGTTACTTCTGGTCAGGCATTCTATCAGTGATCCAGGTGATACGTTCAGAGACTTGAGGTATATTCTGTCATGCCCGCAGACCGAAGAGTATCCTTCTACTTTCTCTTGTAGTTAGCAGTTCCATTTCATGTCTTCAGTTGTTGTAGACATTTCCAGATTTTAGAGTCGTACCTTATGTTTTCTCTTAGCCTGTGTTGCCCGTGGGTTTTAGGGTCTTCGGGATATTATTTTAGAATGCTAAGTGTGAAAGTGTCTGTGCCAGGCAGCAATTATATACATTATTCATGTTATTTAGTCTTGATTATAAATTTCTGCAAACTGTTATTACTTCCGCAACGTGTTAGGCTTACCTGGTCGCGAAGATTGGGTGCCGTCAGAACGTGTTAACAATTGGTGAACTAGGGCCGTGACAAGTTGGTATTAGAGCTCTAGGTTCATAGGAGTCACGGGATAGAGGTCAGTTTATTATAGTCTCGCTGATCGGTACGAAGACGTCCGTATTTATCTACGAGGGGCTGTGTAACTGTTTAGGAAAATCTTCATTTCTTTGAAATTCCTTATCTTGTGGTATTTTGACACCAATTCTAAACTTCTATCTTCTATTCTCTCATAGATGGTGAGGACACGTGCTACACGAGAGAACCAGGCACCCATGCCCCCTGCTGCCGCTGTTAGAGACCGGGGCCGGGGTAGAGGTCGATGACGCGCTCGAGCTGCAGCCACAACACCCGCGCGTGCTGCCGCTGAGGTACCACCCATAGATCAGGTTGGAGCACAAGCACATGGTACACCTACTACAACTACTACTAATCCAGTGCTCCAAGAGACCCTGGCTCAGTTTATGAGCATGTACGCTACTTTGGCTCAGGCGGGGTTGCTTCCCCTCACCGCAGCCACATCTCAAGCCGGGGGAGGGGCCCAAACTCCTGTAGCCCGCACTCCTTAGAAGAGATTGCCGATGGAGTAGGTTCTAGAGGTTATTCCTGTACCGCCTGCAGCACCAGTACACCCCAGGGATGGGTCAGTTGTCTCAGATGACGAGCAACGTAGGCTAGAGAGGTTCAAGAAATATGATCCCCTAGTGTTCAGTGGCCTAGCTTCAAATAACGCCTTGGGATTTTTGGAGGAGTGTCATCGCATTCTCCGTTCTATGGGCATAGTGGAGTCCACTGGGGTTTCTCTCACCGCCTTTCAGCTTTGAGGAGCTGCCTATGATTGGTGGCGTACTTATGAGTTGGATAGTCCAGTCGAGTCTGCCTCACTAACTTGGACACAATTCTCTGACATGTTTATGAGGGAGTTTGTTCCCCAAAGCCTCAGAGATTCATGGCGTGCAGAGTTTGAGCATTTACGCCAAGGTGCTATGACAATATTAGAGTACACCATCTATTACACTCAGTTGGCCAGACATGCACCGGCTTTGGTCGCCATAGTTCGGGAGAGAGTGCGGAGGTTTATCGAGGGTCTTATTCTGCCCATCCAGTCCAGCATGGCTCGAGAGCTAGAGATGGATATACCTTATCAGTAGGTAGTGAGCATTGCCAGACAGATTGACAGTATGCTCGCTAGGGAGCGAGGGGAGAGATAGGCCAAGAGGTCTCGAAAGTCAGGTCACTACTCTGCTGCTCGTACTTCAGCAGTTGATCATTATGGTAGGGGTTATTCTTATCGCTCTATTCAGTCAGCCTTTCTAGCAGCAGGTAACACTCCAGCTCCATCAGCACCTCAAGAGCCCGATTATGCTCCCCCAGTTTCTAGCACGCCTCCTATGCGGGGTACTTCCAAAGATCAGTCTAGCGGGGGTGGGCCCAGTCAGTCATAGTAGACATACCCTTCCAAAGCTTGTTATGGGTGCGGAGATACCCACCATATGGTTAGGGAGTTCCCTAGATGTGGGAGAGGTGCACCTTCTCAGACTCCACAGGCTCAACATGCTCCACAAGGTCAGTATTCCATTGTTCCAGCTCCAGCTGCCAACCCACCTACCCAGCTAGCCAAGGGCAGAGATCAGGGAGATAGAGGTCTCCCTCGAAGGAGGGTCCGGGCTAGATTTTATGCTATTCCTGATCATGATGTGGCTGTCGCCTCCGATTCTGTTATCACATGTATTATATTGGTTAGTCATAGAGGTGCATCGGTTCTATTCGATCCTGCCTCTATTTTTTCATAGGTGTCCTCTTATTTTGCTTCGCATTTGGGTGTGCCTCGGGATTCATTGAGTGCCCCCATTTATGTTTCTACTCCTGTGGGAGATTGTCTTGTTGTGGATCGCGTGTAACGGTCGTGTTTGGTCACTATTTGTGATTTAGAGACCAGGGCTGATCTATTATTACTCGATATGGTTGACTTTGATATTATTCTGGGCATGGATTGGTTGTCGCCTTATCATTCTATTCTTGACTTTCACACCAAGACTGTGACACTGTCTATGCCAGGCATTCCACGTATTGAGTGGAGTGGTACCTTAGAACATACTCTCAACAAGGTTATTTCTTTCCTTAAATCTCAATGTATGGTTGAGAAGGGGTGTGCTACTTATTTAGCTTATATGAGAGATATCAGTGTTGACACCCCTTTTGTTGATTCATTCCCAGTGGTACGGGATTTCCCCAATGTGTTCCCAGCTGATCTTCCGGGCATGCCGCCCGATAGAGATATCGATTTTGGCATTGATCTATTGCCGAGCACTCAGCCCATTTCCATTCCCCCCATATAGCATGGCTCCTCCTGAGTTGAAGTAGTTGATGGATGAGTTATAGGAATTGTTGCGTAAGGGTTTTATTCAGCCCAGTGTTTCACCATGGGGTGCTCCTATTTTGTTTGTGAAGAAGAAGGACGGTTCTATGCGTATGTGCATTGACTATCAACAGTTGAACAAAGTTATAGTGAAGAACTGATATCCTTTACCTCATATTAATGATTTGTTTGATCAGCTTCAGGGTGAACATGTGTTTTCCAAGATTGATTTGCGCTCAGGTTACCATCAGTTGAAGATTCGGGAGCCAGATATCCCGAAGACTACCTTCAAGACTCGGTATGGTCATTACGAGTTCCTTGTGATGTCTTTTGGATAACTAATGTCCCAGCAGCTTTTATGCACTTGATGCACAGTTTATTCAGGCCACATATTGATTTATTTGTGATTGTTTTTATTGATGATATTTTGGTATATTCCCGAAGTCAGGAAGATCATGAGCAGCACCTGAGGGTAGTGCTTCAGACTCTGAGGGAGAAGAGATTGTATGCAAAGTTCTCCAAATGTGACTTCTGGCTGAGTTTTGTGGCATTCCTAGGCTACGTGGTGTCGAGTGAAGGCATTCGAGTAGATCCGAGGAAGGTGGAGGTCGTGCAGGGTTGGCCCAGGCCTTCCTCAGCTACTGAGATCTGTAGCTTCCTTGGTTTGGCGGGTTATTACCGTCACTTTCTGGAGGGATTCTCTTCGATCGCGGCCCATATAACTAGATTGACCCAAAAGGGTGCCCATTTTCAATGGACAGATGAGTGTAAGGCAAGCTTCTAAAAGCTCAAGACAAATTTGACTTCAGGCCCAATCTTGGTGCTGCCTACCGGTTCATGGTCTTATACAGTTTATTGTGATGCCTCACAGGTTGGTCTTGGAGCGGTATTGATGAAGGACGGTAGGGTGATTGCCTATGCATCCCAACAGTTGAAGGTGCATCAAAAGAACTACCCGGTCCAAGATCTTGAGTTAGCTGCCATTGTTCACGCCTTGAAAATCTGGCGTCATTATTTGTATGGGGTACCTTATGAGATTTACTCTGATCATCGGAGTTTGCAGCACTTGCTTAAGCAGAAGTACCTGAATATGTGTCAGAGGAGATGGTTAGAGTTGTTAAAGGATTATGATATTACTATTCTTTATCACCCGGACAAGGCCAATGTGGTTGCCGATGCCTTGAGTCACCGGGCGGAGAGTTTGGGGAGTTTGGCATATCGACCAACCTCAGAGAGACCTATGGCGATGGATGTTCAGGCTTTGGCCAGGCAGTTTGTTAGATTGGATCTTTCAGAGCCTAGCCGGGTTCTAGCCTGTGTGGTTTCTTGGTCTTCTCTATTTGATCACATCAGGGAGCGACAGTTTGATGACCCTCATTTGCTTGTCCTTCAAGATAGAGTTTGGTGTGGTGCTTCTCGAGATTTTACCATCGAGGGTGATGGAGTGATGAAGATTCAGGGGCGGATTTGTTTGCCCAATGTAGATGATCTTCGAGAGTTGATTCTAGCTAAGGCCCATAGTTCGCGGTATTCCATCCATCTGGGTGTCACAAAGATGTATCAGGACTTGAGGCAGCACTACTTGTGGACATGGATGAATAAGGATATAGTTTAGTATGTGTCTAGATGCCTCAACTGCCAGCATGTGAAGTATGAGCACCAACATCCGGGTGGTTTGATTGAGATCCCAGAGTGGAAGTGGGAGCGTATCACCATGGACTTGGTATCTGGATTTCCACAGAATGTGAGGAAGTTTGGTTCCATTTGGGTCATTGTGGATCGGCTGACCAAGTCCGCTCATTTCATACTGTGTGCACTACTTATTCATCTGAGCGGTTGGAGGAGATCTATATTAGGGAGATCATCCGGTTGCATGGTATTCTAGTTTCTATCATTTCAGACAGAGGCACTTAGTTTACATCACTGTTCTGGAGAGCCGTGCAGCAGGAGTTAGGCACTCAAGTGGAGTTGAGCACGGCATTTCATCCCCAGACGAACGGATAGTCTGAGCGCACTATTCAGATTTTAGAGGATATGCTTCGTGCGTGCGTGATTGAGTTTGGAGGGTCATGGGATCACTTCTTGCCACTGGCGGAGTTTGCCTATAACAACATCTATCAATCCAACATTCAGATGGTGTTGTATGAGGCCTTATATGGTAGGAGATATAGATCCTCGATGGGTTGGTTGAGCCGGGCGAGGCCGGATTATTAGGCACAAAGATGGTTCAGGATGAGATGGAAAAGGTCAAAGTGATTCAGGATAGACTCCGTGCAGCCCAATCTAGGCAGAAGAGTTATACCAACAAGAAGGTTCGTTATGTGGCATTTATGGTCGGCGAGCGGGTTCTGCTTCAGGTCTCGCCTATGAAGGGCGTCGTGAGATTTGGAAAGAAAGGGAAGCTAAGTCCGAGATTTATTAGGCCTTTTGATATTTTGAGATGAGATTGGGGAGGTTGCTTATGAGCTTGCCTTACCTCCCAGCCTAGCCGGAGTTCATTCGGTATTTCATGTTTCTATGCTATGGATATACCATGGTGAATCGTCGCACGTGTTGGATTTCAGTTTAGTCCAACTGGACAAGGATCTATATTATGTTGAGGAGCCAATGGACATTGTGGACAAGCAGGTCAGAAAGTTGTGGTCAAAGAATATCGCTTCAGCGAAAGTCCGGTGGCGGGGTCAGCCGGCCAAGGAGGCGACTTGGGAGACCGAGCAGGATATGTGCAGCCAGTACCCTCATCTTTTTGCTACTTCATGTATGTTTTCAATACTCATTCGAGGAAGAACTAATGTTTAAGTGTAGGAGGATGTAACGACCCGGCGAGTCATTTTTGGAATTTCTGCCCCGATCCCCCATTAACTGCTTTCCCCTAAGTTCATTTCTGCCATTTTGGTTTGCCGGGATGTTCGATATTAAGATTTGGAGTGTTTTGGGACACTTAGTTCCTAAATGAGAGCTTAAGAGTTGAAACATGATCCGTATTCAGAGCAGTGTGAAGACGACCTCGAAATGGAAAACTGATTCCCTTAGCTCCATTAGGTGATTTCAGGGTTGGGAGTATGTTCGAAATGTAATTTGGATGTCCACAGCTCATTTAGGATTGAAATGCCGAAATTTGAATTTTTGCAGTTCCGGTCCGATAGTGAACTTTTTATCCGAGGGTCGATTTGGAATTCTGGAAGTTGCTGTAGCTTCGTGATGTCATTTTGGATGTGCATGCAAAATTTCAGGTCATTCGGACAAGGTTCTGATAGGTTTTTTTATCAAAAGTGTGTTTGGTTAATTTGAAGTTCATAGGCTTGAATCTTGGCTTAAATTGTGTTTACGGCATTGTTTTGGGTGATTTAAAGATCTGTACAACTTTGAATGAGGTTATGGGTTATGTCTGTAGGTTTGATTGAGGTCCCGAGGGCCTCGGGTGTGTTTCAGATGCTCAACAGAGCATTTTGAAGTTGGAAATCATTGGAGAAAATTGCAGGTCGGTTGTCCTTCTACGCGTCGCGTAGAAGGTATCGCGTTTGCGTAGCTTTAGTTCTCCCTCTCGCCGCGTTCACGTCCTCATCTACGCGTTCGCATAGTGTATTTTTTGAAGATGTCAAATTCCTTCATCGCATTCGCGTTTGGCTTCCCGCGGCCGTGTGGCTTCACCTGTTCCTTCATCGCATTCGCATCATTGTTGTCACGTTTGCATAGGTCACGAACCCAGGCCTTCGCGTTTGCATCTGTCCATTTGCGATCAAGAATGGCAATTTTTTCCCATTATAAATTTCTTCTTTGCGAACGCGTGATGACGCCCGCGTTCGCGATGCTTTAATCGCTGGGCAGACAGATTAAAATTACCATTTTAATATTGTGACTTCTAGAGCTCGGTTCTTGGCGATTTTTGAAGAAATTTTCACCTGGGAAACTTGGGTAAGTGATTCCCACTCGATTTAGATCATATTCCATGAATCTCCTCTTAATTTTACCCTTTAATTCGTGTTTTTGAATGGGAAGTGGGTAAAACTTCTTAGACCTAATTGTGAGGAGTTGAGGGGGCATTTGACCTCCGATTTTGGAAATTTTTATATGGTTGGACTCGTGAGTGTACGAGGGTTCTGAAAATGTAAAAATTATTCGATTCTGAGATGATGGTTAGAGGGGAATTTTGGTCATTTTACCTATTTTCGCGCCCTAGATTTAGTTTTAATAGTGGAATTAGTTGTTTGCAATATTATTTATGATTTGTAATTGAATTGAATAGGTTTAGGCCATTTGGAGTCGGATACTCGTGGCAAAGGCATCGTTCCCTAGTTGATTTTTGTACCGGTTCAAGGTAAGTGGCTTGTCTAACCTTATATTGGGGACCTCTCCCCTTAGGACTTCTTATGTGCTAATTTAAATGCCTTGTACGAGAGGTGACGAGCGTGTACTTGTGCTGATTGTTGAAAAATCCACTTTACTTGAATTGCTTAAACTGTGTTTCTCCGTTATTTGACTGATTTCAATGCAAGGTTTAATCGGTGATTTTTAGAGAAGTATGACTAGATAGAATTAACTACTTAATCGCTTAATTGCCTTAATTGAAATTATGTGAAGCATGTTAGGTAAGAATTTAAGTGCTACTTGTATTTGTGTACTACATTCTCTAAATATTTTCCTGATTTGGTTGCATTTTTACATTAGGACTACGGGTTCAATTCCCGGGATATCCTTTGCTATTGATATTATGGACTACGGGTTCGATTCCCGGGAGATCCTTTGTTGTTGATATGATTGACTACGGGTTCATTTCGCGGGAGATCATTTGCTACTGAGATGATGGACTACGGGTTCAATTCCCGGGAGATCCTTTGCTATGGATATTAAGGACTACGGGTTCAATGCCCAGGAGATCCTTTGCTATTGATAAGGTGGACTACGGGTTCGATTCCCGGGAGATCCTATATATTTAAATGTAATGGACTACGGGTTCAATTCCCGGGATATTCACGGGACAATTGAGGAAATACTTATTTATTTTCCTTAGCTTAGCTTATTTGTCATTGACTTGTAGCTTCTATCCTATTTTTTTATCGTTATTTCATATTATTCCCTGATTTACACTGTTCATTATTGTTATTATGTTTATTCTCAGTAGGGACCTGACCTTCCTCGTCACTACTCAACCGAGGTTAGGCTTGGCACTTACTAAGTACCGTTGTGGTGTACTCATGCCTCTTCTGTGCATGTTTTTCATGTGCATATCCAGTTACTTGTGACGACCCAAATGGTCATCACTTGTTTTATTAATCATTTCGAGCTTCTGAGGCCTTGAAAACCTCATTCTATATTGCCTCGATTTAAGTGCATGATCCGGGCATGTAGCCGGAAAGTTTTTGTGATAGAAAATATGAATTCTATGAGAAATTTGGAGAAAAATGATATTAATGTTGATATAGTTGACTTCGGTCAACATTTTTGGTAAACGGACCCGGACCCTAGAACGGATGGTCCCGGAAGGACCGTAGGAAAATATGGGACTTGGACATGCGTCCGGAGTCGAATTCTGAGGCTTAGAGCCCAAGTTACAAATTTTTCTGTGAAATTGTTTTTGATGTAATTATTAAAGGAAAATGAATTAATTGACCTTGGTATCGGGCTCGTATTTTGGTTCTGACGCCCGGTACAAGTCTTAAATATTATATATGTGCTTTCTGCAAAGTGTGGTGACATTTGGATGTCGTTCGATATGTTTTGGACCTTGAGTTCCAAGTTTGAAAGTTTTGAAAACCAAAAGTATGAAAATCATGAACTTGAGGCTTGGTTTGATGAAAATGATGTGATATTGGCGATGTGATCGCAAGAACAAGTTTGTAATGTGTTTTTTTGATGTTGTGTACATGTTTGGTTTGGAGCCCGGGGGGCTCTGGTAAAGATTTGGTAGGCCGTTGGATCAATTTCTGAATTTTTGCGCTGCTGGTTTTTCACCCAGCTGTTGTCTTCGCAATTGTGAAGATTTTCTCGCAATTGCGAGAGGTCCCAGGCTGGCCTTGGTTCGCAAATGCGAACCATACTTCGGAAATGTGAAATTGGTAGGATTGAGCACTACTTCGCAAATGCGAAGTATACCTCGCAAATACGAGGCCTTCAGTGTGAAGCCTGGCTTCGCAAATGCGAAGCATTTGTCGCAAATGCGAAGGCCCCTCAATCCAGCCTTGTTCGCAAATGTGACAAATGTTCGCAAATGCGAAGGCCACAGTTATGTCTTGGCTTCGCAATTGCGAACAAAAGTTCGCAAATGCGAACTTCCCATCCTTAGCTTATTTTTCAAACTCCGGAATTTGGTCGGGGTTCGCAATTGCGAACCCCTGTTCGCAAATGCGAATACAGAGACCTGTAAATCACGATTTCCAGCTTCATTTTTCACATTTCACAACCCAAAATCATCCCTTGGCGATTTTTCACGAACTCCCTCTTCTTTAAAGCAATTGTAAGTCACTTTCTACTTAATTCTTTCAATTCTTAACAACATTAAACATGTTTTTCAATAGAAATCAAAGGTTTTCATGGTAGAATTTCTTGTTTTTGGTAGAATATAGGGTTTTTCATGAATTGGGTAATTGGACCTCGAATTGAGGTCTGATTTTGAAACAAATCATATACTTGAACTCGTGGGGGATGGGTAACCGGATTTTGGTCCGAACCCCGAGTTCCGACCATGTGGGCCCTGGGTCAATATTCACTATTCCGGGCAGAATATTGTAAAAGTTGTAATTGGCCTTATGAATTAGTTTGTTGAGTAGTATTGATGATACTAGATCAATTGTGTATAGATATGATTGGATTGGAGCCAAATTTGAAAGGAAAAGCATTGCCACGGATTGAAGTATTCGTAAACATTCGAGGTAAGTGTTTGTTCTACCCTAGCTTGAGGGAATAGGGATTGAGTTTATGTGTAAATTGTGATATGTGGAGTCCGGCGTATAGGCATGGTGACGAGTATCTATACGATGGGGATCGAGCATGACCGTGAGTCTTAAAAATGGATTAAATTCTTATTAATCTAAATGATTATGTGAAGGGAAATTATTAATAGTTTTATACCGGTAAAATACATATAGATTATTGATGTGAAGAGTTATTGGTGTTACACCGGTAACAAAGGTAAATCGTTGATTCATTATCATTTATTGGTTTTATACCGGTAAAGTGCATATAAATTATTGATTAAGAGTTATTGGTATTACACCGGTAACGGGGATGTCTCGTTGATTTATTGTCATTTATTGGTTTTGCACCGATAATATAAATATTGTTAAAGTGAAGATTATTGGTTTAATACCGGTAATACTTTTATATACTCATTGTTGATCGGAGATTATTGGCTTAATGCCGGTAATATACATTATTAAAGAATTTTGGGATCGTGTGGTGCACCGACCACTTATATGATAAGAAATGGGATCGTGTGGCACGCCGACCACAAAGTTATTTAAATCTTGGCATTGTCCATAGTTGCCGGTAGCCTATTGATGCATTTGGGAGCGGGTGGTACGCCTACCACAAGGTATAACTTATTGATGCATTTGGGAGCGGGTGGTACGCCTACCACAAGGTATAACTTATTGATACGTTTGGGAGCGGGTGGTACGCCTACCACAAGGTATAACTTGTTGTTACATTTGGGAGCGGGTGGTATGCCTACCACAAGATATGAAATGAAAAATGAATTGAGACATGAAAGTAAGTTTTGTTCCGTTGACTATATTACTCTGGATATTATAAATGAATTGAGACATGAAAGTAAGATTTATTTCGTTGACCAGATTACTCCGGATATTGTGAGTTATTGACTGTTATTTTAGAACAGATTCTTCCCTTATAAACGTTCAATAATGTTTTCTGCTGTTGTATATGTATATATATATTTCAATTGTACAGGTTTATGTGGGTGACTGGCCTTAGTCTCGTCACTACTTCGCCGGGATAGGCCAGGCACTTACCAACACATGGGGTCGGTTGTGCTGATACTACACTCTACGCTCTTTTTGCGTAGATACAGGTTATAGACAGCAGCAACAGTAGCACGATTGTGGATATTCCGACTATTGAGACTACGAGGTAGCCTTGTAGGCATCCGCAGGACCCGTTGTTTCCTCTATCTATGTATTTCATTCTGTTATCTCATGTATTTGAGATAAACAGCTTATAACTTTTTCAGACAATTATGTGTATTATTCTTAGAAGTTCGTAAGTATTGTGACACCAATCTTGGGTAGTGTAGCATATTTGATAAAATTGACTAAGTCTTCCGCTAAGTTTAATTATTTCCCTGTAATTATATGTTGTTAATCCAAGTTTTAAGAAGAGATTTGTAACTAATGAAAAATGTAAGTAACAGTTGGCTTGCCTAGCTTCCACTAATAGGCGCCATCACGACTCCCGATGGTGGGAAATCCGGGTCGTGACAAGTTGGTATCAGAGCACTAGGTTGCATAGGTCTCACAACTCACGAACAACCTTAGTAGAGTCTGAGGGATCGGTACGGAGACGTCTGTATTTATCCCTTAGTGTCACGACCCTAGTTCACCAATCGTGAACATGTCGTGATGGCACCCAGTCCCCACGACTAGGTAAGCCTAACACGTTGCGGAATATACCGGTTTATGAACATTAAATAAGAAATAGCGGAAAACGATATAAATAAGAATGTAATCTGTGCCGCTTGGCACATACACCCATCAAACACACTTTATAAACACCACCAAGACCCGGAATCCCACGGGTAACACAGACTAAAAGAAATACAACTGTGGCTCTATGTGTAAAGAGTATCTAAAACAACGAAATGAAGGAAAACATCTACTAGAACTATCAGAATAGAAGGAGGGCCTCCGGATCCGCGGACGTAGCAGATCATACCTCGAGGTCTCCAAGTGTGCTGCCGATATCACCTAGTATGGGCCTGTCCTGATGTACCTGGATCTGCACAACAAAAGTGTGCAGAAGAGTAGCATGAGTACACCACGGCGGTACTCGGTAAGTGCCAAGCCTAACCTCGATGGAGTAGTGACGAGGAAGGTCAGGGCCCTACTGAGAGAACAATAATATAATGATGATAACAATAATAAGCAGTTTAAATAATTATGAATCCGAATGACGACAGTAAAGTGATTTCTGCAACCGTCTACAATGTAAGCTAGCAGCAAGTAAATAACTAAATAAAACTCAATCAGCAAGTCCAGGACCTGTGGGAATCGAACCCACAGTCCCATTGACAGTACCTCTGGGTCTCCGGGAATCGAACCCGCAGCCCATATCTCAATAAATAATCAATAACTCAGGATCTCCGGGAATCGAACCCGCAGTCCCTACCAATAACTCAGGATCTCGGGAATCGAACCCGTAGTCCCTACCAATAACTCGGGATCTCGGGAATCGAACCCGTAGTCCCTACCAATAACTCAGGATCTCGGGAATCGAACCCGTAGTCCCTACCAATAACTCAGGATCTCGGGAATCGAACCCGTAGTCCCTACCAATAACTCGGGATCTCGGGAATCGAACCCGTAGTCCCTACCAATATCACGCCGGGTCTCTGGGAATCGAACCCACAGCCCTGGGTCTCCGGGAATCGAACCCGCAGTCCACAAGCACAACCAATTAAGGAATCCACAGAGAGAATAATTATGCTTAACTATAACTTCACCGAAAAATAGTGCCAATAATTAACAAGGAGTTCAAATAAGGCAATTAGGCAACTAAACAGTTAAGTGCTACCTGATCATGCTCTTCTAACCACTACCGGGTAAAATATCAAATTAACAATCAAAGACAGGGATATCGCTCATCGAACATTTTTGAATAAAGTACGTGTTCAACAACCAGCGCATGTACATGCCCATCACCTCGCGTACAAGGCTTTTAAACTATCACATAATATCCTAGGGGTAAAAAATTCCCCCACACGAGGTTAGACAAGCCACTTACCTCAATTCCGGTACAAAACCGCTAAGAAATAACCTTCTTGCCGCAAATGTCGGCCTCCACAAGTGTAGTATCTGATAAAAATCAATAGAATCACATCAAAATAGGCCAATTGGGCATTACCCAATCAAAATAACTCAAAATTCACCAAAACCCACAAGTTGCCAAAACCCGACTTTCGGTACGCTTATCGAAAAATCACGAAAAATATATATTCGGGTTCCTTATCTCAATACGAGTCCGTGCATATAAAATTTATCGAAATCGGACTCCGTTTGCCCATTCAAATCAAAGATTTTCTAACAATTAGGCCTAGGGCTCAAACCCACCTTTAATCTTCCAATTTCAGTGAAATAATCATGGATTTCATGATAAACCAACGAATTAAGGTTAAGAAACTTACCCCCGATGACTTCCCGGTGATATCCCAGCGTTTCCCCTTCAATCCCCTCTCTTGGAGCTCAAAAATGGCGTTTTTGTGTATGGGGTCGCGGCTGAAATGTTTCTGGACTTAAAGTCACTGCCAGGCCAATTTACTCTACGCGATCGCAGCACTTGGCTCGCGATCGCGATGCACAACTCCTGGGCGGCTAGTTTTTCCTCTACGCGATCGCGTGGTCCTGGACGCGATCGCAGTGATCAACCTGGCCATTCAACGCGATCGCATCACCTCGACCGCGATCGCACTGTTTTCGATTAACACCATACGCGATCACATCCCTAGCGTCGCGTTCGCGAAGAACAACTCCCGGTTCTCACTCCGCTACCCTACGCGATCGCAGACTCAACCTCGCGATCGCAGAGCTTCCCAAATTCACTCTACGCGATCGCAGACTTCCCCTCGCGATCGCAGAGCCCAATAATTTTCTCTTACGCGATCGCATGAGTAGCTTCGCGATCGCGAAGCACAAAATTTCTCTGCAATATTGCAGCAGAACCAGCAGTGCAATTGGCACCAAAATGGTCCGTTTGGACCCCCGAATTCATCCCGAGGCCCCCGGGATCCCAACGAAAACCACCAACCTATTCCAAAACATGATACGAACTTATTCTAATCATCAAAACACGTTTAACAACATCAAAATCCATAATTCACATCGAATTCAAGCCTAAATTTCTTAAAACTTTCCGAATTGCACATTCGATCTAAAACCCGACCAAACGACGTCCGAATGACCTGAAAATTTGCGGACATATCCAAAATCACATAACGAAGCTACAGAAATTGTCGGAATTCCATTCCGACCCCCGGATCAAAATCTCACCTATCGTTCGGATTCGCCAAAATTTCAACCTTCGGCATTTCAAGCCTAATTGAGCTACGGACCTCCAAAATATATTCCGAACGCGCTCCTAACCCCGAAATCACCTAACGGAGCTAATGGAACCATCGGATTTCCGTTCCGAGATCGTTTTAACACTGTTCCGGCTACGGACCATTTTCTAGTTTCAAAGCTCTTATTTAGGGACGAAGTGTCCCAAAATGCTCAAATTTTCGGAACCGACTCTCCCGGCAACCCACAATAGCAGAAATGAGCTTAGGGGAACAGTTAAATTAGGGATTGGGGCGTAATTTTCTAAAACGGCCGGTCGGGTCGTTACATCTTCCCACACTTAAAGATTCGTTCGTCCTCGAACGAGCATAGAAAACATACCCGGAGTAGTGAAAAGATGAGGGTACTGGCTGCGCATATCCTGTTCGGTCTCCCAAGTCGCCTCCTCGACCGGCTGGCTCCGCCACTGAACCTTTACCGAAGCGATGTTCTTTGACCTTAGCTTTCTGACTTGCTTGTCTAGAATGGCTACTGGTTCCTCAACATAAGACAAATCCTTGTCTAGCTGAACAGATGTGAAATCCAACACATGCGACGGGTCACCATGGTATCTCCGGAGCATGGAGATACGAAACACTGGGTGAACTCCGGCTAGGCTGGGAGGTAAGACCAACTCATAAGCAACCTCCCCAACACGCCTCAAAATCTAAAAAGGGGCAATAAATCTAAGACTCAGCTGAGCACATTAGCCTGATATATCTGAAGATATTCCCTCTTGTTTAAGCAATTAAGTCTTAGAGCCAAATTCCAACATCCGGAAATTCTATGTCGGGCTTGTTTTCATCAAGAGATCACTCAATATTCCTCAAACGCCGTCCTCAAACATGATTGCATAACCTTGCTGGATTCTTACCTTGCAACTCAAAATCCACAAGACCACAATAATATTTTATGATCAAATTAGCCAAAAATTCAACGAATCAGATGCTCCCATCACACCTCATGATCTACATAGGTCTCGTTCCAACCTTTACAATACCGACACGATGGAAGAGATGTGTTGATATCCATAACCAACTACTGAATCAACAATTCATTGGTCCATACTCCCGACAAGATCCATTACCCTGTCCTAAACCAGAGGATGATCATTTCCTCTATAGTATACTTCATATAATCAATTTGCACTGACCCCAAATCACATAATCTCATCTCACCCAGTACGAACTGCTCAAGCGATAAGCCACATCGGACATAATCAAAAGTCCCACAAGATGACACAATGTGCTACTAATCCACTAATACGTACGTGATACAAAGGAAGGCGAAAACTAGAGAGAATTATTCAGCTCTCACATAAACATGGGCCTCCTCAGAAAATAGGAAACATAACACATAAAAGCAATTATAGACACCGAAATAGACACCACATTGTTGCGGCGTGCAACCCGATCCCAACAATATTACCATGGCGGCGTGCCACCCGATCCCAACAATATAACCATGGCGGCGTGCCACCCGATCCCAACAATATAACCATGGCGGCGTGCCACCCGATCCCAACAATATAACCATGGCGGCGTGCCACCCGATCCCAACAATATACAACTCACACAAGGAGTCATATGTCGAGCTGAATAGTTCGTCACATCAAAATACTGACTATCGATCATAAGCACACTAAGGTGCATGATATCAGACACAATGAAACATATAGCGCTATAGGCTACAACTCAAGCACAACCGAGGTGCGATATAAGATCTGAGTCTCAAGAGCCATCATGCTCCTATAACATCACCGCTGAGCGGAACCCCAACACATAAGGAACTTACCAAGCCGTCTCACACTCATACGGCACAATATATCTTACATGAATTAACCAACCGCGAAATAAGACCGCGACTATCCCTTCATAAAGGGCGCATTGTTGGAAGAAACATAACTGGCCTGACGCAAGGCTCACTTCCACATTTAAATCTATCCACCGACCTTAAGTCTATCATGGTCGTGCCAAGATAAGTCAATAGTATTTCACAGGTCTATAACCCAATAAGCATAGTGCCCTCCAGGCATAAGTTCTCAAATGGATGATATCACCAAACTCCTCATACTTGGTTTAAATTTCTAACCAATCAAGTGACTACAAGTCACACCTATACAATCTTCTTGTGGGTCAAGCTCCCACCATCTTCCGAATAATTAAACGGACTTGCACATTCAGCCCACCGGCTGCACTAACACTGAAAAGCGATCAGGAGTCCCTAACCGGGATGCGAAGCCTTTCTCATAGAACACCAATCTCAAATGATACTGATGTTAATACCCATCTTACTCAAAACAGTGACACTCTTTCCCTGCTCATCCGAGCTCTTTATATCACATTCATTGACCGAACTGTGACCTTAGTCCTTCAAATTTCATACTACTCGCTGCACCCCACGTGCCGATATACGATAGACACAATTTCCATCATAGCTCTAGAGCTGACGATAGGCTAATACTTCATCACATAAGACCTTCCATTTAACTCATTTTAGGAGAACTATAGCAACACACAGTGAGTTCTCATAACCGTTGAATATGCCAATCTCTAAGTAGTGGTCCAAGCCACCATAACCCTTTCCGAGGTCCGCCTACTCATAACAGGCCCTAACAGAAGAATACTTCAGAATAACATCAATCACTGCGACCGACAAGTCTCAAATGCACCGCCACAAATCACATGCATAATTCGATCACGTTGCATGAACCGATCATTGACACCAATACGCCAACTCAACTATGGCCGATCAATCTACTTCCTTCCAGGTTATCCTTGATTACCTTAGAAATGTTAATATCTTCCTTCAATACCTAACTTATTCCAACCGCACTTACCCCGAGTGACCTTAAATCACGAGGCCATGCTATCTCAAGAACGACGACCATTTCATGTCTCTCAAATACTACACCACAAGTCAAAACATCATAGATCGTTTTTTTTGCCTTTCTTCATAAGTTGCTTCAAAAGCTTGAGCCTTAACTGTACTTATAGACTCAGAATTATCAGGCACCACACTTTACCTCTTGAATTCACTAGGACCGCTATTGAGAACCATCCGGTTCTAACTTGCCCCAGTACGCAACCAACTCTACTGAATTTCTTTATAACATATGAATACCCTCTCGATAAAGCACCTAGCGGAATTACTTCCCGCGAAGCCTGCACCTATACGAGGCATAAATCATGAATTTTTCCCTCAAGTTTGAACATGAGCCAGTAAGGCTAAACATAACATGCATTCAACAATACATATACTCAAATTACCACACATGGTCCTTTTCCCGTGGCTGCAATAACCCATTAATACGCTAGTATCCAAAATTCACGCAGGTAATTAGCCATGCGACCCAAATCATAAGCGGTGAGACTCTCCCACTAGCTCAAAGCCACTATTACACGACTCTCGAGCACATTAGAAACATTCACTCAAGTCATCTACTCTTATTCAACTGCAATTCACTTGAACCTACGAACATAATCACTTGTGCCCTATTAGCACTCTGACCCCATAGGGTATGACCTCATTCCGATACAACCAAACATTATCCCGCTCCATGCACCGAGCATTCTCTACCAACGACACCTTAAAACATACTATGATTCTCACACACCTACGAAGCACCATGTAGCCCTTGTCGAATATTTCCCTGCTGAAAAAAAAATGTAGAGTTTATTAGGGACACAGGAACATCCAAAGTCCCAACATCATACCATACGAGCCTCAACTCTTGCCCATCCGCAAGTTTTCAAGAACTTTTTTTTTTTTTGAATAGCACCTAAATACATCGCAGGCCAAATCTGATATGACACATGACCCATAATTAGATCGTTGATAATGAAATCCTTTCAGTTGGCACGAAGCCTTAAAGATACATTTTGCTAATCCACGACAATAGCCTTTATCACATGTACGTCTTCATCATAAGACAACCCAAGACATTGGTTTGGTACATGTCCTTCTTAAGACAGTAAAACTCATTTCCCAGTATCTCTGATGGCTGAATCCTTCGCTAAATAGATATCTCATATGAACCATATAGTCTTTATTACCACCAACTATCTTTAGATCTACATCCACCTTGTGATTCTACCATTGCTGTGATGATTTGGCAGTTAAGTAAACCTTCACACGACCGTACTATCAACCGAATGCCAGAACCTAGTGCACCCCCATGTGCACAATTGAAGGTCTCTCAGTTCTCTTGCATTATCGATATGGACGACACGCGGTAACAATAGATGATTAAATTCTTGACTCCCTTGAGATCTCTCTGCAGCGTCATGAACCGTCGGCGCATACTTGATACCGAGTGCGCAATTTCAATACACGAGTGGATGCAAAAGAACATATGATATAGGCTCCAACTGAATAAATGGCGCACGATAAGGAATTCAAAGAATTGAAGAGTTTCCTAAACAGTTACATAGCCCCTCGTAGATAAATACAGACGTCTCCGTATCGATCAGCGAGAATCTAAGTAATCGGTCTGTGTCCCGTGACTCCTATGAACCTAGAGCTTTGATACCAACTTGTCACGACCCTAGTTCACCAATCGTGAACATGTCATGACGGCACCCAGTCCCCACGACTAGGTAAGCCTAACACGTTGCGGAATATACGAGTTTATGAACATTAAATAAGAAATAGCGGAAAACGATATAAATAAGAATGTAATCCGTGCCGCTTGGCACATACACCCGTCAACACACTGTATAAACACCACCAAGACCCGGAATCCCACGGGTAACACAGACTAATAGGGAATATACAACTGTGGCTCTATGTATAAAGAGAATCTAGCAACGAAGTGAAGGAAAAATATCTACTAATACTAATAGAAAAGAAGGAAGGCCTCCGGATCCGCGGACGTAGCAGATCATACCTCGAGGTCTCCCAAAATGCTGCTGAATCACCTGATATGAGTCTGTCCTGATGTACCTGGATCTGCACAACAAAAGTGTGCTAGAAGAGTAGCATGAGTACACCACGGCGGTACTCGGCAAGTGCCAAGCCTAACCTCGATGGAGTAGTGACGAGGAAGGTCGTGGCCCTACTGAGAGAACAATAACAAAAAGATGATAACAATAATAAGCAGTTTAAATAATTATGAATCTGAATGACGACAGTAAAGTGATTTCCGCAACCGTCTACAATGTAAGCTAGCAGCAAGTAAATAACTAAATAAAAACTCAATCAGCAAGTCCGGGACCTGTGGGAATCGAACCCACAGTCCCATTGACAGTACCTCTGGGTCTCCGGGAATCGAACCCGCAGCCCATATCTCAATAAATAATCAATGACTCAGGATCTCCGGGAATCGAACCCGCAGTCCCTACCAATAACTCAGGATCTCGGGAATTGAACCCGTAGTCCCTACCAATAACTCAGGATCTCGGGAATCGAACCCGTAGTCCCTACCAATAACTCGAGGATCTCGGGAATCAAACCCGTAGTCCCTACCAATAACTCAGGATCTCGGGAATCGAACCCGTAGTCCCTACCAATAACTCGGGATCTCGGGAATCGAACCCATAGTCCCTACCAATAACTCAGGATCTCGGGAATCGAACCCACAGCCCTGGGTCTCCGGGAATCGAACCCGCAGTCCACAAGCACAACCAATTAAGGAATCCACAGAGAGAATAATTATGCTTAACTATAACTTCACCGAAAAATAGTGCCAATAATTAACAAGGAGTTCAAATAAGGCAATTAGGCAACTAAACAGTTAAGTGCTACCTGATCATGCTCTTCTAACCACTACCGGGTAAAATATCAAATTAACAATCAAAGACAGGGATATCGCTCATCGAACATTTTTGAATAAAGTACGTGTTCAACAACCAGCGCATGTACACGCCCGTCACCTCGCGTACAAGGCTTTTAAACTATCACATAATATCCTAGGGGTAAAAATTCCCCCACACGAGGTTAGACAAGCCACTTACCTCAATTCCGGTACAAAACCGCTAAGAAATAACCTTCTTGCCGCGAATGTCGGCCTCCACAAGTGTAGTATCTGATAAAAATCAATAGAATCACATCAAAATAGGCCAATTGGGCATTACCCAATCAAAATAACTCAAAATTCACCAAAACCCACAAGTTGCCAAAACCCGACTTTCGGTACGCTTATCGAAAAATCACGAAAAATATATATTCGGGTTCCTTATCTCAATACGAGTCCGTGCATATAAAATTTATCGAAATCGGACTCCGTTTGCCCATTCAAATCAAAGATTTTCTAACAATTAGGCCTAGGGCTCAAACCCACCTTTAATCTTCCAATTTCAGTGAAATAATCATGGATTTCATGATAAACCAACGAATTAAGGTTAAGAAACTTACCCCCGATGACTTCCCGGTGATATCCCAGCGTTTCCCCTTCAATCCCCTCTCTTGGAGCTCAAAAATGGCGTTTTTGTGTATGGGGTCGCGGCTGAAATGTTTCTGGACTTAAAGTCACTGCCAGGCCAATTTACTCTACGCGATCGCAGCACTTGGCTCGCGATCGCGATGCACAACTCCTGGGCGGCTAGTTTTTCCTCTACGCGATCGCGTGGTCCTGGACGCGATCGCAGTGATCAACCTGGCCATTCAACGCGATCGCATCACCTCGACCGCGATCGCACTGTTTTCGATTAACACCATACGCGATCACATCCCTAGCGTCGCGTTCGCGAAGAACAACTCCCGGTTCTCACTCCGCTACCCTACGCGATCGCAGACTCAACCTCGCGATCGGAGAGCTTCCCAAATTCACTCTACGCGATCGCAGACTCCCCCTCGCGATCGCAGAGCCCAATAATTTCCTCTTACGCGATCGTATGAGCAGCTTCGCGATCGCGAAGCACAAAAATTCTCTGCAGTATTGCAGCAGAACCAGCAGTGCAATTGGCACCAAAATGGTCCGTTTGGACCCCCGAATTCATCCCGAGGCCCCCGGGATCCCAACGAAAACCACCAACCTATTCCAAAACATGATACGAACTTATTCTAATCATCAAAACACGTTTAACAACATCAAAATCCATAATTCACATCGAATTCAAGCCTAAATTTCTTAAAACTTTCCGAATTGCACATTCGATCTAAAACCCGACCAAACGACGTCCGAATGACCTGAAAATTTGCGGACATATCCAAAATCACATAACGAAGCTACAGAAATTGTCGGAATTCCATTCCGACCCCCGGATCAAAATCTCACCTATCGTTCGGATTCGCCAAAATTTCAACCTTCGGCATTTCAAGCCTAATTGAGCTACGGACCTCCAAAATATATTCCGAACGCACTCCTAACCCCGAAATCACCTAACGGAGCTAATGGAACCATCGGATTTCCGTTCCGAGATCGTTTTAACACTGTTCCGGCTACGGACCATTTTCTAGTTTCAAAGCTCTTATTTAGGGACGAAGTGTCCCAAAATGCTCAAATTTTCGGAACCGACTCTCCCGGCAACCCACAATAGCAGAAATGAGCTTAGGGGAACAGTTAAATTAGGGATTGGGGCGTATTTTTCTAAAATGACCGGTCGGGTCGTTACACTTAGAAGCCGCAGAGTTAGGAAATTTTCACCTTCATTCTTCACCTTCATTCTTTCCTATCGTGCGAGTTTGTTCTTCAAATGTTAAGTTGAATTTCTACTCTTATCTTCCCACGAATGGCAAAGGCATGTACCGCTTCTTCAGCCGACAATGGCACAGGTTGGTGATAGATCAACGATGCCTTCAGAAGCTTTACGGAGTGTGGGACAAGTTTCCCCAAACTCTTCGCTATCTCCTTCAGTGGTGCATCTTTTGAGAACCCAAGGTAATTTATTGACCGTTGCTATGAGCTATTGTAGAACGCGGGAATAGTTGAAAGTGAGAGGGTTGATTTTACTGTGTTTCAGGTAGCGAGTGAAGTAGTGGAAACATAATGTATTTACTAACCGGCTGTGGTTTTAATGGACCTTGACGTCCGGTTGATTTATTTGAAGTTGTGAAGGATAATTATTGTGGACTATCAGATGTTGTGACTTTGACTTATAGCCAAAAGGGGGAAATCCACTATTAGTGAATGGACCGGATGGCCATGTGTTATGTCAGTTTTGGCTTGGAAAGTATACATATGGTATGGAAAGGTCCCCCAAATAAATTATGCATGTTTGAGGCTTAATACTCTGCAGGGGGTAAGAATCGGCCCAAAGAGTAATAAAGAGTATATCAGCAAATGAGGTAGTTCAACAGTGTCAAGCTAGCATAGCAAGAGAGGTAATTGGTCGTCAATGTTTGTGACAAGCCTATGAAGAGGGCAGACCGGCTATGTGACATTACCTACTCAATCTTATTTGTAGAATGTTTGGAGGAGTTACCTCTCTGACTCTTAGAAAGGTGTGGTATGTACGATCTGAACGATCATGCCAGGTTATTATGGCAGTGTCCGAATATGTCGTCATGTCCAATAAGTTAGCTGAGCCTCAAAGGAATTGTTGTGAATGTGGTAGATTGGAGAAATATAATTTACGAAGGCACTCAAGCTACGTGTCCGTTGCAGTTAATACTTATTGGACATGACGGATGTTTGAGGCGGAGGTGAGACTCCTAGAGGTGGAGATCTAGTTGTGACATAATTTTTATGGTGTGACTGAGGTCACTACACTAGATGATGTTATCACATGTACAATTCTGATTGTTATAAAAGGAATATTTTTCCTCAACTTGATTTGATCTTTGAGGAATTGAGGCAAGTCCTCTTAATATGCTCCGCTCATGAGTGGCTTTGAAATCATCAAATCTACTTATGTGAATACTCACGTTGTGCTATTAAATGGGGATAATTATCCCTATTATTATGTGTCGGTCACTAGGAATATTGATGAGTTCGAAAGTCACTTTATATTAATTATTACAATGGGAATTGATGTAATTCCTGAAATAATTATTTTCAATGGTTAAATTGTATACCCTGTCGGTATGGGAGTTCTTTTATGCCGTGATACTCTTTGACGGACAATAGTTGAAAAGAAGAAAGAAAGGAAATGAAAAACATCAGTGGCACAATGTGCAAATACTTGTGATTTAGAGTGGAGGATGAGATCCTCAAAATTTTTGTATAGCGTGAAAATATTTGTTTTAAAAATCGAGCTGCAAGCTGCGGTGAATATTATATGAGGACAAGGTCCTGGTGGTGAAGAGTTTGTGTTTAAAATTTTCCCTTTCTAGAAATAAAAATCTAGCATAATATCCTAATTTGAGCCATGCATGTTAGGATTATTTGACAATCCTTGCATAGTTTCTATTCATATTTAGCCATTTCTATTTTGTGACCGTTGAGTTCTAGACTTTGAGACGAGCACCAGGTAAGGATAAATATGATGCATTAATTCGGGAAAGTAATTGTGAGGTTTCCATACCTCGTTGTGAGTAAAGTGGGAGTTTTGTAATAAGATAATTGATAACAGGGTTAATTGACAATGTTATAATCTAAGAACAACTCTTATGGCCAGACTTCAGAGTCATGGATATGTGCATACGTATGAGGTGTTCGTGCCTTATTTAGACTTGTTCATTGTAGTCTTCATTGTTTCCATATTGACCTACTCCTGCAGTCAGGAGGAGCATGTGCAACATCTCAGAGTGACTTTGTAGACTCTGAAAGAGAGCCAACTATATGCAAAATTTCGAAGTGTGAATTTTGGCTAAGTTCAGTTGCATTCCTGGGTCATATTGTGACGGTAACAGGTATTCAAGTTGATTTGAAGAAGATTGAGGCAGTCAAGAACTGGCCTAGACCGACATCAACCACAGAGATTCGGAGTTTCTTGGGATTAGCGGGTTATTATCGGCGATTCGTGGAGGGGTTTTCATCTATTGCAACCCCACTGACCAGATTGACACAGAAAGGTGTTCAATTTGAATGGTCATATGAATGTGATGCGAGCTTTCAAAATCTCAAAACAGCCTTGACCACAACACCGGTATTGGTTTTACCCACAGGTATGGGACCTTATACCGTTTATTGTGATGCTTCCCGTATTGGGCTTGGTGCAGTGTTAATGCAGGATGGCAAGGTTATTGCCTATGCTTCGAGGCAGTTAAAGATTCATGAAAAGAATTACCCAGTGCATGATCTAGAATTGGCAATGATTATTCACGCATTAAAGGAGGCATTATTTGTATGGTGTAGTATGTAAAGTATACACCGGTCATAAGAGTCTTCAGTATTTGTTTAAACAAAAAGAGTTGAATTTGAGGCAGAGAAGGTGGCTGGAATTGCGGAAAGATTATGATGTCACCTTTTTATATCATCAGGGAAAAAGCAAACGTGGTGGTTGACGCTTTGAGTAGGAAGTCAGCCAGTATGGGCAGTCTTGCTTATATTCCAGTCAATCAGAGGCCAATTGTTTTGGATGTTCAGTCCTTGGCCAATCGATTTGTGAGGTTGGATATTTCTGAGCCTAGTCGAGTACTAGCTTGTGCGATCGCTCGCTCTTCATTATTGGAGCGTATCCGCGATCAAAAATATAATGATTCCTATTTATGTGACCTTAGAGACACGGTTCAGCGAGGAGGTGCTAAACAGGTCACCTTAGATGCTGATGGGATCCTAAGGATGCAAGGGCACATTTGTGCGCCAAATGTCGATGGACTTCATTTCTGGACTTCCGATGACTCGGAAGAAGTTTGATACTGTTTGGGTGATTGTAGATAGGCTGACCAAGTCAGCTCATTTTTATTCCCATTGCCACTACTATTCATCCGAAAGGTTAGTTGGGATTTATATCAGGGAGTTCGTTCGCCTTCATGGTGTGCCTATCTCTATTATTTCATATCGAGGTGCACAGTTTACCTCACATTTCTAGAAGGCGGTTCAACGAGAGTTGGGCATGCAAGTTCAGCTAAGTACAGCCATTCATCCCTAGACGGATGGTTAGTCCGAGAGGACTATTTAGATACTGCAGGATATGCTTCGGGCGTGTGTTATTGATTTTGGAGGTTCATGGGATCAATTCCTGCCTTTGGCAGAGTTTGCTTAAAATAATAGTTATCAATCGAGCATCTAGATGGCTCCTTATGAAGCCTTGTATGGTAGGAGGTGTTGTTCTCCGGTTGGATGGTTTGAACCGGGAGAAACTCGGTTATTGGGTACGGATTTAGTTCAGGAGGCCTTAGATAAGGTCAAGATTATTCAAGATAGGCTTCGCACAGCTCAGTCTAGATAAAAGAGCTATGCAGATCGCAAGGATCGAGATATAGCTTTCATGATTGGGGAGCGAGTATTGCTCTGAGTGTCACATATGAAGGGCGTGATGAGATTTGGAAAGAAGGGCAAACTTAGCCCTAGGTTTATTGGCCCATTCGAGATTCTTGATCGTGTGGGAGAGGTGGAATATAAACTTGCCTTACCACCTAGCTTATCAGTTGTGCATTCAGTGTTTCATGTGTCCATGCTTCGAAAATATCACGGCGATCCATCGCACGTGTTAGATTTTAGCACTGTCCAATTGGACAAAGATCTGTCCTATGAGGAGGAGCCGGTAGCTATTCTAGATCGGCAAGTTCGACAGTTGAGGTCGAAGAGTTTTCCTTCCACGCGAGTTCAGTGGAGAGGTCAGCCTCCCGAGGCATCGACCCGGGAGTCCGAGTCTGATATGCAAAGCCATTACCCACATTTGTTCCCTGACTCAGGTACTTCTTTCTTTTGTCCGTTCGAGGACGAACGGTTATTTTAGAGGTGGAGAATGTGATGACCCAAAGGGTCATCACTTGTTTTATTAATCATTTCGAGCTTCCGAGGCCTTGAAAACCTCATTCTATGTTGCCTCGATTTACGTGCACGATCTGGGCATGTAGCCGGAAAGTTTTTGTGATAGAAAATATGAATTCTATGAGAAATTTGGAGAAAAATGATATTAATATTGATATAGTTGACTTCGGTCAACATTTTTGGTAAACGGACCCGGACCCGAGAAGGGATGGTCCCGTAAGGTCCGTAGGAAAATATGGGACTTGGACATTCGTCCGGAGTCGAATTTTGAGGCCTAGAGCCCAAGTTATGAATTTTTCTGTGAAATTGTTTTTGATGTAATTATTAAAGGAAAATGAATTAATTGACCTTGGTATCGGGCTCGTATTTTGGTTCCTACGCCCGGTACAAGTCTTAAATATTATATATGTGCTTTCTGCAAAGTTTGGTGACATTTGGATGTCGTTCGATATGTTATGGACCTTGAGTTCCAAGTTTGAAAGTTTTGAAAACCAAAAGTATGAAAATCATGAACTTGAGGCTTGGTTTGATGAAAACGATGTGATATTGGCGATGTGATCGCAAGAACAAGTTTGTAATGTGTTTTTTTGATGTTGTGTACATGTTTGGTTTGGAGCCCGGGGGCTCGGGTAAAGATTTGGTAGGCCGTTGGATCAATTTTTGAATTTTTGCACTGCTGGTTTTTCACCCAGTTGTTGTCTTCGCAATTGCGAAGATTTTCTCGCAATTGCGAGAGGTCCCATGCTGGTCTTGGTTTGCAAATGCGAACCATACTTCGCAAATGCAAAGTTGGCAGGATTGAGCACTGCTTCGCAAATGCGAAGTATACCTCACAAATGCGAGGCCTTCAGTGTTAAGCCTGGCTTCGCAAATGCGAAGCATTTGTCGCAAATGCGAAGGCCCCTCAATCCAGCCTTGTTCGCAAATGCGAACAAATGTTCGCAAATGCGAAGGCCCCAGTTATGTCTTGGCTTCGCAATTGAGAACAAAAGTTTGCAAATGCGAACTTCCCATCCTTAGCTTATTTTTCAAACTCCAGAATTTGGTCGGGGTTCGCAATTGTGAACCCCTGTTCGCAAATGGGAATACAGAGACCTGTAAATCACGATTTCCAGCTTCATTTTTCACATTTCACAACCCAAAAACATCCCTTTGCGATTTTTCACGAACTCCCTCTTCTTCAAAGCAATTGTAAGTCACTTTCTACTTAATTCTTTCAATTCCTAACAACATTAAACATGTTGTTCAATAGAAATCAAAGGTTTTCATGGTAGAATTTCTTGTTTTTGGTAGAATATAGGATTTTTCATGAATTGGGTAATTGGACCTCGAATTGAGGTCCGATTTTGAAACAAATCATATATTTGAACTCGTGGGGGGATGGGTAACCGGATTTTAGTCCGAACCCCGAGTTCCAACCATGTGGGCCCGGGGTCGATATTCACTATTCCTGGCAGAATGTAGTAAAAGTTGTAATTGGCCTTATGAATTAGTTTTTTGAGTATTATTGATGATACTAAATCAATTGTGTATAGATACGATTGGATTGGAGCCAAATTTGAAAGGAAAAGGCATTGCCACGGATTGAAGTGTTCGTAAACATTAGACGTAAGTGTTTGTTTGTGATGACCCGGCTCGTCGTCACGGGAATTACCACCCCGTTGTGTTGTAATTACATAATTCATGCTTTTATATCAGTGTTAGAGTCTATTGGGGGAGTTAGGAGTGAATTGGATTGGAAATGAGGCATATAGCATTTTTGGAGGAAACTTGAATAAGGAAAGTCAACCCGGAGTTGACTATTTAGTTAGAGAACTCGGAATCAAATTTTGATGATTCGGTTAGTTTCGGGAGGTGAATTGTGACTTAGGGGAGCGATCGGAATCGAATTTGGAGGCCCGGTGTAGAAATAGGCTTGAATTGGCTAAGGTTGCATTTTTGGCGAAATCCGATCGATAGGTGAGATTTTGATCCGGGAGTCGGAATGGAATTCCGACAGTTGCAGTAGCTCCGTTAGGTGATTTTGGATGTGCTTGCAAAATTTCAGGTCCTTCGAAAGTGGTTTGGTCGGGTTTTTGATCGAATGTCGATTTCGGAAGTTTCGAAGAAACTTAGGCTTGAATCCGTGCTTAATTGGTGATTTTGATGTTTAGGATGGTGTTTTTATGATTGGAACAAGTTTGAATTGTGTCATGGAGTATGTTAGTAGTTTTCATTGGGGTCCCGGGAGCCTCGGGATGAATTCGGGGGTCCAAACGGATCATTTTTGGCCTTAGACAGCAGCTGAATTGCTGTTGTATCTGCAGGAGGAAATCCTTCATTGCGTTCACGATGAAGGGGCACGCGTCCGCGAAGGTCAGCAAGGGTATGCATCGCATTCGCGATGGTCTGGACGTGAACGCGTAGGGTCAGGATCGGAGGCTTCGCGTTCGCGTGGAGCTGGAATGCGTTTGCGTGAGTGAGAAGGGTTGGTCATCGCATTCGCGTGAGTGGAGACGCGGACGCGTAGAAAAAATTCGGGCGGTTGAAATCTGTGCTTCGCGAACGCGTGACTGGGTGTTGCGTTCGCGATGGGTGGACGGAGCAGAGCATCGCGTTCGCGTGAGAGGCGTCGCGAACGCGATGAAGAGATTTGACTGGCAGTGAGTTTAAGTTCAGAACAGAACCAGTCGCGGGTTTAATACCCAAAACCTCCATTTTTGAGTTCCAAGAGAAGAAATTGACGGGAGATTGCTGGGAAATCATCGGGGTTTCGTTGGAGGTAAGTGTTGTGGCTTAATTACATCATTTTAACATGAAATCCTTGGTTAAATCCCTGTAAATGGACGATTAAAGGTGGGTTTGAGCCCTAGGCCTAAATTAAAGAAAAACACTGATTTGAGTGGGCAAATGGAGTCCGGTTTTGGTAAATTTTATATGCCTAGACTCGTATCGAGATGAGGATTCCGAATATGTGATTTTTGTAATTTTTCGACAAGTGTACCAAAAGTCGGGTTTTGACAACTTGTGGGTTTTGATATAATTTGGGTTATTTCGAATGAATTGCGTGAAATTAGCATATATTGATGCATTCTCTATGATTTTGAGCAGATTTGGCATCCGAGGAGATTGATTTGCGAGGCAAGCATAAGGCGGATTGAAGCTTCTACCGGTTCGAGGTGAGTGGTGGTAGTAAACAATGTACTGAGGGTTTGAAACCCCGTACTAGCACTTCACAGTGCTATGTTGAGATGAGACACACGTCATGAGACGAGTGTGGTGACATTGTGATTGGGGACTTGGACTTGGTCCTTCCCAGCTAATAGAATACTGTGTTATATGACTGTTAATGAGATTATAACTGTACAATTGGGCTAATAGCCATGTTTGGGGCCTTGTGCCGATCCGTAGAGCATTAGGGAACCTATAGAGCTAGGTGACCCGTATATCGTGTTGGAAACATTCACTCAATCGTAGCTCTAGCTGTATAGCATAATATGAGCCAGTACTAGATGTGTACATTGAGAGAGATTATCTAGGGTGGGATTCCCTGTTCTTGCTGAGTGGGCCTAAAAGGCCAAGTCTATACCTATTGAGATAGATAGGGTCAAGGACCCATTATGAGATGTTATATTGCGCCTAGAAGGCCAAGTCTATATTGACTGAGACAGGATCTAGGACCCACTGTGATATATTATATTGGGCCTGAGAGGCCAAGTACATATTGACTGGGATAGGGTCGAGGACCCATTATGAGGTATTATATATATATATATAGATATATATATATATACCTATATTGGATCGGGCTGCACGCCGCAGTAATATACATGTAATATATATGTGGGACGGACTGCACGCCGCAGTATTATTGCGCTTGGGTTGTAGAAGCCCCTTCGGAGTCTGAGTCTGCACACATTCTCAGTGAGCACTGGTGTATATTATGGGATCGGGCTGCTCGCCGCAGCAGTATAAATATATATAACTATAAATATTGGATCGGACTGCACGCCGCAGTAATACATGTGTGGATCGGGCTGCACGCCGCAATATAATACTGCTTGGGCCTAGGGAGCCCCTCCGAAGTCTGTATACACCCCCAGTGAGCGTCGTCGACGTTAAATGGAGCGGGCTGCACGCTGTAGCGGTATATGTATTGGAGCGGGCTGCACGCCGCAGCATTATACTTAATCATTTCCTACTATCTACTTAAATGCTTATACATTATAGACATAAGTATGTGTCTTTATATGTTGAGATGGCCGTACACCGTAGGGGTACGAGTGAGGGTTGGTTCAGTGTAGGATCTTGTAGAGATAAACGTAGATTGGAGGTTAGAGTACTACTATAGTGATGACGTACCTGTGAGGGTTGCCTTAGAACTGCTAAGTGATAGCACAAGAGTTCTTACCTTCGGTGGCATATGATTTTGACCGTATATAGTATATGTTGTGATTATTATTTAAATTCTATTATATTATATTGTTAAATTCGCTATTACGTAATGATGAAAAGTATCACTTTACGAGGTAGCTGCCAGCGTCCGCAGAGCTTGTTTTCTCCTTCTTTATCATCTTGTTGATTTCCTAATTGCCTAGACTTGGTTGTAGTAGGATGCTATTCTGTAGAGGCTCGGTCTCGTGACACCACGATATGGTTGGGACCGTATTTTGTATGTTTTACATTTTGTTTATCACCTGATATGATCATTTACTGTTTAAGTTTAATTTGATTAATAACTGGCTGGTTTAAGGGATAATATGGTCGGGCTTGCCTAGCATTGTGTTGGTCGCCATCACGACTAGGGTTTGGGTCGTGACAAGTTGGTATCCAGAGCCTAGGTTAACAGGTCTCGCGAGTCATGAGCCGCTTGGTAGAGTCTCGTGGATCGGTACGGGGACGCGTGTACTTATCCTCGGGAGGCTGCAAACCTATTTAGGAAAAGTTTTAATTCTTGGAATTCTTGTCGTGCGATTACTTTTGACTTGATCCTGAACTTTGACATTCTATTCTCTCGCGGATGGCGAGAACTCGATCATCCGGACGTGGAGGACGACCACCACTACCACCGGCTAGAGGCCGTGGACGGGGCCGTGGTCGCGACGGAGTTAGGGCGGCCGAGGCGGTGCCGGCCGACCCACGGCCCCCGGTTGCGAGAGGTGCCGAGCAACACCGGATCGGGCACCGACCGTGCCCATTGTCATTCCGGGTCTACGAGGAGACCCCGGTTCGGATACTAGCGATCCGCACCGGCCTAGCACGGACGGTTTCGGCTACTACTCGCGGCACCGCATCGGGGATTGGGGGTGGTCATCGGACCCTCGCAAGTACGCACTCTAGAGCCATGAGTGCAGGGCTTACGGACACCAAAGGCTCCTCCGGTTCGACGATGTGGTACCGGTTCGGCCGACAGATCGTATTCAAGGGGACGGGGTCCTAGCTATGACAGACGATGAGCGGCGTCGTCTCGAGAGGTTCACCGAGTTATCTCCTCCAGTGTTCTCAGTGGTACTCCGTGCGAGGACGCTCAAGGTTTTTCGGATAAGTGCCGTCGGATGCTTCGTACGGCGGGGATCTTGGAGTCCAGTGGGGTATCATTCACTATCTTTCAGTTTCAGGGGCCAGCCTTCGCTTGGTGGGAGGCTTATGAGCGCCGCAGGCCGGCAAGGGCAGCACCACTATCATGGCCGGAGTTCTCCACTATGTTCTTGGAGAAATGGGTGCCTCGATCTCGGAGAGAGGAGATGCGTAGGCAGTTTGAGGGTCTCCGTCAGGGGGACATGTCAGTGTCAGAGTATGAGATCAGGTTTATAGAGTTGTCCAGATATTCACCGTGGTTGGTTCATTCCGAAAAAGAGAGGATTGGGCGCTTCGTGGACGGCCTCATTTATCACATTCGTATTCTGATGACTCGGGAGAGGGTTTTGAGTCGTACATTTGAGGATGCTGTGGATATTGCTCGCGACATAGATACAGATCGTCGCAGAGAGCGGGATGAGAGGAAGGCCAAGAGGCCTCGAGGAGCAGCTAGTTCCAGTGGCACTCAGACCAGAGGCCAGAGTCAGTAGAGCCGAGGTCGCTCTTTCAGGTCTTCGCAGTCGGGTCGCTCAGATCGTCGCAGATGGTCTCCTAGACAGGGTTATCAGGGTTCGCACCAGAGCCAGCCATCTCTCAGTGACATGACATCTCAGAGTTCTTCACAGGCCCCATCCGCTCAGGGTTCGTCTCGGCCTAGTTCATCAGCTGGCCACTCCAGCGCCAGAGGTCCTTATCAGTCTCAGTCCCCAGCACTGGGGAGTTGCTACGAGTGCGGAGAGTTTGGGCACCACCATAGGGAGTGCCCCCGTCTTGTTTCCAGATCTTATCAGCAGAGGGGGCAGCCCTCGTCATCCGGTCCTTCTACTTCAGCACCCGCCCCGCCAGCTAGGGGTGAGGGTCAGACAGCTAGGGGTCGCTCTCGAGGGGGAGGCCGATCAGGCGGACAGGCTAGATGCTATGCTTTTTCAGGGCCGATCTGAGGCCGTTGCTTCTGATGCTGTCATTACAGGTATTATTTTAGTCTGCCACAGAGATGCCTCGGTATTGTTTGATCCCGGTTCTACTTATTCTTATGTGTCTACATATTTTGCTCCTCATTTGGGCACGACCCGAGGGAGCCTTGAGCTGCCAGTGCATGTATCTACCCCGGTAGGGGATACTATTGTTGTGGACCACGTATACCGGTCCTGTTTGGTCACTATTGGAGGTCCGGAGACCCGAGTAGACCTGTTGCTTCTCAGCATGATTGATTTTGATGTTATATTGGGCATGGACCGGCTATCTCCATGTCATGCTATTCTGGACTGTCATGCTAAGACAGTCACTTTGGCTATGCCGGGCATTCAGAGGATCGAGTGGCGAGGCACGACTGAGTATGTACCTAGCAGGGTAATATCTTTCCTCAAGGCCCAACGAATGGTTGGGAAGGGATGTCTCTCTTATTTAGCATTTGTGCGGGAGGTCGAGGCCCAGACTCCCAGTATTGATTCTGTTCCCATTGTGCGAGACTTTCCTGATGTGTTTCCCTCAGACCTGCCGGGCATGCCGCCGGACAGGGATGTTGATTTTGGTATCGATTTGGTGCCAGGCACTCAGCCTATTTCTATTCCTCCATATCGGATGGCACCGGCTGAGTTGAAGGAATTGAAGGAGCATCTCCAGGAACTCCTAGATAAGGGGTTCATTCGGCCGAGTGTGTCGCTGTGGGGTGCACCGGTCCTGTTTGTTAAGAAGAAGGACGGATCAATGAGGATGTGTATTGACTACAGGCAGCTAAACAAAGTGACAGTGAAGAATAAGTATCCTCTGCCTCGTATTGATGATTTATTTGATCAGCTCCAGGGAGCTAGGGTGTTCTCGAAGATTGATCTTCGTTCAGGCTACCATCAGCTGAAGATTAGAGAGTCTAACATTATGAAGACTGCATTCCGGACCAGATATGATCACTATGAGTTCCTTGTGATGTCTTTTGGGCTGACCAATGCCCCAGCAGCATTTATGCATCTGATGAACAGTGTATTCAAGCCGTATCTTGATTCATTCGTGATTGTGTTCATTGACGACATTCTAGTCTACTCTCGTAGCCAGGAGGAGCATGCTCGGCACTTGAGTATTGTGTTGCAAAGGTTGAGAGAGGAGAAGCTCTATGCCAAGTTCTCCAAATGTGAGTTCTGGCTTGAGTCCGTGGCATTCTTAGGGCACGTGGTGTCCTGTGATGGTATTCGGGTAGATCCGAGGAAGGTCGAGGCAGTGCAGAGTTGGCCCAGACCGACCTCAGTTACTGAGATCCGTAGCTTTCTGGGATTGGCAGGGTATTATCGCCGATTCGTTCAGGGATTCTCTTCTATTGCTTCACCCTTGACTAGATTGACTCGGAAGGGTGTTCCTTTCTTATGGTCCGAGGAGTGCGAGGAGAGCTTTCGGAAGCTCAAGACAGCACTGACCACAGCACCAGTCTTGATTCTACCGACAACGTCAAATTCTTATACTGTATATTGTGATGCCTCAGGGGTTGGCATTGGTTGTGTGTTAATGCAGGAGGGTAGGATCATTGCTTATGCTTCTCGTCAGTTGAAGCCCCACGAGAAGAACTACCCCGTTCATGATTTGGAGCTAGCAGCCATAGTTCATGCTTTGAAGATTTGGAGGCATTACCTGTATGGTGTCTCCTATAAGGTGTTCACGGATCATCGCAGCCTTCAGCACTTATTCAGACAGAAGGACCTTAATTTGAGACAGCGGAGGTGGTTGGAGTTGCTTAAGGATTATGACATCACTATTTTGTATCATCCGGGGAAGGCCAACGTGGTGGCCGATGCTTTGAGTCGGAAGGCGGTTAGCATGGGCAGCTTAGCTTTCATCCCAGTTGGGGAGAGGCCATTTGCTTATGATGTTCAGGCCCTAGCCAATCGGCTAGTGAGATTAGATATTTGGAGCCGAGTCGGGTGTTGGCTTGTGTTGTTTCTCGATCTTCCTTATATGATTGCATCAGCGAGCGATAGTATGATGACCCACATTTGCTTGTCCTTAAGGACAGAGTGCAGCATAATGATGCCAGAGATGTGACTATCGACAGTGATGGTGTTCTGAGGATGCAGGGTCATATATGCGTGCCCAATGTTGATGGTTTGCGGGAGTTGATACTTGAGGAGGCACACAGTTCGCGGTACTCTATTCACCCAGGTGCTGCAAAGATGTACCAAGACTTGAGACAGCACTACTGGTGGAGGAGAATGAAGATGGATGTTGTTAGGCATGTAGCTAAGTGCCTCAATTGCCAGCAGGTCAAATATGAGCATCAAATTCCCGAGTGGAAATGGGAGAGGATCACCATGGATTTTGTTACTGGGCTCCCTCGGACAGCGAGGAAGTTTGATTCTGTATGGGTGATTGTTGATCGGCTGACTAAGTCCGCACATTTCATCCCAGTTAGTACTACTTACTCATCGGAGCGGTTGGCAGCGATCTTTATTCGGGAGATTGTCAGGTTGCATGGGGTCCCAGTGTCTATTATATCTGACAGAGGCACTCAGTTCACTTCTTAGTTTTGGAGAGCATTTCAGCGAGAGATGGGTACGCGGGTTGAGTTGAGCACCGCATTTCACCCCCAGACAGACGGACAGTCTGAGCGCACTATTCAGATCCTGGAGGATATGTTGCGGGCATGTGTGATTGACTTTGGTGGTTCATGGGATGAGTTTTTGCCACTTGCCGAGTTTGCCTACAACAACAGCTACCAGTCGAGTATTCAGATGGCCCCGTATGAGGCATTGTATGGCAGATGGTGTAGATCTCCCGTCGGATGGTTTGAGCCTGGTGAGGATAGATTGATAGGGACTGAGTTAGTTCAGGATGCTCCGGATAGAGCAAAGTTGATCCAGGAGAGGCTTCGCACAGCACAGTCTCGCCAGAAGAGTTATGCAGACCGTAGGGTTCGAGAGTTGTCTTTTATGGTTGGTGATAGAGTATTGCTGAAGGTTTCACCCATGAAGGGTGTCACGAGGTTCGGGAGGAAAGGGAAGTTGAGTCCCAGGTACATTGGTCCTTTTGAGATACTCAGGAGAGTTGGAGAGGTGGCATATGAGTTAGCCTTGCCACCCAGCTTATCCAGCGTTCATCCAGTATTCCATGTGTCTATGCTCCGGAAATACATCGGAGATCCGTCCCATGTATTAGACTTCAGTACCATTCAGCTTGATGGTGATCTATCCTATGATGTGGAGCCTATTGCTATTTTGGGTCGCAAAGTAAGGAAGTTGAGGTCGAAGGAGATTGCATCAGTTAAGGTTCAGTGGAGAGGTCGACCCGTAGAGGAGGCTACTTGGGAGGTTGAGCGGGAGATGCGGAGCAGATACCCTCAGCTATTTGAGACTTCAGGTATGTTTCTTGACCCGCTCGAGGACGAGCGTTTGCTTAAGAGGGGGAGAATGTGACGACCCGGCCCGTCGTCACGGGAATTACCACCCCGTTGTGTTGTAATTACATAATTCATGCTTTTATATCAGTGTTAGAGTCTATCGAGGAGTTATGAGTGAATTGGATTGGAAATGAGGCATATAGCCTTTTTGGAGGAAACTTGAATAAGGAAAGTCAACCCGGAGATGACTATTTAGTTAGAGAGCTCGGAATCGAATTCTGATGATTCGGTTAGTTTCGGGAGGTGAATTGTGACTTAGGGGAGCGATCGGAATCGAATTTGGAGGCCCGGTGTAGAAATAGGCTTGAATTGGCTAAGGTTGCATTTTTGGCGAAATCCGATCGATAGGTGAGATTTTGATCCGGGAGTCGGAATGGAATTCCGACAGTTGCAATAGCTCCGTTAGGTGATTTTGGATGTGCTTGCAAAATTTCAGGTCATTCGGAGGTCGTTTGGTCGGGTTTTTGATCGAATGTCGATTTCGGAAGTTTCGAAGAAACTTAGGCTTGAATCCGTGCGTAATTGGTGATTTTGATGTCTAAGATGGTGTTTTTATGATTGGAACAAGTTTATATTGTGTTATGGAGTATGTTAGTGGTTTTCGTTGGGGTCCCGGGGGCCTCGGGATGAATTCGGGGGTCCAAACGGACCATTTTTGGCCTTAGGCAGCAGCTGAATTGCTGATGTATATGTAGGAGGAAATCCTTCATCGTGTTCGCGATGAAGGGGCACGCGTCCGCTAAGGTCAGCAAGGGTATGCATTGCATTCGCACTAGTCTGGACGCGAACGCGTAGGGTCAGGATCGGAGGCATCGCGATCGCGAAGGAGTGAACGCGTTCGCGTAGGTGTGAAGGGTTGGTCATCGCGTTCGCGTGAGCGGAGACGCGGACGCGTAGAAGAAAATCCGGGCGGTTGAAATTTGTGCTTCGCGAACGCGTGACTGGGTGTCGCGTTCGCGATGGGTGGACGGAGCAGAGCATCGCGTTCGCGTGAGTCCTGTCACGAACGCGTAGAAGAAGGGTCTCTGGCAGTGAAGTTAAAACCAGAACCGGACAGTCGCGGGTTTAATACCCAAAACCTCCATTTTTGAGTTCCAAGAGAAGAAATTGACGGGAGATTGCTGGGAAATCATCGGGGTTTCGTTGGAGGTAAGTTTTGTGGCTTAATTACATCATTTTAACATGAAATCCTTGGTTAAATCCTTGTAAATGGAAGATTAAAGGTGGGTTTGAGCCCTAGGCCTAAATTAAAGAAAAACACCGATTTGAGTGGGCAAATGGAGTCCGATTTTGGTAAATTTTATATGCCTAGACTCGTATCGAGATGAGAATTCCGAATATGTGATTTTTGTAATTTTTCGACAAGTGTACCAAAAGTCGGGTTTTGACAACTTGTGGGTTTTGATATAATTTGGGTTATTTCGAATGAATTGCGTGAAATTAGCATATATTGATGCATTCTCTATGATTTTGAGCAGATTTGGCATCCGAGGAGATTGATTTGCGAGGCAAGCGTAAGGCGGATTGAAGCTTCTACCGGTTCAAGGTGAGTGGTGGTAGTAAACAATGTACTGAGGGTTTGAAACCTCGTACTAGTACTTCACAATGCTATGTTGAGATAAGACACACGTCTTGAGACGAGTGTGGTGACATTGTGATTGGGGACTTGGACTTGGTCCTTCCCGCTAATAGAATACTGTGTTGTATGACTGCTAATGAGATTATAACTGTACAATTGGGCTAATAGCCATATTTGGGGCCTTGTGCCGATCTGTAGAGCATTAGGGAACCTATAGAGCTTGGTGACCCGTATACCATATTGGAAACATTCACTCAGCCGTAGCTCTAGCTGTATAGCATAATATGAGCCAGTACTAGATGTGTACATTGAGAGAGATTATCTAGGGTGGGATTCCATGTTCTAGCTGAGTGGGCCTAAAAGGCCAAGTATATACCTATTGAGATAGATAGGGTCAAGGACCCATTATGAGATGTTATATTGGGCCTAGAAGGCCAAGTCTATATTGACTGAGACAGGGTCCAGGACCCACTGTGATATATTATATTGGGCCTGAGAGGCCAAGTACATATTGACTGGGATAGGGTCGAGGACCCATTATGAGGTATTATATATATATACCTATATTGGATCGGGCTGCACGCCGCAGCAGTATATATATTGGATCGGACTGCACGCCGCAGTAATATACATGTAATATACATGTGGGACCCTTCGGAGTCCGAGTCTGCACACATTCTTAGTGAGCGCTGGAGTATATTATGGGATCGGGCTGCACGCCGCAGCAGTATAAATATATATACATATAAATATTGGATCGGATTGCACGCCGCAGTAATACATGTGTGGATCGGGCTGCACGCCGCAGTATAATAGTGCTTGGGCCTAGGGAGCCCCTCCGAAGTCTGTATACACCCCCAGTGAGCGCCGTCGACGTTAAATGGAGCGGGCTGCGCGCCACAGCGGTATATGTATTGGAGCGGGCTGCACGCCGCAGCATTATACTTAATCATATCCTACTATCTACTTAAATTCTTATACATTATAGACATAAGTATGTGTCTTTATATGTTGAGATGGCCGTACACCGTAGGGGTACGAGTGAGGGTTGGTTCAGTGTAGGATCTTGTAGAGATAAACGTAGATTGGAGGTTAGAGTACTACTATAGTGATGACGTACCTGTGAGGGTTGCCTTAGAACTGCTAAGTGATAGCACAGGAGTTCTTACCTTCAGTTATTATTTATTATTGTTACTCACCGAGTTGAAATATACTCACCCCACTCCCCTGCACTTTCTGTGCAGATCCACAGGTGCCCGAGAGCAGTTGAGACATTGTAGTTGCTGATCCTTGTCTACTCTTGCGGAGATTACGAGGTAGCTGCTAGCGCCCGCAGAGCTTGTTTTCTCCTTCTTTATCATCTTGTTGATTTCCTAATTGCCTAGACTTGGTTGTAGTAGGATGCTATTCTGTAGAGGCTCAGTCTCGTGACACCACAATATATGGTTGGGACCGTATTTTGTATGTTTTACATTTCATTTATCACCCGATATGATCATTTACTGTTTAAGTTTAATTTGATTAATAACTGGCTGGTTTAAGGGATAATATGGTCGGGCTTGCCTAGCATTGTGTTGGGCGCCATCACGACCAGGGTTTGGGTCGTGACATTGTTCTATCCTAGCTTGAGGGAATAGGGATTGAGTTTATGTGTAAATTGTGATATGTGGAGTCCGGCGTATAGGCATGGTGACAGGTTTCTATACGTTGGGGATCGAGCATGACCGTGAGTCTTAAAAATGGATTAAATTCTTATTAATCTAAGTGATTATGTGAAGGGAAATTACTAATAGTTTTATACCGGTAAAATACATATAGATTATTGATGTGAAGAGTTATTGGTGTTACACCGGTAACAAAGGTAAATCGTTGATTCATTATCATTTATTGGTTTTATATCGGTAAAGTGCATATAAATTGTTGATTAAGAGTTATTGGTATTACACCGATAACGGGGATGTCTCGTTGATTTATTGTCATTTATTGGTTTTGCACCGGTAATATAAATATTGTTAAAGTGAAGATTATCGGTTTAATACCGGTAATACTTTTATATACTCATTGTTGATCGGAGATTATTGGCTTAATGCCGGTAATATACATTATTAAAGAATTTTGGGATCGTGTGACGCGCCGACCACTTATATGATAAGAAATGGGATCGTGTGGCACGCCGACCACAAAGTGATTTAAATCTTGGCATTGACCATAGTTGCCGGTAGCCTATTTATGCATTTGGGAGCGGTGGTACGCCTACCACAAGGTATAACTTACTGATGCATTTGGGAGCGGGTGGTATGCCTACCACAAGGTATAACTTATTGATACATTTGGGAGCGGGTGGTACGCCTGCCACAAGGTATAACTTGTTGTTACATTTGGGAGCGGGTGGTACGCCTACCACAAGATATGAAATGAAAAATGAATTGAGACATGAAAGTAAGTTTTGTTCCGTTGACTAGATTACTCTGGATATTATGAGTTATTGACTGTTATTTCAGAACAGATTCTTTCCTGATAAACGTTCGATAATGTTTATTGTTGTTGTATATATATATATATATATATTTCAATTGTACAGGTTTATGTGAGTGATTGGCCTTAGTGTCGTCACTACTTCGCCGGGATAGGCCAGGCACTTACCAGCACATGGGGTCGGTTGTGCTGATACTACACTCTGCGCTCTTTTTGCGCAGATACAGGTTACGGACAGCAGCAGCAGCAGTAGCACGATTGTGGATATTCTGACTATTGAGACTACGAGGTAGCCTTGCAGGCGTCCGCAGGACCCGTTGTTTCCTCTATCTATATATTTCATTTTGTTATCTCATGTATTTGAGATAAACAGCTTATAATTCTTTCAGACGATTATGTGTTTTATTCTTAGAAGTTCGTGCGTATTGTGATACCAATCTTGGGTAGTGTATCATATTTGATAAAATTGACTAAGACTTCCGCTAAGTTTAATTATTTCGCTGTAATTATATGTTGTTAATCCAAGTTTTAAGAAGAGATTTGTAACTAATGAAAAATGTAAGTAACAGTTGACTTGCCTAGCTTCCACTAGTAGGCACCATCACGACTCCCGATGGTGGGAAATCCGGGTCGTGACATTACTTCTGGTCATGCATTCTATCAGTGATCCAGGTGATACGTTTGGAGACTTGAGGTATATTCTGTCGCGCCAGCAGACTGAAGAGTCTCCTTCTACTCTCTCTTGTAGTTAGCAGTTCCATTTCATGTCTTCAGTTGTTATAGACATTTCCAGATTTTAGAGCCGTACCTTATGTTTTCTCATAGCCTGTGTTGCCCGTGGGTTTTCGGGTCTTCGGGATATTTTTTAAGAATGCTAATTGTGAAAGTGTATGTTCCAGGCGGCAATTATATGCATTATTCATGTTATTAGTCTTGATTATAAATTTTTGTAAACTGTTATTAGTTCCGCAATGTGTTAGGCTTACCTAGTCGCGAAGACTGGGTGCCGGCATGGCGCGTTCACAATTGGTGAACTAGGGTTGTGACAGTTAAGTACCCAAATAAGGTGGAGATAGAGACACACCATCACCAAAAGCTACGCCACCCGGTGACTTGGGGAGAATTTTTGCCGAGTTGGTTTCGCATGAGGATTTCTGACAATGATGACAAAGACTTGTGTTGTAATGCGGATAAAGAAGAAGAGGAAAAGAACGAAGTCAAGTGAACACTCTCTCCATCACTGTCTAATAGTCTTGTTGAGTCCTTCTTCCAAAAAGCAGATATCTGTAATGCAAAAATCACCTTCACTGAAGACGTTCTCCTACTTGGTGAGACACCACACAATCACCATTTGTTTATGGTCGGTTATGTGCTGGAGCTGAGGATAAAAAGAATTTTGATAGATGACGGATCTGCAGTTAGCATTCTTTCCATTCGCATAATGAAAGAACTCCACATCTCAAATGAAGACTTTTCTGAAAGTCGACTAATTATGCAAGGATTCAATCAAGGGGGACAAAGGGCCATAGGAGCTATCAAGTTGGAGATCGCCATGGGAGATATGCAATCAACCGCATGGATGCATGTGATTGATGCGAAGAGTTTATACAATTCATTGCTTGGCAGGCCGTGGATACACGAGAACAAAGTTATCCCATCAACTTACTTCCAATGTTTGAAATATAATAAAGATGGAGTCGAGAAGAAGATAGTTGCTGACAACAAGTCGTTCGCTGAAGCCGAGGCATACTTCGCTGATGCAAATTTCTACTTAAATAACCACATCATGAATGGAGTTAACAGTTGATGACACCACAAAGGCCAAAGGCAAGAAAATCGCTCATTTATCTCGTTATGTCCCAAAAGTGAAGAAAGATGAAGGAGAATTATCAAGCCTCCAAAAGGATGCATTGAGAGAATTAACCCTACCTATCAAGCAGATTGATACCATAAAGTTATCTTCAAAGCTACTTGAAAGGTTTGTGGCCCCTAACATGCCTCAAAATAAGGCACTCCCCACGAAACACACAAATGAAGGTTTTGATCTAAATGCTTATAAGTTATTTGCAAAGGCTGGATATGATCCTAATGAACCATCTAAGCTAGGGAAGCTCCCACTTGAAGCTACTAGGAAAGAAAACACGATAAAGGTCAAGGAGCATGTGGTGAAACAATCACGTGAGGGTCTAGGTTACAAGCAACCACCACCAGTTCGCATCTCCAAGAGCAAGTATTAACTATATCATAACGAAAGATGAACCCGCTGATCCTAATAAAAGGCCTTCTGTATTTGATCAACTTGGAGAACCAACTATGAGAACTTCTGTATATTAGAGTTTGGGGTCATTGAAAAGGAAGAAGAACAAGTACAAAAGAAACTATAAAGAGATAAGAAGACCTTTGCCATCTAAAGTCCAAAGTATCTTCAAAGAGTGTCAAAGCCTGATCCCTTCCAGAATGAGGCGACAATCAGAACTTTTGATTTCATGCGGGGAGGTACTCAAAGTGAAGACTCGCACAGTGGCCATACTAGAGAGCGTGACGAAGATGAAGAAAGTGTAGGATCTTCATATTACATTACTACGAATGAGGAGCAATACACTCCATCCCTAAGGAAAGTTGACGAATATTTGGGAGATGCCTCTTGGTGTGGCCATATATCTTTTAATGATGGTGATCCTCAAGAAGACGAAGATATTGAGGACGCTCCTGCGGAACTAGAAGAAGGAATTAAAATAACTATTGATGCATTGAAATAAGTCAACCTTGGCACTAGAGAAGACTCCAGGCCCACCTATGTAAGTGACCTATTAACCACCAATGAAGAAAACACTTATGTGGAGCTACTAAAAAAATATAGAGATGTCTTTGCTTGGAGCTACAAAGAGATGTCTGGTTTAGATCCTAAAGTAGCAGTTCATCATCTTGCAGTCAAGAAAGGAACTCGTCCTGTTAAACAAGCCCAAAGACGCTTCAGGCCAGAATTGATCCCATCAATCGAAGTCGAGGTCAATAAACTCATCGAAGCTGGTTTCATTCGGGAAGTTCAATATCCTTCATGGATTTCAAGCATTGTTCATGTGAAGAAGAAGAATGGCTAAATTCGAGTTTGTGTCAATTTTAGAGATCTCAATAATGCATGCCCTAAGGACGAATATCCACTCCCCATTCCAGAGCTTATGATTGATTCTACCACCGAATACGAGGCAATGTTGTCACCTCCTTTTTCCGGCTTTACACCCTGTGAAGGGTATATAAAAGGAGTTATTGCAATTAAAGGATAATTGAAAAGGAATTCATTTTGTTAAAAGATTCAGAGTCTCCACTTGGGAGATTTATGGTGTCCCAAGTCACCGGTTGGAATACCAAATCGAGGAAAGGGTTTGACTCTATATTACAGTCGTGAACCAAAAATCTGGGTAAGAAATTCTGTTAACCCGGGAGAAGGGATTAGGCATTCCCGAGTTCTGTGATTCTTGCACTGTCGCTCAACTACTATATTTGGCTAATTTTTTATTTTTATACATGTTAAACCTTACAGTGCAATTTTAAAGTTATTTACCACTTTTTCAATTATTAAGAAAGTGAACGTCATTTAAGAATGTATTTTTGGACCACGTCAAATGAAATGCACCTGGGTCCTCGACACATTCTTATTCAACATTTTTGGATTTGGATTTGGGTCGCATGAAATGCACACCCGAGTTTAGGAATGTAATTTTATTAAAATCGCGTCTAAACGACTAACATGTTGTTTATCTTTTGGGAAGACCGTGAAATTCGCTAAACGGCCCGTACCGAATCTCTAAGTATTTTTATTAAGTAATTAATGAGGGCCCCGCAATTTATATTTTGTTTGTTGAGGCTCGTCTCATTTTATTATTTGACGGCCAACCTAAAGCAAACTAAATTTTCTATTTTTATTATGTGTCTCTAAACGGCCAATTAATTCACGAATATAAATTCGGGCCCCAAATCCAAGTCCGAATTCAATCAAAAGGGAAGACTCTTCTAACTTGAACCCGCTACCTAATTCGAAACCCAATTTTATATTTGTGAATTAATTCCCTATATTCCTTGGATGATTTGAAAAAGAGCCTTTTGGCTTCTAGCAATTTTTTGGGCCTTGAGAAATTTTGACCCAAGCTGGTGAGCTATCAGCTTGTGAGTTCCAAGTAAATCAGCCACCCACGTTGGGCCTCTGAGGGGCTGACCCATGATTTGGCCACTGTTTGGGGAACAAACAGGAGTGGGCTCATAATGAGCCCAAAGTCAATACCAATCTACACATGAGTAATTATGCACACGAATTACTCATTTTGAATGATTATCATTCAGTAGATTCACACGTTAATGTCTATCCTTCTAGATATCATAACTAACATTAGTTTAACATCCCTTGGATTTCAAATGATATAAAAACTGTAATATGAATGCTAAAGGTAAGCGAATATAAGACCTGCCGTCTAACTATCAGCTAGATATGGACATTAAGTGCGAAACTGATTTGTTTTTTTTAAAATATAATTTTTATGCGAAACTAGATATGATCAGACTTATGGAAAATCACTAAACACAATCAGATTCTTAACTATCCTAAATGAACAATATCACCACAAATGAACTAAAAAAGATCTAAATGGTTCAAATTATATTAGCCAATACAGTCCAAAGTTTGTCTAAATTATACACTCCAGGAACCATAGAGATATAAGTCAAATGTGCATTAAATCAATTAGAAATTATCTATTACAATTGAACAAATACATCTCAGGGGTGAATGAGCATTTTATTTCGGCACTTCATTTCAAAGCCACATCAAGCCATGGTTCGAGTATGTACCTAGATTTCAAACAAAATGAGAAGAAAATTGAGGTCAACTGTGTAAATAGGTGAGCAACCTCAGCAAATACAACTCCCAACAATGTAAAACAGTAGAGACAGCCCAGGTGACACTCAAATAAATCCAAAAATATTCAGAAAACCAACAGAACTAGAAAATCAACTCAAAACCAACTCGAAATAACCCAAATCCATTCGAAATTATCTCTAACAATTCTGAAACCAAATAGCTTAATCAAAACAGCCCAAAATAGCTTGTACTAAGCCCAGAATAGCTTGACATTGGGGCTAGAATAACAGGAAACTCAAATTAAATCAGCTTGCAACCAAACTCAAAATACAAAGCAATAGCATCTGTTTTTTTTAATTGGATTTTTGTATGTTTTTGGATTTTCAGCAGTAATTAAGATCTAAGGTAAATGGTCCTAAAGCTGTATGATTTCAGATTTGAACCTCTTTAGTATTGAGATTCAAATTTGAATTTTTAGACTTAAGAAAGAGATTTTTGAGGGAAATGTAAAGCTGGAACGATTTTGTAATTTTCATAGGCTTTCTAAACTTGTTAGCTAAGGCATTAGGGCTGCCTTTTATAGGCAAAGAATGGGACAGAAGGTTTTGGAAGTTTTTACCCATTTTTCCTCCTTTTTAATTTCAGATTTTGACTATTAGACCCTAAATTAATTCCTTATTATCCAAGTTACTGCATTAAGATGCAGAAAACTTACATTAAAGCCCCTTTCTAGAAGGTCTTAAGGTATTCTTTTACCTATACAATACTTATACTACTCTTGCCTTGGCTTTGAATTTAGTATTTTTAATAAAACTACCCTTTTTCATGCCTAAACTACCCCTCAAACCCTTTTGGAATTACTGACCAACCCAAACCCCTTTACCTTAATTAATATTGACTATGGTTAACCTTATTTAATCTAAATCAGCTATAACCAATCTTAAATTTGAACCTAATTAGTACTAATTACCACTAATATTGTCTCAACTACTAATAAACCCCTAGAACAAAATTATGAGCTGTATTTAAACTAAATTTGAATCAAATCCTAGGAAATAACACAAACAGAAATTATAAGAACAAACTAGGATCCTAGCTAACAAATTAATCAGGAATTAAATCTATACTATTGAATTAAAATCCCTATCAAGCATATCTAAACTAATTACCAAAACAAGATTAGTTCGATTTACGAGATCATAGTTATGTTTCATGCATTAAACAACAATCCAATTAATTAACAGGAAATCTAAGTAAAATAACAAACTACCAGAAACTAACAAAGATCAGAATTAAACTAAAAATGAAGATTAAATCATAACTATTCAAGGTTACTAGAACAAACTGTATAATCAATACAGAACCAAGTAACACCCCAAAACTAATCATGAGAATAAAAAAAATAAAAAAACAAGAAGACTTACATATTTTAATCTCAAACTTGACTGCCATCCCAATTTTGGCTTCGAGTTAATATTGCATGTTTATTTTATCTGAAATAAACATGTAACATCAACTTAAACCCAAACGAGCCCTTGAATCCCAAAACAGCCTTAATTTCAAAATCCTAGATTCAAAATTCGTCCAATTTCAACGGGGTTTGAAGGGATTTGGTTAAGGATTAGGGGTGAGGGAGGTCCAGGGATTGGAGGGTGTGAATTTGGGGAAGTTTAGACGAACTAGGGTTTTTGGCCGGACTTTAGAGCTAAGATTCGAGAAGATTTGCGGGGATTTGAGGGAAAAGAAGGGCAATTCGAAAAGATGAGAAGGAGGAGCACCTAGGGTGTATTTTTTGGGTTCATCGGAGCATCGTCGCCGGCGGCGGACGGCGGAGGCACGACTGGGCCACGGTGGTTATACACCGGTGGTTGGGAATGGGTGAAGGTACGAGGAAGGTAACATTGGTCTCTATAATTGTAAAGAGATTATTGCATTTTTATGTAGTATCTCATAATGGTTCTGAACTGTTGATTTAACAAAGATGAACGGACAGGATTGAAAGGGCACAAAACGGGGTTTTTTGGGTATTACTGAAATGGACTGGACCGGGTAGGGTCTTGGGGGTTTGGGCCTGGAAAATGGGATGGGTGATTAGAATTTAGGCTGGAAAATCTTATTGAAAATGAGCCCAATTCGGCAGCCCCTTATTTTATTATCTTTTTCTTTTCTTCCTTCCAATTATTTTCTTTTACTCTTTTATTGTGTATTTTTATATTTTTATTTTTTTCTGATTTTATATAAATGCTAAAATAAAAACCAAAAACAAATTGACTCTAACAATTATATTTCCTATTTTCCAATTATAGTAATTCCTAATTCAAATGTAACATAATACAAATTTAAACTAAAAATACCAAAGAATGTTATTTTGCTATTTTCCTCCTATTTTGATCTAAAATAAATTAATACTAACTAATACTAAAATGTAAAATTAAATCCTAAATGAAGAATGTATATTTTTGTATTTTCATATGAAGTAAAATGCACCAATAAAATGCAACAAATAATAGAAAATGCCACAAAATTCAAAAACAAATTATAAATACTAAGAAATTGTTTTGTTTGAAATTTTGGGAATTATTGCTTAGGGAAAAAATCACATGCTCACAAATATCTTTCATGGATGGATCATCTGGCTATAATCAAATACGTATGGCACCAAAATCAAATATGGCTACAAAGTAATGCCTTTAGGCTTGGAGAATGCTGGCACCACATATCAAAGGGCAATGCAGAATATCTTTGACGACATCCTCCACAAGAATGTGGAATGATATGTGGATGATTTAGTGGTGAAATCAAGAAAGAGAGGAGACCACTTGCAAGACTTAAGAATGGTGTCCGAACGACTCCGAAGATATCAACTTAGAATGAACCCACTGAAATGTGCCTTTGGAGTTACTTCTAGAAAATTCCTTGGCTTCATTGTTCGACATCAAGGGGTTGAGATAGATCAAGCCAAAGTTGATGCAATCTTGAAGATGCTAGAGCCTAGAAATATACATGAACTGAAAAGTCTACAAGGAAAATTGGCAGTACCTTAGAAGATTCATCTCAAATCTAGTAGGGAAGTGCCAGCCTTTTAGCTGTCTCATGAAGAAGGGTGTACCTTTTGAATGGTACCAAGCTTGTAGCAATACATTCCAAAGCATCAAATCATACTTGATGAAACCTCCAGTTCAGGCAGCCCCTATACCAGGAAAGCCATTGATTTAATATATTGCAGCCCAAGAAAGGTCAGTGGGAGCCCTTTTGGCCCAAGAAAATGGTAAAAGTAAAGAAAATTCCCTCTACTACTTGAGTAGGATGATGACCCCAAATGATTTAAAGTATTCTACGATCCAAAAGTTATGTCTGGCATTGGTTTTTGCAATTCAAAAGCTGAAGCACTACGTTCAAGCTCATGTCATCCGTCTCATCTCAAGAGCAAACCCGATCAAGTTTGTTATGTCAAAACCCATCTTCAGTGATCAATTATCAAGGGGGTACCTTCAATTTCAATAATTCGAGATTGTCTATATCTCACAAAAGCTGTGAAAGGACAAGCTTTGGCAGATTTCTTGGCAAATCATCCAATTCCTGATGATTGGAGTTGACTGATGAACTACCTGATAAGGATGCAATGGTCATCGAAGTGTAACCACCATGGAAAATGTATTTTGATGGTGCCGCACATCATGAAGGAGCTGGTGCGGGTGTTGTATTTGTCACTTCTCAAGGGGAAGTCTTGCCATATTCCTTCATCTTAACACAACATTGCTCCAACGTTGCAGAATATCAAGCACTCATACTTGGGCTTGAGATGGCCGTTGTATGAGACAACTCCAATTACATATTTTAGGAGACTCTGAGTTAGTGATCAATCAATTGCAAGGTAGCTACGAGGTCAAAAAGCTAGAATTGCGTCCTTAATTATGCACAGAAATTTATTGGATGGCTTGGCAACATAACTCTTCAGCATGTGCCAAGGAAGGAAAATAAGAAAGCTGATGCGTTAGCTGCTCTAGCTTAAACTTTGACTCTCCCCGCCCAGACACAAATCACTATCTGCCAAAAATGGATAGTGCCACCAAATGAGAACGAAGATGAAGAAAGCAAGATCGAGTGTTTGGTAGCCGCCGCTGAAGCTGTGAAGGTTGACTGGCGACAAACCATGATCGATTACTTATGTTATCAGATACTTCCAGATGATCCAAGAAGAAAGACAAAAATTTGTTGGCGTGCCCCTCGCTTCCTTTACTACAAAGACACTTTGTATCGAAGATCATTTGAGGGAGTTCTCTTGCATTGTTTAGGGGAAGATGAAGCAACTCAAGCTATGAAAGAGGCACACTCTGGAGTTTGAGGATCACATCAATCCGGGCCAAAGCTCCATTCACAAATTAAGAGGATGGGTTATTACTGGCCGACAATGGTGAAAGATCGCTTAGATTATGCTCGAAGATGCAAGGCTTGCCAGTTTTACGCAAATTTTATACACCAACCCCCTGAAGTCCTTACATCCTACTGTTGCATCTTGGCCATTTGATGCTTGGGGATTAGATATTGTTGGACCACTTCCAAAATCTTCTGGAGGACACCTATACATCTTGGTCGCAACTGTTTATTTCTCAAAATGGGCCGAGGCCGTCGCTCTCAAGGAAGTGAAGAAGGAGAATGTTGAAAACTTCATTTGAGTGAACATCATATATCGTTTCGGCATTCCTAGTTATATAATAACAGATAATGGCAAACCATTTGATAACAAATCGATGACCAAGATCTATGAACTTTTCGGCTTCAAGCAACGTAAGTCGTCAATGTATTATGTTGCTACAAATGAACTAGCCGAAGCATTTAACAAGACGCTTTGCAACTTGTTAAAGAAGGTCGTCTCCAATTCTAAAAGATATTGGCATGACAGAATAGAAGAAGCTTTGGGGACATACCGTACGACTCATCGCACGCCGACACGGGCAACTCCTTATTCTCTTGTTTATGGAGTCGAAACAGTTCTTCCTCTCGAGCATCAAATACCGTCCTTGCAACTCGCTATCTAAGAAGGTCTTACCGAAGAATAAAATGCTTGTATGCGCCTTGAAGAACTGGAGTCCCTTGATGAAAAAAGGCTAGAAGCTCACCAAAGTCATGAATGTTATCAAGCTCGGCTTTCTCGTGCTTTCAACAAAAAGGTTCGCCTGAGGTCCTTCCAAGTTGGCGATCAAGTTCTTGCCATAAGAAGACCTATTATCACCTCTGGCAAATCTGGGGAAAAATTCACCTCAAAGTGGGATGGTCCATATGTTGTGCAAGAAGCCTATTCAAGTGGAGCTTACAAGTTAGTTGATGCAGATGGCATGAGAATTGGCCCTATCAACGGGAAATTTTTGAAGAGGTACTATCCTTGAAGAACAAATGCTCCTCGACGCACGAGCCTAAACTGCAAGTCATGATGCTCTTTGATGCATGAGCTTAAAATACATGTTGCAATGCTCCTAGCCCGCACGAGCCTAAACTGCGAACGGCACCCAAAAAAATAAAAAAATGAGGGAGTCCGCTAGGATGAAAACCTCGAAGGATGTGGCCTAGGCAAAAGTTAGGACATAAATCCGCTAGGTTAAAAACCTCAAAGGAGGTGGCCTAGGCAAAAGTTAGGACATAAAAAAAAGAGGGACTCCGCTAGGTTGAAAACCTCAAAAGAGGCGGCCTAGGCAAAAGTTAGGACTTAAAGAAAAAAAAACCTTGCCCATTCTGAAATACGTTATGACTTGATCCTCTTCACCGAGGTACGTAGGCATCTTAGAGTTTCATTCTAAGTTCAGTCACATAAGCTTAAAACATTGCGAGGAATACATGATCTGGAACTTTGACTAATCCAAAAGGTCTTATGCCACAAAGACTCCTATATGCACGCGAATCTAAAAATTCACTGCAGCCGTATCAAATTCGTGAATTTTTTGTGCACAGTTCAAAAAGAGTTTTGTTATGAAATTTATATGAGTTTTAGATCTCCAATCCTGCTTTCTAATGGAATGGACAGATTCCGATTCCGACATTCCAAGCTTAAGATATAATTATTTTCGCCGATGGTACGCAGATCTGAAAATTCACTGCAGCTGAGTCGACTTCGTAAATTTTCTGTTCACAGTCCAAAAAGAGTTCCCTTATGAAATTTGTATAAGTTTTAGATATTCGATCCTGTTTTCTGATGGAATAGACGGATTGCGATTCCAATACTCCAAGATCAAGATACAATTATTTTTGCTGAAGGTATGCAAATATAAAAATTCAATGCAGTTGAGTCGAATTTGTGAATTTTATGTTCACAGTCCAAAAAGAGATCTTCTATGAAATCTATATGATTTTAGATCTCCGAGTCTACTTTTTGACACTACAAACAGCCTGTAATTTGGATGCTCCCATCTCAAGATACGATTTATTTTACGAAGAGTGCGCAAAGTTGTGAGCTAAACATGGGCCAGGTGTGTAGATCGACTTTGAAAATAAATTCCAGCTGATACAAAAGGAGATTTGCGCTAATTGTTTTTATAGGTTTCAACCATATGAGTCTAGTTTATATAGAAGCAAGTGGCTTATGATTTGAAGTCTCCTACAGCAAAATATATATTCTTTTTTGCAAAACAACAAAACCAATATACGAGGCATATGCTGAAATTTAAGAAGGAAATAATTGGGAGTAACTGAGGGAATCCAAGTCTCAAAGAGAAATATCACATATTAAAAATATAAAGATACTTTTATTGCTCCAAGACATAAGTACTTCATTACATGATATTAAATCGCATGTCGAGAATCCTAAGCAAAAAAAAAAGACTCTAAAATCATGGAAAATGTTTGAAGCTAAGGATTTGTTGGCGGCTTGTCTCGACTACCCCTTTCAGGAGGGATAATTTCTCTGCTTCATTGTCAGATAATGGATGATTGGCTTCGATGGTCAACGTTCTCTTGCCTTTAGCCAACTTCACCTGTTTTTTGTCCAAGGGCACGATGATGTTCTTCTTTTTGGACGCCAAGGAAGCTAACTGTCGTTCAAAACTCGCAAGACTATCTTGAAGTTTTTCGACAAACTCGCTCACTTTTTCATATTCTTGTTTTGCATAATCAAGGCGTCGTCGTGCATAAAGGAATGAATCTGACAATGGAAAAGAGTACAGATACAACATTTAATGGGCAGTAAATGTTGAATACGTTAGAAAATTTGTATTGAATGTAATGATTATGTAACGTAGCATTTAATATATTTAATCACTCATAATAGCCTTATTATGATTTGAATAAAACGAATATCTCTGAAGGTATCTATAAAAAGGAGATATACGGTCAGTTGTAGGGACATGAAAACATTCTGGAAATATACTTTGATTTATTTGCTTCTCTTGATTATCATCTTGCTATCCATAATTACCTCTTATTATTTTATTTTTTTGATCATCAATAATCTGAGTTCTTCTAAATTCTATCTTTGACTAAAATTCCATTTTTTGGGTTAAACAAATTTGTTCTGTTACCGGAAATCTAATAATCAATTATATTTTTGCTTGATATTCTTTGTTACATCAACTATGTAGAACAACAATGACAATATCCAAGGAACCCAAGAAAATCTAACAAACCAACAACTTCAGGGAGATCTGCAAGATAATAACGCATTAGTTCCTTCTCCACGAGGTTCTCCACGGCGGTCTCGTGAAGGCACTCCTGAGGGATCTCATACAGATGGACAAGCTCAATTCGAAAATGTTGAAGCTATGCATGAAGCTTTACAAAAACTTATCGCCACTCAGGTCAACAAGCTCTTCAAGCTTTTGTTAGCCAACTACATGCTGCTCCACCCACACCTACTCCAAATAACAATACTCTGGAGAACCCTTATTCTGTGCTAATTAATTCAGGTAGCAGTGGATCCCCCAGCGAGATACAAGAGGGAAAAACTAGGTAATCCAATTAATTCTGATTTATAAAATCTTGTACTAACATTGCAGAAACAGATCAAGGAGCAAAGTGACCGCATAGAGAAAATACTAGGAGTGCCGCCCGTGATCAAAGGGGTAGATATGGATAAGTATTCTGAACAGACCTGGAAGGAAAGTGCTGCTCCTTTCCCATTTCCAAAGAAGTTCAAAATGCCATATATTCCAAAGTACGATGAGACAAGAGACCCACGAGATCACGTTACTGCATTTACAACAGGAATAAAGGGCAACGACTTGACTAAGCAGCAGATTGAATCAATCTTGGTTAAAACATTCGGTGAAACGCCAGGTTGCTTAGGTGCATCTAGTCCAAATCTCCGCTTAGGAAAGAAGTCCAAGATTTTTTGCAATAGTGGATTTTTTTTTCTCATCCTTCCGCTTGGAAATTCAGTTTCATGATTGGGGTTGGCTTAATACATGATTTGAACCACTAGCATCTACTTTCGAACCATTCGCCTCTATTCTTTGTTGTGAAGCATATACCAAGAGAAATGCGGGTAAGCGACGAGGGAAATTGCCTCAACAAAACAAGTTTTTATTTCCAAAAAGATTCCCATGCTGAGGCACTAAAGGAGCGTTAATATAATATTCTATTTTATCCAAAAATTCTATAAATTCTTTTACTGAGCTTGAACATTCTTTTATCAAAGCACACTTGGGAGCTTAAAAAGTTGAAAAAGAATGGAAGATATCTTCAAGATCAAGCAAGGAGACTCACAATTGTTTAGGGAATTCGTGGATAGATTCCAAAGGGAAAGAATGGCATTGCCGCTTGTACCTGACAATTGGGCAGTCATTGTGACGACCCAGCCCGTCGTCACGGGAATTACCACCCCGTTATCTTGCATTTATGTTTTTTATGCTTTTATATCAGTGTTAGAGTCTACCGGGTGAGTTAGGAGTGATTCTGGTTGGAAATGAGGCAAATAGCCTTTTTTAAGGGAGCTTGAATATAGAAAGTCAACCTGGAGTTGACTATTTAGTTAGAGTGCTCAAAATCGGATTCTGATGATTTTGTTAGTTCTGGGAGGTGATTTGTGACTTAGGGGGAGCGATCGGAATTGAATTTGGAGGTCCGGTATAGAAATAGGCTTGAATTGGCTAAGAATGAATTTTGGCGAAATTTGAATGGTAGGTGAGATCATGATCTGTGGGTCGGAATGGAATTCCAACAATTCATGTAGCTTAGTCATGTGATTTTGGATATGTCTGTAAATTTTCAGGTCATTCGTACGTCGTTTGGTTGAGTTTTTGATCGAATGTGTAATTCGGAAAGTTTTAAGGAATTTAGGCTTGAATCCGATGTGAATTATGGGTTTTGGTGTTATTAGACGTGTTTGGAGGGTTGGAGCAAGTTAGAATAAGGTATTAGGATGTGTTGGTGTGTTTGGATGAGGCTCCGGGGGCCTCGGGGTATTTTCGGTTGGTTAAACGGAACAGGATCATGGAAATTGCAGGTCTAAGTTTCTGGCTTCTGGTGTTTTCGCACCTGCGGCCAAGGGACCGCAGGTGCGGCGTTGCTGGTGCGTAAGAATGATCGCAGAAGAGGTCTAGAGGCGAGATGGGGAAGTCCGTAGAAGCGGATGGTCGACCACCTAGGCAAATCCGTAGAAGCGGACTATGGTGCGCAGAAGCGCTTGGAGGCTAGAAGCGGGGGATTCACAGAAGCGAAACTCTATCCACTGAGGCGGAATCGTGGAAGTGAATGTGGGTCGCATAAGCGGAAATTAGGTTTTTGAGTTAAACCGCAGAAGCGGTTGAGAACTCGTGGAAGCGGACGCGCAGAAGCGGTCCAAAGACCGCAGAAGCAGAAATCGCAGAAAGGATTGTGAGCACGTGATTTTTGCCCTATATAAGAATTACTCCCAAAAATTCAAAATAAAATAATCTTTTCGCTGTGTGCTCTTTTTAGATTTTTCGTGACATTTTTGGATAATTGTTTGTATTTGTCTAAGCGTGTTTGTTTGTTTAAATTAAGAAAAATACAAAAATATATTGCGTTTGCATTCTTAGGTTTTAATTCACGATTGAAAGTAATCGAGTTTATTTGACAAAAATAGAAAATCACAAAAATACGCATTTTTGTATTTTTAGCATTTAATGTCCCAATCGCGTGATTTTAGTTTAATTTAATTATAATAAGAACTTAACTAGTATTCTTATAAACTAATTTGGTTTTTGTAATGTATTCTAGAGTTTTGGTTTCTTTTTTATTTATTTATATAAATTAGGAATTAAAAAGGAAATAAAAGAAAAGAAAAAAAAAGATCAAACAAGAAGGAAAATCGGGTTTGGGCCATTTGAGGCCAACCAAACACCAAAACAGGCCCAAAACTCCTCATCAGCCCAATCCAGGCCGTCTCCAACACTAGCCAAACGATACCTCCATCCCGGCCGTTGATCTTCGTTGATCAGACGGCCCTCATTCCATCGCCCCAACCCATTTTACAGTGACCCGATCACTTTGAGACCGACCCAGCCTCATTCGATGAAACAGTGTCGTTCGATATACACCAAGAGATCCTGGCCATCAAAATTAACCAATCCAACGGCCAGGATCTCATGTCATACCCCGTATATAATATCAACCCTACAGCCCAGCCCCCCCCCCCCCCCCCCCCCCCCTTCGTCTCCCACAGAGACCAACCGTCCCCCGCCGCTCCCCACCGCAATCTGCCTACCGAAAATCGCCTCACGGCGGCTCCGGTAGGCCAATGACTGCCAAATTTACACCACATACTCGCCTCAACCTCCTCTATCCAACCCCGTGCATGGTTTGTCTCGAATCAACCTGGATATTCTCGAATCTTCATTTGAAGATTCGAGTCGAACTTGAACCAGCTCCGCCCGACCCCAAATCAACACCACACCACCCCTAGACCTCCCTCACACACCTACCGCCCTTAGTTTCACTCAAATCTGACCGAAAATACTCGAACCCCAAATAGAGCTTTCAAGAACCCTAGAACTCGAAACTAGGGATTTTTGTCCGAATTAAAAGAGGTTGGAGTTAACAGACTTTAATTGGAATGTTTTCGTCTGAAAACATTTCAATTAAAATCTGTTCAACTTCAAGAAGGGCAATTTCAAGTCTCATCGAGCCCAAGTTCGTTCGATTTCCGATTTTCCTCACTATTTAAGGTATTTTCATTTCTTTCTTTCTGACTTTTATTTATTGTTTAGTATAAGTGTTTAATTGATTCCATTTTTTTTAGTTAGTTGTTTTATCTGTTCTCCTCCTTTAAGGCCTTTTATTTGGTCGATTCCTTCTGTTTTCGTTAGTTAAAATGAATCGTATGTTCAGTTCGACTGAGGTCGTCAAGCAATTAGTTCGTATTATTGATCCCCTGAATCTGCCCGTATGCAATTCGTAAGGTTGGGATTTGTTGTTTGTTTGATTCCAGATTAGGGGGTTAATTGGGTATAGTTGATAGGTTAATTAGTATTAGTTTTTAAATACCCTGCCCATAAGAGAGGCTAGTGGAACCTGCCATACAGCAGGGTATCCCACTAGTCTCATGCGATCAGTATTTTAATGTTATAGTCCATACATGGATAGTGGAGAGTGCAGGGAATATGATGGGTTGGGGATTTAGTTTAAGGGGGGATGTTGGAGAGATACAATTCTGAAACATATATAGAGATACACACAGACCTGGGACCTGGAGAGAAAAGAGAGATCTTAGACAGAAATACACAGTGATAGTGGGCATTGAGGAAGTGTTCTGGGAAATACAGTGATAGGCAGACCTTAGGAGGGGACTCGGAAACATATAGAGAGAGGTATACACACACAGGGATCTGAAGTACTTTTGATTAGCTTTCAGCTTCAAAGAGAAATACTGTTTCATACAAAAAGAAAACCACATCTTAAAATACTGTTACATCGAGTGTTCGAGAGTTCCAGTGGGTATCACCTAGGAATCAGTCGTTTTCAGGTCACAACTTGGTATTTTTGGAGTGAATCACTGCCTGAAATCCTCATTTGTTAGCATTGGTGTGACTGTTTGGTGCCGCTATAATTGGTCTTGGGTAATCGACTTTTAAATCACATTTGGTTTTGCTGGGTAGTTTTTTTTGACTGGTTATTGTCGAATTACCTGTTGGTTGCTGTTTGGTTTCTCTGTTGCTGTGGTTGAGTGCCTACTGCTGTTGCTGTTGTTCATTGCTACTGCTGATTCTGTCCTCTCTTCATTGTTTGTCAAATTTTCCAGGTATATTTTTACTCCCCGGCAGCATGAAGTTTCAAATGTTGCATTTACAATATTATAAATCAAGCCTACAGAAGTTCTGTTATAGTAGACTGTTTTTGTCATCTGTAATTGCTATTTGCAAAGTTTAAGTGATAGATTCCTTAGGTTAAATTTGTGTTAATGTTAGATAGGTTTATTAAAAAATGCAATTTGTAATATCTGGACTTTTGACTGGACTGCTATTGTCGAGAATAGACATAGGTTGGGATATTGTTTCATGGTGGAATTGATAGTTTACTCATTAGTTTAATATGCAGTGTATTAGACTTAGTAACTTTCTCTATTCAATTTTAGAATTAATGATGATTATGATTAACCTTTAGTCTAATATTCTAAGAGATAAACAGTTAGAAACCTGTCATATTCGAATCAGCGAGTTTAAACCATTGGGCTTCATCCACATTGTTGACACCATAAGATCCAACGCTAATTTTAGTAAAATAATATGTCAATCAGATCTGTAGGTCAGGCATATCAATTTTAGTTGATGTTTCGTTAGAAAATTTGTAGCTTAAGTGATAAAACTAAATTTTCAGTCATACATCTGTAATATGAAATTTTTGTTTCCAAATAGCTTCATTAATACACTGCTGGTGCTTATTCTCGTTAGTTGAGGTTAAAAATATAACTTTTGTCATTTTTCCTTTGTCCTTCCTGGTTCAAATAGTGTCAATTAGCAGTAATCAAGTAGCATCCATCCCTCCATCGTAATTTCTCAACTCGATTAAGTGATAATCTTTAGTTATTTTGTTAGCTTTGATCCACTGTTTCACAGTAAATCGGGAACTTAAGGAAAACAAATAAATACCCATAGTCTGTGTAATTGAAGATAATCTTTAAACTAATAGATGAAATAAGTAGAAAAATATGGTTATGTTAGGATCGGCCTTTAATAAAAGTGAGACGAGCCTCGCCGCACTAAATATATAATTGTGGGGCCCTCGAGTAATAGTCATGAAAACTTAGACTGGGAAGGACCGTTTAGTGAATTTCACGGCCCTTTCCCAAAGTTAAACAGACGATAGACTCTTTAGGCACGATTTGAAATGAAATCACTTTCCTAAACACGGGTGTGCATTTATGTGACCCAAATCTTACTCTCGGCGAAACTGAAATACATTAAAGTCGCAGGCGTACTGGTTGCGGTGCGGCTCGAAATGTGTTTTCGTGATGTCATAATTCTTCTAAAAATTTAAAGCGGAATATAAGAGCACACAAAATAAAATATATAAAGAAATAAGATAGAAACAAAAATTGCAGTTGAGCGACCGTGCTAAAACCACGGAATCCGGGAGTGCCTAACACCTTCTCCCGGGTTAACAGAATTCCTTATCCAGGTTTCTAGTTTCGCAGACTATATTACGGAGTCATAAATTTCCTCGGTTCGGGATTAAACCGGTGACTTGGGACACCATTATTTTTCCAAGTGGCGACTCTGAACTAAATAAATAAATCCCGTTTCGATTGTCCTTTAATTGGAAAAACTCCCTCGCGCTCCCGCGGGTGCGTAAAAAGGAGGTGTGACAGCTCTGGCGACTCTGCTGGGGACAATGCCTCTGAACTTCGGTTCAGGGTCTAAGAATTCGAGCTCAGTTAAATTGTTGTTTTGTCTATATCTGATTTTGCTACATGTTTAATTAACATGCTACATGTCTACCGCTTTGATACTAGTTGCACTGTATATACAAACAACCTGAAATGAAAGCGGAATAGGGGACTCAACACAGGGGTTGGGTCCGTCTAGGACAGACAACCTGAAATGAAAGACCATCCTGCTATGCCATGTTTGTTTCAAGCATTTATTCGAACTTGCATGCGGACCGGCTTTTAAATACTGAGGAGAAACGAAAAACAAAAGGAAACAGTGTGGGTAAATAGATATTTTCAGAAAAATACAAAAATGTGTCTTACCAACAAAATCAATAGTTTGTTAATAAGAGACAACGGAAGGTTGACTTTGCCGACAATGGGTTTCTTAACAAAATGTGTTTTCTTTGTCGGTCAAAAAAAGAAAATGTGTTTCTTAACAAATGTGTTTTCTTTGTCGGTCAATAAAAGAAAATGTGTTTCTTAACAAAATGTGTTTTCTTTGTCGGTCAATAAAAGAAAATGTGTTTCTTAACAAAATGTGTTTTCTTTGTCGGTCAATAAAAGAAATAGTTTGTCTTGACGGACCGAACTACGCGGGTTTGATTCTCACTGGATGTGAGATACGTAGGCAACCCCCGTCGGGTCCAACTTGCCATTTTTTCAGAAAAATATACCAAATCTGTAAATTTTGAAAAAATCATTGCCAGCCAAAATGATCGTTTTCTTTAAATAAATGTGCAGGATGAGCACGATTCAAAATGAACCCTTTTCACTCATGACTAAAATTCCGGTACAAATACGGCTATGGTGGGATGATCTAGGCCAAGAAGGGCAGGATGAGGTTAAAAAGTATTTGAAAGGTCTCACAGGTCTGCTTGCAATAAAACCTCGCGGGGACATCATAAGAGCCTTAGTCACATATTGGGACTCCGCGCACAATGTCTTTCACTTCTCGGACTTCGAGCTCACCCCAACTGTGGAGGAGATGACCGGATACATTGGAAACACTGATATACCTTTGGGGCATCAATATCTAATCGCCCCCAGGGTTGTCGCCATACACCGGTTTTTAGACTCACCGAAGACAGCCAGAACGGTACGTAACCTAGATCTAGCACAAGGGTTTTGTACTTTAAACTTCATCTATCAACGGTACGGTCATGCGGGAGGCTTCGACAAACCAGAAAACAAATTATGCAGCAAGGGTAATCGCCAGAAATGGGAGGAGCACAGACGAGTTGCTTTCATGATAGCCTTTTTAGGACTCGTGGTATTCCCGAGGAAAGACGGGAACATTGATATAAAGGTAGCCGGAGTCGTCAGTACTTTGCTTGACCTAAGCGAAAGTACTCTTGCTCCTATGATAATATCAGACATATATCGAGCCCTCACAATCTGCAAAGTCGGGGGAGATTTTTTTGAAGGCTGTAATTTACTGCTACAGATGTGGATGATCGAGCACCTGTGTCGCCGCACCCAATTCTTGAGATATGGGTTGGTTGAGAAAACTTGCATAAGCGAATTCTATACAAGGATTGATAGGGCCGTCCCGCCTGAAGGAACATTGGCATGGAGGGCATACTTTCAGGCTCTCAACGCAAGTCAAATACAATGGACGTTGGGTTGGTTGCAGATAGACAGAATCGTGTACATGCCAGCGGCTAGGTCCCCCTTTCTCTTGATGGGACTTAAAAGCATTCAACCTTATGCGCCCCATCGAGTGTTGAGACAGCTCGGGAGGTGCCAGATAGTACCCAAAGAAGAAGACCTGAGTACCCAGGTTATTGAAATTGGTCCCGATGGTCAATTCCCAGAAGCAAGGGTCCGCCAGATCTGGAGCAAATGCCAATATCCGGAGGCAAACACTTGTGTGCAGGATCGAGCTAGAGGAGAGGTTGTACCCAGATATCTTACTTGGTACAAAGGAGAAACATCGGGGGAAAGACCAGCCAAAAGACCTCACCTCAGGGAATTTGCTGAAGCATCACAAGAACAATGGGACTGGTTGGCTAAGGAAGAGGTTTACAGAACAAGGATCGGCAAGATAGAGCAACGGGTCCAAGATCTCCAATTTGAAAAAGATATGCAAGCCGCCGCCGACGAAGGAGATAAAAGGAAGTTGGCACAGGAAAATGACTTTTTGAGGGCTCAAATTCAGCAAATGAAAAGGGATGCCGACAGACAATTGAGGAGTCGAGCAGACGAAAAATTGATAAAGGGTTTGAGAAGCCAAGTTGCCGATGTCCAAATAGAATTGGAAGAGTCGAAGGCCCAAACAATGAGGGTCCAAGCTAGCTGGAGAAAGGAGGCACATCAACATGCACTTCACCTGCAACGGATAGAAGAAGATTACACTGAGATCATCACTAGTCTAAGGGAAGCAAATGTTATCCTCAGGGAGCGGGTTTTCAAGCAAGCCCGAGATGCCAGGACAGACCTCGACCGTTGTCACGATCTGATGGCCCAACTACAAGAACAAGTAGATAGGCTCCTAGACCAAGTCACCAACAATGCTCGGAGATTGGGGGCGAAAAACCAGCAGATAGAGCACCTACTCAGGGAAAGGGACATGATCAAGGATAGAATTGGAGAAATAGGGCACTATGTCACTATGAAGTGTTTAGCTTGCGAACAGATGCCCCGCCCTGCCCTTTTTGCTTCGGTTATGGGCTATGTTCATCAGATCATGAGGGATTTAAGGGGATTGCACAAGGACCTCACACCGAGACCCGCGGCAAGGCCGAATGATGCCTCGCGGGCTCCCGGGAATTTTGGAGCATTAGACTTCTGATTTAAAAATGTATTTCGAAATATCGAGTCAAGTGGTTGGCATTTTATTTTTCATTTTTTTCGAGTCAAGCATTCCTCTATTTTGCCAATTATTGTAAGGCATGTTTTGTAACTTTGAGGTTTTATTTGATATAAAAGCTACTGAATTTTGCCACAATCTTGTTACCAGAACTACGCTCGGTCTGATTCACGCGGGGACGTGATACGTAGGCAATCCACATAAGATTCAACCACCACTAAAAAAGAAAGAAAAGGATACGAAGGTTAATATAACAATAAGGCTTTCAAAGATAATTGAAAAAAGAGAAAAAGAAAAAAAAAGAGAAAAAAAAAAAAAAAAAAGAGTTGGAATGACGCATGTTAAGAGTACATGTAGAAAGGGTTATTTGGTTAGGTGCATTGCATCCAACGTGCTATAACATATCTGTCAAACTCGGTAAACTAACAAGTTTGTTGCATTTCCAGAAAAGTTTAGCGGTTGGTTTGACAGAATATACTGGCCAGCCATCATTACCGTACTAGATCCAAAGGACCGATTACGATAAGCATGTCTAGTTCTGGTAAGAGCCTCGAGGAAGAAAAATCAGAGTTACAAATCATGAAAGAAGAGGTAGACTGGTTGAAACAGCAGATAACAGAGATGCACCTGGCCTGGGCCAGGGAACAGTCTTCACCGAACCGCCCTACTCTCGCCTCAGCTCCGGAACATCCGCCCATCGACCCTTCGACAAGCGCCCCGATCTATCTATACTTTCAGGGGGAAAACCCATATGCCACCTACATTCCGCCAGCCAAACCAAACCCTCCTCCAACCACCCCCGTTTTTGTGGCACCTCCACCTGCTCCTATGCAAAGGCCGGCCGGTGAACCGCATGTTCAGATCCATGACAACTCTTACTACCCTCCAGAGCCTACTTTTAGGGCTCCTGAACCACAATCACATACCCCTCACTGGGATAATCCGGCAGAACCGGAAAAACACTTCCAAAGTTCAGAACATGAGGAAGTTATCAGAAAAGTTAAAAGCCTGGAGCAGTCCTTCAGGAACATGCACGGTTTGGGTAACCAGGTCAGTGTCGCTTACAAGGATCCGTGCCCGTTCCCCGACGTCCAATTACCGGCCGGGTTCAAAATGCCCAAGTTTGACCTATACGAAGGGCACGGTGATCCTGTAGCCCACCTCCGAGGGTTTTGTAGTAAAATGCGAGGAGCCGGAGGACGGGACGAGATTCTGATAGCTTACTTCGGTCAGAGTCTGGGAGGATCTGCGCTGGAGTGGTACACTAGACAGGACCCCAGCAGATGGTTTACGTGGGATGATTTGGCTCAAGATTTTATCGGCCAGTTCCAGTACAATCTTGAAATAATCCCCGACCGCTTATCATTGCTAAAATTAGAGAAGAAGCCCGCTGAAAGTTTCAGGGAATTTGGTTTCCGCTGGAGAGAACAGGCAGCCATGGTAGATCCGCCGATGAGAGAGAGCGAGATGGTGGACTACTTCTTGCAGACATTAGAGCCAACCTATTTCGGACATCTGGTGACGTCCGTGGGCAAATCATTCACTGAGGTGATAAAAATGGGGGGTATGATCGAGGAAGGTTTGAAGGCCAACAAGATCATGAGCTACTCGGCATTGAAAGCCACCACTCAGGCTATCCAAAGTGGTACTGGAGGAGTACTGGGGAAAAAGAGGAGAGAGGAAGTCGCGGCAGTCGAGTCCGGGGCATGGTTCAGAAATAGAGGCCCTGCACCCCAATATAGCCCGCCCCAGCCTCACCACCAAAATTACTCCCACAATCCATATCACCACCCACAACATTACTATCCCGCACCTGATCCCCATTTTACTGTCCACCACGCACAGTCCTATTCTGCACCTCCCGTCCATGCACCATGGCGTGCACCAAACCCGCAGAACAATCATCCACCCCCAAGAGCTTACAGAAACCCCTCGGGCGCGAGTTTTCGTCCGAACCAGGCATTCAGGGGCGACAGGGCGCCAAGGCCAAAGACTTTCACTCCCTTGGGAGAGTCTTACACCAGTCTGTTCCACCGGTTGAAGCAAGTAGGGTTGCTAAATCCGGTTGAATCTAAGCTACCAAACCCTCTTCCAAAGAACCTGGACCATTCAGTAAATTGTGCATACTGCTCAGGATGCCCAGGACACGACACGGAAAAATGTTGGAGGTTGAAAACGGCCATCCAGGAGCTCATCGACACTCGCAGGATTGAGGTCCAAACTCCAATAGAGCCCAACATCAACCAAAACCCACTTCCAACTCATCATGAGACCAACATGATCGAGTTGGTACGGGTGGAAGAAGGAAAAGAGAAAGCCTTTCAGATGGTAATGATGATCAAATCTAGCGGGGTAGGAATGAGAAAGGGGCCGAGCTTTGATGAGCCATCCATTTGCAAGAAGGATGTACCAGGAGGGTCAGAAGCGGAAAAGGGAAGTGTGAGCGGAGTACCGGTGAGGCCGGGGGAAGCAAAAATAGTTGTACCAGGGGCAGCAACCAAGCCCGTCTTGACGGTAGCAGGCGTTCGAATGGATCCTTTCATCATCAAGCCAGCAATACAGTTGCCAATAACCGATAGCCGGGCTATTCCATGGAATTATGCTCGGATTACAACAACCTACAAAGGAAAGGAAGTGAAAGAGGAAGTTTGCGAAGCGCAAGGTTTGACCCGCTCGGGGAGATGTTTTGCCCCTGCGGAATTGAGGAAGATCACTCCGGCAACATTGAAAAAGCCGGTAACTGATGAAGAGGCAGAAGAATTCTTGAAAAAGATGAAGCTGCATGACTATTCTGTCATAGAGCAGCTGAAGAAGACTCCCGCGCAAATATCATTGCTATCTTTGCTGATACATTCCGAAGAACATCGGCAAGCTTTGATGAAAATTCTGAATGAGGCACACGTACCCGATAAAATCTCAGTAAATCATCTGGAGAAGATCACCAATAGGATCTTCGAAGCGAATCGGATCACCTTCACCGATGATGAGTTGCCTGAGGAAGGCACCGAGCACAACAAGGCTTTATATCTTACGGTAAAGTGTGAGGAGGCGGTGGTCACCAAAGTCCTTGTCGATAATGGGTCCAGTGCTAACATTTGTCCTCTCTCTACACTGGACAAGTTGAAAGTGGACATCGGCAGGATACGCAAGAATAGCATATGTGTTCGAGGGTTTGATGGGGGAGGCAAGGCATCGGTTGGGGACATAGTGTTAATCTTGACGATTGGGCCAGTGGAGTTCACCATGGAATTCCAGGTGCTGGACATGGTAGTGTCATATAACCTTCTGATAGGGCGACCATGGATCCATGCCGCAAGAGCAGTTCCATCCACCTTACACCAACTCGTCAAGTTTGAGTGGGACCAACAGGAGATCGTCGTCCATGGAGAGAATGATCTACAAGCAGGCACCATCGTCCCCTTTGTTGAGACAGAAGAAGATGTTGGGCCGTGGGTATACCAGGTCTGCGATGTGGTGTCCGCCAACCGAGTTCCAGAAGGGGAATGCATTCCCGATGACAGAACAATTACTGCAGATGTCATGGTGGCTCATGAAATGTTGCGACATGATTTCATACCCGGTAAAGGTCTAGGTGCATCTCTACAAGGAATCATACAACCGGTATCAGTGGTCGAAAACTTGGGAACCTTCGGCTTGGGATTCAAGCCAACATCAGAGGACATCCGGCAAGCCAAGAGGAGTAAACAGAAGACATGGGTGCTCCCAAAGCCCGTTCCACGCCTTTCCCAATCTTTCGTCAGGTCTGGAGTAAGAGGACATCCGACGACAAAGATTCCCGGTCCTACGATTAGGCCGGACGAAGAGTTCTTAAGGAAGTTCGAGGACCTATTCGCAGATGTATGTATGCTCGAGGATGGTGAAGGATCCAGCCATGCCGAGATACAATTTGTGGGACCAAAAGCAAAACTGAATAATTGGAAGGCTACTCCTCTCCCTGTCCGGAAGGAGTCTTGGTAGTTTGTTTTGGATTGTTTTCTTTCGAAATTTTGTGTTGGGGGTTGTCCCCGGAGTAAAATCCAGTTGTTTTAGTTCATTTTTTATTTAAGTTTGCAAGTTTGTTTCTCCTTGTACTGTACCCATTAATGAAATTTGGTTCCCTTAGTGTCTAATTTTGTTTATTTTTCTTCTTTTTAACTTTTCTGAACAGCCTTCTTTCAACTGATCTTAATGATATGGCGTGCTTAAAGATTAATCAACCCAGCCTAGAAAGTCAATCGGGTTTGGAAATAATAACGCATGAAATAAGAAGTGACGAGAGTGAGTCAGAATACGGCGATGATGAAGCCGTAGAAGAGATCGGTGAAGAATTAAGTCACTTCGAGGAAAAACCCAAACCAAATTTAAATGATACCGAGGCCGTTAATCTGGGGAACACGGATGACGTCAAAGAAACCAGGATAAGTGTCCATATTGAACCAAACCTGAGAGAAGAGTTGATCAAAACACTCATGGAGTTTAAAGACATTTTCGTATGGTCTTACGACGACATGCCGGGACTCAGCACTGATCTAGTGGTTCATAAATTACCCACTGATCCGGCATATCCTCCCGTCAAGCTGACAGAAACTGCGGAAATTCAAGACGGAGATGAGTGTGAAGATCAAGGAGGAAGTAACCAAGCAGTTGCAGGCGAAAGTCATTCGCGTCACTCGATACCCCGAATGGTTGGCTAACGTAGTACCGGTGCCAAAGAAAGACGGAAAGATCAGAGTATGTGTGGACTATCGCAACCTCAACAAGGCGAGTCCTAAGGATAATTTCCCGCTTCCCAATATCCATATCCCGATTGATAATTGCGCCGGACGCGAAATCGGATCCTTTGTGGACTGTTATGCGGGATATCATCAGATTTTGATGGATGAAGAGGACGCAGAAAAGACGGCTTTTATCACACCGTGGGGGACTTATTGCTACCGAGTGATGCCGTTCGGTTTGAAGAATGCAGGGGCAACATATATGAGGGCGATGACTACGGTATTCCATGACATAATACACAAGGAAATTGAGGTGTACGTGGATGATGTGATCGTAAAATCCAGACGTCAAGAAGACCATGTTGCTGACCTCAGGAAGTTCTTTCAAAGACTTCGAAGATACGACATCAAGCTCAACCCGGCCAAATGCGCATTCGGAGTTCCATCAGGAAAGTTGCTAGGATTCATCGTTAGCCGACGGGGCATTGAGTTGGACCCATCCAAAATCAAGTCCATCCAGGAGTTACCCCCGCCAAGGAATAAAACAGAGGTAATGAGTCCTGTTGGGAAGGTTGAATTACATCAGTAGGTTTATTGCCCAGCTTACAGCAACCTGTGAACCCATATTCCGTCTATTGAAGAAAGACGCCGCGATAGAATGGACGACAGAATGTCAGGAAGCATTTGACCAAATCAAAGGGTATCTGTCCAATCCACCCGTACTAGTTCCGCCTGAACCGGGCAGACCCCTGATTCTTTATCTGACGGTCTTGGAGAATTCGTTTGGCTGCGTACTGGGGCAGCATGATCTTACTGGCAGGAAGGAACGGGCCATTTACTACCTCAGTAAGAAATTCACAATCCACGAGGTCAAGTACACTCATTTAGAAAAGACATGTTGCGCTTTGACTTGGGTAGCCCAAAAGTTGAAACATTATTTGTCTTCTTACACCACTTACCTCATTTCGCGTTTGGATCCGTTGAAGTATATTTTCCAGAAACCTATGCCTACAGGAAGGTTGGAAAAATGGCAAATATTACTTACGGAGTTCGACATCATATACGTGACAAGGACGGCTATGAAAGCTCAAGCCCTGGCCGATCACTTAGCTAAAAATCCTGTTGATGACGAATACGAACCTTTGAGGACGTATTTTCCGGACGAAGAAGTATTGCAAATTGAGGGGTTAGAACTAACCAAGGATCCAGGGTGGAAGCTCTTCTTCGACGGAGCGGCGAACGCAAAAGGAGTCGGAGTAGGGGCTGTGCTCATCTCTGAAACAGGACATCATTATCCTGTTATTGCTCAACTGCGCTTTCATTGTACCAATAATATGGCTGAGTACGAGGCATGTATCTTGGGGTTACGATTAGCGGTAGACATGGATGTACGGGACGTCTTGGTCTTGGGGGACTCGGACCTTCTGGTACATCAGATTCAGGGAGAATGGGAAACCAGAGATCTAAAGCTTATCCCATATCGTCAGTGTTTGCATGATCTGACCAAACGCTTTCGATCAGTAGAATTCAAGCACATCCCAAGGATGCATAATGAGGTTGCCGACGCTCTAGCTACTTTAGCGTCGATGCTACATCACCCGGACAAGGTTCGTGTCGATCCGTTACATATCCAGGTCCGGAATCACATGCTTATTGTAATGTGATAGAGGAAGAGGTGGATGGTGAGCCATGGTTTCATGATGTCAAGGAATACCTCGGGTTAGGAGTATACCCAGAGCAAGCAACCGGAGATCAAAAGCGAGCTATTCGGCGGTTGGCGAACGGATTTTTCCTTAGTGGAGGGGTGCTGTACAAAAGAACCCCAGACTTGGGATTGTTGAGATGTATAGATGCAAGTCAAGCCACAACAGTGATGACAGATATACACTCGGGAGTTTGTGGACCACACATGAGCGGATACGTATTAGCAAAGAAGATTCTTCGAGCGGGATATTACTGGCTCACGATGGAGCATGATTGTATAAGTTTCGTGCGAAGATGCCATCAGTGTCAGATACACGGAGATTTGATTCATTCTCCACCAACCGAATTGCATACAATGTCAGCACCATGGCCGTTTGTTGCATGGGGTATGGATGTTATTGGACCTATAGAGCCTGCGGCTTCCAATGGTCATAGGTTCATTCCGGTAACGATCGATTATTTTACCAAGTGGGTGGAGGCCAAAACCTTCAAATTAGTAACCAAGAAGGCGGTAGGTGGATTTCGTACATTCCCACATCATCTGCAGGTTTGGAATTCCAAAGATAATCATCACAGATAACGGTGCCAATCTTAACAGCGGATTAATGAAGGAGGTGTGCCAACAGTTCAAGATCACACACCAAAATTCCACACCGTATCGTCCCAAAGCAAATGGTGCGGTTGAGGCAGCAAACAAGAATATAAAGAAGATATTGAGGAAGATGGTAGAAGGGTCTAGGCAGTGGCATGAAAAGTTACCGTTTGCGCTGTTGGGTTATCGCACTACCGTCCGGACTTCGGTAGGTGCAACGCCTTACTTGTTGGTATACGGGACTGAAGCAGTGATACCAGCATAAGTTGAGATCCCATCCCTCCGAATTGTCGCTGAAGCTGAGATTGATGACGACGAGTGGGTCAAAACCCGATTAGAGCAATTGAGCTTGATCGATGAAAAGAGATTGACAGCAGTATGTCACGGCCAATTGTATCAAAAGAGAATGGCGAGAGCATATAACAAGAAGGTACGTCCCAGGAAATTTGAAGTGGGACAGCATGTGCTGAAGAGAGTTCTACCACATCAGGCCGAAGCGAAAGGCAAGTTTGCTCCAAATTGGCAGGGACCATTTGTGGTGACTAGAGTATTATCCAACGGCGCTCTATGTCTAACTGATGTTGAGGGAAGATGCACCGATATGGCTATCAATTCTGATGCAGTCAAGAGATATTATGTGTAATTCTTTAATGCGTTTGTCAACGTTTGGTTTCGTTTGTGTGTATTTGGCATTTTTCGGAGAATGAAATGACAGAGGCAATTTTTCTACTACCCAAACACTTTAACCCTTGTTTTTCCCTTTGAGCCTTAATCGTTCTTTCATATACCCTCTTTCGGAATCATCAAAGAAGATGTGTAACGAAATAGAAAAAGAAACAAAAAAAAAGTGAACTACGTTCGACCTGATTCCTCAAGAAGGATACGTAGGCGCCACACGGCTCGGTCATAATAAAATAAAACTCAAAAGTTCCCCAAGCAACAAAACTGGGGCAGAAGTCATTGTTTCGTTTGAAAGATAGTGCGGATTCCGAAAGTTGTAATGAGCTAACCGTTGAGGTTGAACCCCTTTTCTTTAGCCTCACACGCAGAAACCACGTTAAGAACCAAAAAGACCTCTCGATCAGTATTTGAGAAATGCCAAGTCGTGCGAATGAAAGCCAAAAGTGACACTCCGACCCTCGATTGAATCCAGGACGCACAAGCCGAAAAGGGATAATGCTTTAGAGGGAATCTCGTGGGTGATACCCCACCGCAGGGAAAGAAAGCATAAATGAGAGAGTCTTAACGGTGAAAACCCTCGCGGGCACCTTAAGGCGAAGAAAGTTGAGAGAAATAAAATGAGAGAGTCTTGGGGTGAAAACCTTTACGGGCACCTTAAGGCGACGGGAGATAGAGAGAAATGAGAGAATCTCATTAGTGAAAACCCTTTGAAGGGCACTGTGAGGTGACAGGACGAGATGGTTACAAGGTGTCTGCATGAGACAAGGTTTGGATATCCGTTTACCTCTAGCAGAACGCGGTATCAGAAGTGATTGACATGAATAGACTGGGTAGTTTAATCTCAAAGGCATGGCATAACCATTGGATCAGTCACACATTCAGATAAGTTCTCCTATTTTCGAGTTCAGAAAAGTTTTCCTCTTCTTTTGTCATTTGCGGTCAGTATTCTTTTCTTTTCTTCCATTTTCGAAAATTGATTTTTCAAAGCTTACTGTGAGCACGTGATTTTTGCCTTACCTGAGAAGTACTCCCAGAAAATTCAAAATAAAAATAGTTTCGTGTTGGGCATGATTTTTGTGATTTTGTGTTATTTTTATCTTAAATTTATATTTTTGTGTGCATGTTTATTTATTTAAATTAATAAAATACAAAAAAATATACATTAGGTTTTGCATTTTAGTGTTTGATATCAAAATTATGTGATTTACATTTTTCAGGTGATATGTAATTATGTGGGCTAATTGTAGTAAAAAATAGTTGTGTTATAGGTTAGTATATATGTATATGTATAGCTAATTGTAGTAAAAAATAGTTGTGTTATAGGTTAGTATATATGTATATGTATATATATATATATATTACTTAGGATTTTTAGGTAATTTAACTTAGAATTTTTAGGTTTGAATTAGGAATTAAAAGAAAAAAAGAGAGAGGACAAATACATAACAAAACCTGTCCAAGTCCAAACAAAATCAGCCCAAACATTAGCCCAAATCCTACCCCTTACCCAGCCCAAATCAACTCCAAACCCGGTTTTGCCCCATACCCGAACCGCCCCATCACCCTCATTGTTTGATCTGAGCCGTTGGATTGTTATTATCCAACGGCCAGGATTAAAAACACAATTTCAATATACCCAAATTAACCCAAACCCCCCCCCAAAAAACCCTAAAATACACTCACTCTTTATGCCTCTTCAAGACCGGCCGCCTCCCGCCGTCACTACCACCGCACGCCGCCGGCCGGAAATCGCCTCCGCCGGCGGCCGTCGTCCAAATCCCTCCATTTTCACACCAAATCTTCATCTCAACCTCCCCATTCCAACCCCGTGCCTAGCTAACCTCGAATCCAAACAGAAATTCTCGAATCTTCAATCGAAGATTCGAGTATCACACTCAACCAAAGCCAAACCGTCCCAAATTGATACCATGCCTTCACCTCATCTCCCTAATCACCAAACCACCCTTAGTTTTGCTCAAATATAACCGGAAACCATCGAACCCCAAAACACATGACCAAGAACCCTAAAAACCGAAAAAGAGATGTAATGTGTCGGATTTCATTAAATTGGGGTCTAATAGACCTTAATTGGATTGTTTTTACTTAAAAAAACATTTCAATTAAAGTCTTTTCGACCCCGAATGCGAAGACCCAAGTCGGCCGAACACTTTCGTCTTCAAAGGTATTTGTTTTCTTCTCCGTTTTGTTTAATTATACTCGGCCCTATAGTAGTTCTCAATTGTTGTCAATATCGTTGAGATTCGGATGCCATTTTCATTTCTCTCCTCATCTCTTTGGGACCTTTTATTTGGTCGATCTGTTAGTTGTTGTTCTTTGTTGATAACGTGTAGTTGTTAGTCAAATTCAATTCGTTGTTAATATCGTCAAGTTATTAGATGTTGGAATTATGAAATGCTTGTCCGAAAATTTGTTGGTCACTGTTTGTCGGATTTTGGTTGTCGATTACACATATCGTAATCGGTTAATCGAATGTTGTCAAATACGTGTTCGCGTCAATTAGCGTCGTCGAATATTTGTTTGTCATTATTGCCGAGATTTTCAGAATCATCGTTGGGCTAATTGATTTGTTATCAGTGTTATGTATTGCGATCGTTTAATTGCATAAGTTGATTAGTCTGAAATACCATACAGTGATTAGCACATTTTGATTTGAGTAGGGATGTTTAATTGATCCGAAGCATCACCAAATGAGGCTCTTGAATGGTTGTGACTTTAAGTTAAGAATTTGCTGCTAGCATTAGTATAAGGGGATTAATCAGACATAAGATAGTTTAATACCCTACACAGCCCAGTGGAACCTGCTGTTACAGCAGGACACTCCACCAGGTCTTTGTACTTCACATTTAATTAACTAAAGCCCATGCTTAAGCACAACTTAGTGGCTGAAACAGAGGGAATAAGACTGACAGAGCATGGTTTGGCAGAGAGGAGTGTGGGCAAGGGTTAATTAATTGGGCAGACCTTCAGGAGGGGTTGGGGTTTTTGGCTATAAATAGAGTATTAAGTTGAAACAGTAAAGAGGAGAACACTGGAGAGTACCTGGAGAGAGCAAAAACAGTAATAGCTGAAGAGAAAAACCTGAGAGGAGAAATAGACAGCAAAGATCCATTTTCGAAAAAAGACATAGAGAGACATTGAAAGCATATAGTCATTCACACATAGATCCTGGCCACTGCTTCATCAAAGTTTTAGTGGTTGCTGTTGGTTTGTTTGATTGTTGCTGCTGTGTTGAGTATTGTTGTTTGGCCCAGTGTTGTTGCTGTGCATATTGTTGCTGGTCCAGTGTTGTTCTTCTGTTGTTGTTGTTGTTGTGCTACTGTGGCTGTAACTGCCACTGGTTGTTGTGTTGCTGGCTTGGTCTATTGTGTTGCCGGCTTGGTCTATTGTGTTGCTGCTGGTCCAGTGTTATTGCTGTTGTGTCCAGTGGTTGCTGGCTTGGTCTATTGTGTTGCCGGCTTGGTTTATTGTGTTGCTGCTGGTCCAGTGTATTTGTTGTTGTGTTTACTGTGTTGCTGCTGAGTCTATTGTGTTGCTGTTGGTTTACTGTGGTTGTTACTGGTCTATTGTTGTTGCTCCTGTTACTGTTGCTGCATTGCCACTGCTCACTCATCTTTGTTCTTCCGCGTTCCAGGTACACATCTCCGTTGTTGTAATTCCTTGGTTCGAAAAGAATGAAGCCTGAAGCTTATGTTTGAAGTCTGTTGAATCATGTAGTCGTCCAAAGTTCTTATGTTTGATTACGTTCTGTTATTCTCTAATTAAGTTTGTATTGCTAGTTTTGGTTATGGAAAAGTGTAGCTAGACCGAAGATACACTATCATTAGATATGCACGTAACCTGAATTAGTCTGTTGTATTTCTGTTCAATCTTCTCTACTCATGTGTGTAATCTCTAACTCTGTTAACGTTAGACCTTATGTTAAAAGCAAGATTAGCTAGGGAGTTATTACTCAACCGAATGACGTAATTAGATTAAAGGAGTCGGGGGTGCATTTCATGCGACCCGACCCCAATTTCGGGCAAGAGCAAATAAAGCGTGTCAGGAACCACGGGCGCATTTCATGTGGTGTGGTTCGTAGCAAGTTTTAAATAATTTGGAATCAACTCCTAAGTAAAATACAGTGGGATGTAGTTCGCTTTAGATTTGAATCAAAGGTGCGCCTCGCCCAATAGTTACACTAATCGCACAGCCTTCATAAATGTACATATAAAATATCTAGATTTCGAGATGTGTCGTTTCTTAACGAATATCACGCCCTTCTCAACAGTGTAAATAAGTAATCGATCCGGGCGCATATTTTTGTCCTACCTTCTTAAATACGGGTGTGCATTTCATGCGACCCAAATCCAAACCCCGAAATGTTGAATAAGAATATGTCGAGGATCCGGGTGCATTTCATGTGACGTGATTCGGAAGCATATTTTTAAGCAACTTTCTCTTTCGTAAATCATAATCAATAATAAAGCGGTAAAGGGGTATTAATTCGCACTAAGTACATAACTGTAAAAAGCAGATAGATAAGCCAAACACGACGGTTGAGCGACCGTGCTAGAACCACGGAATTCGGGAATGCCTAATACCTTCTCCCGGGTTAATAGAATTCCTTATCCGGATTTCTGGTTCGCGGACCGTTAAATAGAGTCATTCTTTTCCTCGATTCGGGATTTAACCGGTGACTTGGGACACCATAAATCTCCCAAGTGGCGACTCTGAAATAATTAAATAATTTCCGCCTCGATTGTCCTTTAATTGGAAAAACTCTTTGCATCCTTGTGGGTGCGTAAAAAGAGGTGTGACAGCTCTGGCGACTCTGCTGGGGATATCTTTAGAATTCGAGCTCGGAATAATTGTTGTATTTGGCATATTTATTATCTGATTTTTTACATGTTGGCATCAATGTGCTAAATGTTGTTTTTACTGCTTTGATATTTTGTGAACTGTACATATAAATTGTGCCGGAACCAATCTCCTCTCTGAGTCTTCTAAATCATGAAGAAGGGTGCACTTCGTGTGACTTCTTTTCCGTATAGTGTCTAATTCCCATTTTAGAACGAGGTTTGGATAAGTTGCAAAACCGGTGAAGCTTCTGTATTCCCGGGTTGCTGCCTCCTCCTCGGCTCGAGCTGTCCGCTCGGGTAAGCCAAGTCTAGAACAGATAAACCCGGGTTTTTAAACCTAGAATAACAAAGCTTCATGCCGGATCCCTAGTAGGAAACGTTTATTTGCATCATGTCTCATTTGGCTTAGGGGACTCAACACAGGGGTTGGGTCCGTCTAGGACAGGTGACCTGAAATGAACAGACTATCCTGTTATGTGTTGCATTTTTATTCTCCTTGATCGTTATGCGGACCGGCGAAAAAAAAAAAAAAAAAAAAAAAAAAAAAAAAAAGAAGGGAAAATGTGTTTTGTTCTTAAAATAGAAATAACTTATTTGTTTTCCTTTAGTAAAATGAATAAATAAATAATGTCGTTTGTTTCGTCAAAACCGAACTACGTGGGTTTAATTCTCATTGGATGTGAGATACGTAGGCAACCTCCATCGGGTCCAACTTCACCTTTTGAAAAATGGCCGAAATATCAAAACTAACTTTTGTACTAAATAAGTCGGTGACGCTGTTTTTAAAAAAATAGCCGAATGTTCCCGAAAGGGACGCCGAAAGGCTAATTTCGTATAAACGGCCACCTTTGGGTCAATTCGGATTTCGATCAATTTACCCCGCAGCCTTAAAAGCTTTCGTCCCCGAGACGTTGAAAGGCCGTGATTGAAAACTGATTTTTTTATTTTTAGCAAAACAAAGTTGTTTTTCTTATTCAAATCACCTTAATAAATGTGCAGGATGAGCACGAATCAGAATAAATCATTTTCAATCTTTAGTGAGGTCCCTCGGCAGCTCCGTATATGGTGGAACGATTTGGAAGACAGTAGCAAAAAGGTTGTAGGGAGAATTTTGGGAGGTTTGGTTGATCTGTTGAATATCGAGCCAAGGGAAGACATCATCAAGGCACTGGTATCTTTCTGGGATCCGACCCGCAATGTGTTCCATTTTGTTGACTTTGAACTGACGCCCACATTAGAGGAAATTGCGGGCTATGCAGGACTAAATGGGAAATTAAGAGGGTAATACCTGCTCTCACCAAGACCGGTATCTCCACATGGGTTTCTGGATTTGCTGAGCATTAGTCGGAAGGTGAAAAATGATGATCTGCTGAAAGGGTGTTGCGATCTCCAATTCTTATATCAACGATACGGCACTCCTCGGGGTTTTGAAGAGTCAAACCTTGGACTGACTCACGCAGGGAATAGAACCAAGTGGGAGGCCAGACGAATTCTAGCATTCATAACGACATTCTTGGGGATTGTGATTTGTCCGCGCGAAGATAAGAAAATAGAGATAAGTCCGGTAGGAATAGCCGATGTTGCAATCAAAAAGGCTACCAGCACGGTGGTCCCTTTGGTTTTGTCCGAAATCTATCGAGCCTTGACTGTATGCCGAGAAGGGGGCAATTTCTTCCAAGGTTGCAATCCGTTACTCCAATTATGGATGCAAGAACACCTCCATCACCGAACACAATACATGAACCATGGGTTGACCGGAAAAAACTGTATCAGGGGTTTCGAAGAACGGATGATGGGTGCTGTATTCCCTGAAGGCGTCGAGGCATGGCTTGCACGACCGAGCTCAATAGAAGCCGATCAGATTGAATGGGCGTTCGGGTGGTTACCCGATACTGAAGTGATATATATGGCAGCCGAGGAGTGTTATATCCTTCTGATGGGGATCCGCAGTGTCCAACCATATGTCCCTCACCGTGTATTGCGTCAACTAGGAAGGTTTCAGGTTATTCCTACCGATCAAGACCTGAGGAAATACGCCATTGAGTTGAGCCCGGGAGTTGTATTCCCCGAAGAGAAGATTAGAAGGCTGTGGCACGAATGTCGGTTCCTTGAGCCTAAAACCATGGTCCGGGAACTAGCTAGGGGAGAGGTGGACCCAAAGTACAACGTGTGGTTCGGGAAAAGATTTCAAATTCGTCGGAAATGTTCTAAAAGAGCCCATGTCCAACAATTCACGGAAGATTCACGGGAACAATGGAATTGGTTAGCAAAGGAGGAGGGGTACAGGACGAAGATTGGCAGGATAGAACAGCAGGTCCGGGACCTTCAGTTCGAGAAGAACATGCAAGCTGCCACCGACGAAGGAGACAAAAAGAAGTTGGCACAAGAAAATGACTTCTTGAGAGCTCAAATCCAGCAAATGAAAAGGGATGCCTGACAGACAGTTGAGGAGTCGGGCAGACGAAAAATTGATAAAGGGTTTGAGAAGCCAAGTCACCGATATCCAAAGAGAATTGGACGAGTCGAAAGCCCGGACAACGAGGATCCATGCTAGCTGGAGAAAGGAGGCACATCAACATGCACTTCACCTAAAACGGGTGGAAGAAGATTACACCGAGATCATCACTAGTCTGAGGGAAGCAAATGTTGTCCTCAGGGAGCGGGTTTTCAAGCAAGCCCAAGATGCCAGAGCGGACCTCGACCGTTGCCACAATTTGATGGCCCGACTGCAAGGACAAGTGGATAGGCTCCTAGACCAAGTCACCAACAACGCTCGAAGATCGGGGGCGAAAAGCCAGCAGATAGAGCGGCTACTCGGAGAAAGGGACATGATCAAGGACAGAATTGGAGAAATCGGGCACTATGTCACCATGAAGTGCCTAGCTTGTGAACGAATGCCCCGCGCCGACCTCTTCGCTTCAATTATGGGTTATGTTCATCGGATCATGGAAGAGTTGAGGGGACTGCACAAGGACCTCACACCAAGGCCCGCGGCAAGGCCGAATGATGCCTCGCGGGCCCCCAGGAATTTTAGAGCACTAGATTTTTGATTGAAAATGTATTTTGAAATGTTGAGTCAAGCTAGTTGGCATTTTTATCTTTTCTTCCCCAAGTCAAGCATTTCTTTTGTTTTGTTTTTGATGATTGTTGTAAGACGTGTTTTGTAACTACACGGTTTTATTTGATATAAAAGTTACTCTGAATTTTGCCACAATCTTGTTACCAGAACTACGCTCGGTCTGATTCACGCGGGGTCGTGATACGTAGGCAATCCACATAAGATACTAAAAAGAAAGAAAAAGAATCCAAAGGTTAAATAACAATAAGGCTTGCAAAGATAGTCGAAAGAGAAAAAGAAAAAAAAGAAGAAAAGAAAAAGAAAAAAGGCCGGAATGACGCATGTTAAGAGTACATGTAGAAAGGGTTATTTGGTTAGGTGCATTGCATCCAACGTGCTATAACATATCTGTCAAACTCGGTGAACTAACAAGTTTGTTGCATTTCCAGAAAGTTTAGCAGTTGGTTTGACAGAATATACTGGCTAGCCATCACTACCGTACTAGATCCAAAGGACCGGTTACAGTAAGCATGTCTAGTTCTGGCAAGAGTCTCGAGGAAGAAAAATTCGAGCTACAAATCATGAAAGAAGAGGTAGACCGGTTAAAACAACAGATAACAGAGATGCACCTGGCCTGGGCCAGGGAACAGTCTTCACCAAACCGCCCTACTCTCGCCTCAGCTCCGGAACATCCACCCATCGATCCTTCAACAAGCGCCCCGATCTATCCGTACTTTCAGGGGGAAAACCCATATGCCACCCACATTCCACCAACCAAACCAAATCCTCCTCCGGCCACCCCTGTTTTTGTGGCACCTCCACCTGCTCCTCTGCAAAGGCCGGTCAGCGAGCCATATGTTCCGATCCATGACAACTCTTACTATCCTCCGGAGCCTACTTTCAGGGCTCCTGAACCACAATCACATACACCTCACCGGGATAATCCGGCAGAACCGGAAAAGCACTTCCAAAGTTCGGAACACGAGGAAGTTGTCGGAAAAGTTAAAAGCCTGGAGCAGTCCTTCAAGAACATGCACGGTTTGGGCAACCAGGTCAGCGTCGCCTATAAGGATCCGTGTCCATTTCCGGACGTCCAGTTGCCGGCAGGGTTTAAAATGCCCAAATTCGACCTATACAAGGGGCATGGCGACCCGGTAGCCCACCTCCGAGGGTTCGCGGTAAAATGAGAGGGGCCGGAGGACGGGACGAGCTTCGATAGCTTACTTCGGTCGGAGTCTGGGAGGATCTGCGCTGGAGTGGTACACTCTAGACAGGATCCCAGTAGGTGGTTTACGTGGGATGATTTGGCTCAAGCTTTTATCGGCCGGTTCCAGTACAATCTCGAAATAATCCCCGACCGCCTATCATTGCTAAAATTAGAGAAGAAGCCCGCCGAAAGCTTCAGGGAATTTGGTTTCCGATGGAGGGAACAGGCGGCCGGGGTAGATCCGCCGATGAGAGAAAGCGAGATGGTGGACTACTTCTTGCAGACATTAGAGCCCACCTACTTCGGACATCCGGTAACGTCCGTAGGCAAATCATTCACTGAGGTGATAAAAATGGGGGGTATGATCGAGGAAGGTCTGAAGGCCAACAAGATCATGAGTTACTCAGCACTGAAAGCCACCACTCAGGCTATCCAAAGTGGTACTGGAGGAGTACCGGGGAAAAAGAGGAGAGAGGAAGTTGCGGCCGTCGAGTCCGGGGCATGGTTCAGAAATAGAGGCCCCGCACCCCAATATAGCCCACCCCAACCTCACCACCAAAATTACTCCCACAACCCATATAACCACCCGCAACATTACTATCCCGCACCCGATCCCCATTTTACTGTCCACCATGCACAGTCCTATTCTGCACCTCCCGTTCATGCACCGTGGCGTGCACCAAACCCCCAGAACAATCATCCACCCCCAAGAGCTTACAGAAACCCCTCGGGCGCGAGTTTCCGTCCAAACCAGGCATTCAGGGGCGACAGGGCGCCAAGGCCGAAGAATTTCACTCCCTTGGGAGAATCTTACACTAGTCTGTTCCACCGGTTAAAGCAAGTAGGGTTGCTGAATCCGGTTGAAGCTAAGCTGCCAAACCCTCTTCCGAAGAACCTGGACCATTCAGTAAATTGTGCCTACTGCTCGGGATGTCCGGGACACGATACAGAAAAGTGTTGGAGGCTAAAGACGGCCATCCAGGAGCTCATTGACACTCGCAGGATTGAGGTCCAGACTCCAACCGAGCCCAACATCAACCAAAACCCGCTTCCAACTCATCATGAGACCAATATGATCGAGTTGGTACGGGCGGAGGAAGGAAAGGAGAAAGCCTCTCAGACTGTAATGATGATTAAGTCTAGCGGGGTAGGAACGAGAAAAGGGCCAAGCCTTGATGAGTCACCCAGTTGCAAGAAGGACATACCAGGAGGGTCGGAAGCAGGAAAGGGAAGTGTGAACAAAGTACCGGTGAAGCCGGGGGAAGCCAAGATAGTTGTACCAGGGGCAGCAATCAAGCCCATCTTGACAGTAGCAGGCGTTCGAATGGATCCTTTCATCATCCAGCCAGCAACACAGTTGCCAATAACCGATAGCCGGGCTGTTCCATGGAATTATGCTCGGGTTACAACGACCTACAAAGGAAAGGAAGTGAAAGAGGAAGTTTGTGAAGCCCAAGGGTTGACCCGCTCGGGGAGATGTTTTGCCCCTGCGGAATTGAGGAAGACCACTCCGGCAGCATTGAAAAAGCCGGTCACTGATGAAGAGGCGGAAGAATTCTTGAAAAAGATGAAGCTGCATGACTACTCTGTCTTAGAGCAGTTGAAGAAGACTCCGGCGCAAATATCATTGCTATCCTTGCTGATACATTCTGAAGAACATCGGCAAGCATTGATGAAAGTCCTGAATGAGGCACATGTACCGGATAAAATCTCAGTGAGCCATTTGGAGAAGATCACCAATAGGATCTTCGAAGCAAATCGGATCACCTTCACCGATGATGAGTTGCCCGAGGAAGGCACCGAGCACAACAAGGCTTTATATCTTACGGTGAAGTGTGAGGAGGCGGTGGTTACCAAAGTCCTTGTCGATAATGGGTCCAGTGCTAACATTTGTCCTCTCTCTACACTGGACAAGTTGAAAGTGGACATCGGCAGGGTACGCAAGAACAGCATATGTGTTCGAGGGTTCGATGGGGGAGGCAAGGCATCGGTTGGTGACGTAGTGTTAATCTTGATGATTGGGCCAGTGGAGTTCACCATGGAATTCCAGGTGCTGGACATGGTGGTGTCATATAACCTTCTGATAGGGCGCCCATGGATCCATGCCGCAAGAGCAGTTCCATCCAGCTTACACCAACTCGTCAAGTTTGAATGGGACCAACAGGAGATCGTCGTCCATGGAGAAAACGATCCACAATCAGGCACCATTATTCCCTTTGTTGAAACAGAAGAAGATGTTGGGCCGTGGGTATATCAGGTCTGCGATGTGGTGTCCGCCAACCGAGTTCCGGAAGGGGAATGCATTCCCGATGACAGAACAATTACTGCGGATGTCATGGTGGCGCATGAAATGTTGAGACATGGTTTCATACCCGGCAAAGGTCTAGGTGCATCTCTGCAAGGAATCATACAACCGGTATCTGTGGTCGAAAACTTGGGAACCTTCGGCTTGGGATTCCAGCCAACATGAGAGGACATCCGGCGAACAAAGAGGAGTAAACAGAAGACATGGGTGCTCCCGAAACCTGTTCCACGCCTTTCCCAATCTTTTGTCAGGTCCGGAGCAAGAGGATATCCAACGACAAAGATTCCCGGTCCTACGATCAGGCCAGACGAAGAGTTCTTCAGGAAGTTCGAGGACCTATTCACAGATGTATGTATGCTCGAGGATGGTGAAGGATCCAGCCATGCCGAGATACAGTTTGTGGGACCAAAAGCAAAACTGAATAACTGGAAGGCTACTCCTCTCCCTGTCCGGAAGGAGTCTTGGTAGTTTGTCTTGGATTGTTTTTCTTTCAAAATTTTGTGTTGGGGGTTTGTCCCCGGAGTAAAATCCTGTTGTTTTTAGTTCATTTCTGATTTAAGTTTGCAGTTTGTTTTCCCTTTGTACAATTCCCATTAATGAAATTTGGTTCCTTCGTGTCTAATTTTGTTTATTTTTTCCTTCTTTTTACTTTTCTGAACAGCCTTCTTTCAACTGATCTTAATGACATGGCGTGCTTAAAGATTAATCAACCCAGTCTAGAAAGTCAATCGGGTTTGGAAATAATAACGCATGAAATAAGAAGTGACGAGAGTGAGTCAGAGTACGGCGATGATGAAGCCGTAGAAGAAATCGGTGAAGAATTAAGTCACTTCGAGGAAAAACCCAAACCGAATTTAAATGATACTGAGGCCGTTAATCTAGGGAATGCGGATGACGTCAAAGAAACCCGGATAAGTGTCCATATTGAACCCAATCTGAGAGAAGAACTGATCAAAACACTCATGGAGTTTAAAGACATTTTCGCATGGTCGTACGACGACATGCCAGGACTCAGCACTGATCTAGTGGTTCATAGATTACCCACCGATCCGGCATATCCTCCCGTCAAGCAAAAGCTGCGGAAATTCAAGACGGAGATGAGTGTGAAGATTAAGGAGGAGGTAACCAAGCAGTTGCAGGCGAAAGTCATTCGTGTCACTCGATACCCTGAATGGTTGGCTAACGTAGTACCGGTGCCAAAGAAAGACGGAAAGATCAGAGTATGTGTGGACTATCGCAATCTCAACAAGGCGAGTCCTAAGGATAATTTCCCGCTTCCCAATATCCATATCCCGATTGATAATTGCGCCGGACGCGAAATCGGATCCTTTGTGGACTGTTATGCGGGATATCATCAGATTTTGATGGATGAAGAGGACGCAGAAAAGACGGCTTTTATCACACCGTGGGGAACTTATTGCTACCGAGTGATGCCGTTCGGTTTGAAGAATGTAGGAGCAACATATATGAGGGCAATGACTACGGTATTCCATGACATGATACACAAGGAAATTGAGGTGTACGTGGATGATGTGATCATAAAATCTAGGCGTCGAGAAGACCATGTTGCCGACCTCGGGAAGTTCTTTCAAAGACTTCGAAGGTACGACATCAAGCTCAATCCGGCCAAATGCGCATTCGGAGTTCCATCGGGAAAGTTGCTAGGATTCATCGTCGGCCGACGGGGCATTGAGTTGGACCCATCCAAAATCAAGTCCATTCGGAGTTACCCCCGCCGAAGAATAAAACAGAGGTAATGAGTCCGTTGGGAAGGTTGAATTACATCAGTAGGTTTATTGCTCAACTTACGGCAACTTGTGAACCCATATTCCGTCCGTTGAAGAAAGACGCCGCGATAGAATGGACGACGGAATGTCGGGAAGCGTTTGACCAAATCAAAGGGTATCCGTCCAATCCACCCGTACTAGTTCCGCCCTGAACCGGGTACCCTGATTCTTTATCCGACGGTCTTGGAGAACTCGTTTGGCTGCGTACTTGGGGCAGCATGATCTTACCGGCGGGAAGGAACGAGCCATTTACTACCTCGGTAAGAAATTCACGATCCACGAGGTTAAGTACACTCATCTAGAAAAGACATGTTGCGCCCCGACTTGGGTAGCCCAAAAGCCGAAACACTATTTGTCTTCTTACACCACTTACCTCATTTCGCGTCCGGATCCGTTGAAGTATATTTTCCAGAAACCTATGCCTACAGGGAGGTTAGCAAAATGGCAAATATTACTTACGGAGTTCGACATCATATACGTGACAAGGACGGCTATGAAAGCTCAAGCCCCGGCCGATCACTTAGCCGAGAATCCCGTTGACGACGAATACGAACCTTTGAGGACGTATTTTCCAGACGAAGAGGTATTGCAAATTGAGGGGTTAGAACTAACCAAGGATCCAGGTTGGAAGCTCTTTTTCGACGGAGCGGCGAACGCAAAAGGAGTCGGAGTAGGGGCTGTGCTCATATCTGAAACAGGACATCATTATCCTGTTACTGCTCAACTGCGTTTTCACCGTACCAATAATATGGCTGAGTACGAGGCATGTATCCTGGGGTTACGATTAGCGGTGGACATGGATGTACAGGACGTCTTGGTCTTGGGGGACTCGGACCTTCTGGTACATCAGATTCAGGGAGAATGGGAAACCGGAGATTTAAAGCTTATCCCATATCGTCAGTGCTTGCATGATCTGACCAAGCGCTTTCGATCAGTAGAATTCAGACACATCCCAAGGATGCATAATGAGGTTGCCGACGCGTTGGCTACTTTAGCGTCAATGCTACACCACCCAGACAAGGTTCGTGTCGATCCGTTACATATCCATGTCCGGAATCAACATGCTTATTGTAATGTGATAGAGGAAGAGGTGGATGGTGAGCCGTGGTTTCACGATGTCAAGGAATACCTCAGGTTAGGAGTATACCCAGAGCAAGCAACTGGAGATCAAAAGCGAGCTATTCGGCGGTTGGCGAACGGGTTTTTCCTTAGTGGAGGGGTGCTATACAAAAGAACCCCAGACTTGGGATTGTTGAGATGTATAGATGCAGGTCAAGCCACAACAGTGATGACGGATATACACTCGGGAGTTTGCGGACCACACATGAGCGGATACGTATTGGCGAAGAAGATTCTTCGAGCAGGATATTACTGGCTCACGATGGAGCGTGATTGTATAAGTTTCGTGCGAAGATGCCATCAGTGTCAGATACACGGAGATTTGATTCATTCTCCGCCGACTGAATTGCATACAATGTCAGCACCATGGCCGTTTGTAGCATGGGGTATGGATGTTATTGGACCTATTGAGCCTACGGCTTCCAATGGTCACAGGTTTATTCTGGTAACGATCGATTATTTTACCAAGTGGGTGGAGGCCAAAACATTCAAATCGGTGACCAAGAAGGCGGTGGTGGACTTCGTACACTCCCACATCATTTGTAGGTTTGGAATTCCAAATATAATCATTACAGATAACGGTGCAAATCTTAACAGTGGATTGATGAAAGAGGTATGTCAACAGTTCAAGATTACACACCGAAATTCCACACCGTATCGTCCCAAAGCAAATGGTGCGGTTGAGGCGGCAAACAAGAATATAAAGAAGATATTGAGGAAGATGGTAGAAGGGTCTAGGCAGTGGCATGAAAAGTTACCATTTGCGCTGTTGGGTTATCGCACTACCGTCCGGACTTCGGTAGGTGCAACTCCTTACTTGTTGGTATACGGGACCGAAGCAGTAATACCCGCAGAAGTTGAGATTCCCATCCCTCCGAATTGTCGCTGAAGCTGAGATTGACGATGACGAATGGGTCAAAACCCGATTAGAGCAATTGAGCTTGATCGACGAAAAGAGATTGACAGCTGTATGTCACGGCCAATTGTATAAAAAGAGAATGGCGAGAGCATATAATAAGAAGGTACGTCCCAGGAGATTTGAAGTGGGGCAGCATGTGCTGAAGAGAGTTCTACCCCATCAGGCCGAAGCGAAAGGCAAGTTCGCTCCAAATTGGCAGGGACCTTTTGTGGTGACTAGAGTATTATCCAACGGCGCTCTATGTCTGACTGACGTCGAGGGAAGATGCACCGATATGGCTATCAATTCTGATGCAGTTAAGAGATATTATGTGTAATTCTTTAATACATTTGTCAACGTTTGGTTTCGTTTGTGTGTATTTGGCATTTTTCGGAGAATGAAATGACAGAGGCAATTTTTCTACTACCCAAACACTTTAACCTTTGTTTCCCCATTTGAGCCTTAATTATTCTTTCATATACCCTCTTTCGGAATCATCAAGGAAGATGTGTAACGGAATAGAAAAGAAACAAAGAAGTAATACAAGAAAAAGTGAACTACGTTCGACCTGATTCCTCAAGAAGGATACGTAGGCGCCACACGGCTCGGTCATAATAAAATAAAAATCAAAAAATCCCCCAAGCAACAAAACTGGGGCAGAAGTCATTGTTTCGTTGGAAAGATAGTGTGGATTCCGAAAGTTGTAATAAGCTAACCGTCGAGACTAAACCTCTTTCTTCAGCCTCACGCGCAGAAACCATATTAAGAACCAGAAAGACCTCTCGATCAGTATTTGAAAAGTGCCAAGTCATGTGAATGAAAGCCAAGAGTGACATCCCGACCCTCGATTGAATCCAGGATGCACAAGCTGAAAGGGGATAACGCTCTAGAGGGAATCTCAGGGGTGATACCCCGCCGCAGGGAAAGAAAGCGTAAATGAGAGAGTCTTAATGGTGAAAACCCTCGCGGGCACCTTAAGGCGAAGGAAGTTGAGAGAAGTAAAATGAGAGAGTCTTACGGTGAAAACCTTTACGGGCACCTTAAGGCGACGGGAGATAGAGAGAAATGAGAGAATCTCATTAGTGAAAACCCTTTGAAGGGCACCGTGAGGTGACAGGACGAGATGGTTACAAGATGTCTGCATGAGACAAGGTTGGGACATCCGTTTACCTCTAGCAGAACGCGGCATCAGAAAGTGATTGACATGAATAGACCGGGTAGTTTAATCTCAAAGGCGCGGCATAACCATTGGATCAGGCACACATTCAGATAAGTTTTCCTATTTTTGAGTTCAGAAAAGTTTTTCTCTTCTTTTGTCATTTGCGGTCAGTATTCTTTTCTTTTCTTTCATTTTCGAAAATTGATTTTTCAAAGCTTACTACCAAGTCTCCCAAAGCAATATATTGAAAGTGAATAGGCGTGGAACGAGGCAATAAGACAGAAGTCGTTACGATAGTAAGATTGGGATGACAGGCCGAGTGGAAGGTTCGCAGGAATTATGGAGTATGATGGACACATGTGGCACGTCCGAAAGATGATTTCACGCAACGGATCACCGGCTAAAAAGAGTCGGATCAAACCAAAGATTGGAATAAAAGGAAAGATGAGAGGTCGTTCGTGGAAAGAGCATCGTCCCCAGCAAGCGTCAACGTCGCCCTCAAAGTTCGAGAGAGGCCAAGCAGCTGAAAGAGAAAAGGAAATGGCCCCAACAAGAGTGGCACGACCACTCACCGCATTTTGAAACTAACAATTTTTCTTTGATTTAAAAGCAGGAAAAGAGGGTTCGTTGGCAGAAAAGCATACCGTCCAGAAGTTTATCAAACTGGGGCAGAAAATTTTCTCCTGTTGCGAAAATTTTCTGGAAAGCAAGACTCAGAGGATAAGGGTAGAAAGCAACACAAGATTTCGGGAAGCACCAGCTCCGAGCAGAATAGTTTTGAGAAAGGCCAGACGACACGATGGGGTAATATTTGAGCTTGGTATTACCCCCAGCAGTTGTGGGGAAAATAAAACAATGGCTTCGAGATTCCCCTAGCAGTATTACATCCCATAATTTGTTCGAGGAGGCAAAAGCGTGAGTCCCACAGGAGGTATGGGAAGAAGGAAGAGAATGAGGGGTGAAGGAAACAAAGAATACTTCCTCAGCAGCATCATCCCCAACAGGCGAGTAAACAGTTCAAAAATACCCCCAGCAGCCAGAAGAAAAAGTAATACGACCCAGGGGAAGGCAATTCCAAGACAGGATAATTCAGAAGAGAAGGTGGTCCGAGAGGCAATGCAGGAAGAAGGAAATGGTACAAGAGGCAAAGAAGGTAATCAAGATAGGATGAAATCAGTGAGTAGTAGTTGAAGTCAGGGAGCCCGCCTGGAGAATGGAGTGGCGATTTTATTTTGAAGTAGTAGTTGAAGTCAGGGAGCCCGCCTGGAGAATGGAGTGGCGATTTTATTTTGAAGTAGTAGTTGAAGTCAGGGAGCCCGCCTGGAGAATGGAGTGGCGATTTAGTTTTGAAGTTGTAGTTGAAGTCAGGGAGCCCGCCTGGAGAATGGAGTGGCGATTTAGTTTTGAAGTTGTAGTTGAAGTCAGGGAGCCCGCCTGGAGAATGGAGTGGCGATTTAGTTCGAAGTTGTAGTTGAAGTCGGGGAGCCCGCCCGAAGAATGGAGTGGCGATTTAATTTTGAAGTAATAGTTGAAGTCGGGGAGCCCGCCCGGAGAATGGAGTGGCGATTTAATTTTGAAGTAGTAGTTGAAGTCGGGGAGCCCGCCCGGAGAATGGAGTGGCGATTTAATTTTGAAGTAGTAGTTGAAGTCAGGGAGCCCGCCTGGAGAATGGAGTGGCGATTTAATTTTGAAGTAGTAGTTGAAGTCAGGGAGCCCGCCTGGAGAATGGAGTGGCGATTTAATTTTGAAGTAGTAGTTGAAGTCAGGGAGCCCGCCTGGAGAATGGAGTGGCGATCTATTTTAATTTGGTAGAGGAAAGCGGTAGAATGTAACAGAAATCTCCGGCATGAATCCAAGTTCGTAAGCAGAGGGAGGCAACAAGGATCAGAACAGATAGATTCAGATTGCGAAGGAGGATAGTTCAAAGATCATAAAGAAGGAAACAATGGTCGGAGTCCGGCAATCAAGATAGGCCGAAATAACAATTGGCAAAAGAGAAGAAGCATCAGAAGGAACACCAAGTCAGACAGGATGGCAAGGAGCGCGACAAGATCAAGTTAAAAAGGATAGATAAGAACTTGTAGTACTGTAATTTAGTCTAGCTTTTTGTTTTTGTTGCTTGGTACGGTGTAACAAGGAGATCAGCTAAGCGGTGGCAACAGCGGTAACAGCAGTAACAGCAGTAACAGCGAGATCGCAACAGTCATGGTAGTCCCAGCTACCAGAACTTCCCGAACTACATTGACCTGATTCCCTTTTTGCCAGGGATATGTAGGAGACCTTTGAAGCGAGGTTCGGTCAAAACTTTTCCAAAATGCTTCATACGGAGTGCTCGAATAGGTACAAATCGCTTATATCCGCTCACTTATCTTTGCACGAAAACTCTGCGTGTTTACGCGCAAAGAGGGGCAGCTGTGAGCACGTGATTTTTGCCTTACCTGAGAAGTACTCCCAGAAAATTCAAAATAAAAATAGTTTCGTGTTGGGCATGATTTTTGTGATTTTGTGTTATTTTTATCTTAAATTTATATTTTTGTGTGCATGTTTATTTATTTAAATTAATAAAATACAAAAAAATATACATTAGGTTTTGCATTTTAGTGTTTGATATCAAAATTATGTGATTTACATTTTTCAGGTGATATGTAATTATGTGGGCTAATTGTAGTAAAAAATAGTTGTGTTATAGGTTAGTATATATGTATATGTATCTAATTGTAGTAAAAAATAGTTGTGTTATAGGTTAGTATATATGTATATGTATATATATATATATATTACTTAGGATTTTTAGGTAATTTAACTTAGAATTTTTAGGTTTGAATTAGGAATTAAAAGAAAAAAAGAGAGAGGACAAATACATAACAAAACCTGTCCAAGTCCAAACAAAATCAGCCCAAACATTAGCCCAAATCCTACCCCTTACCCAGCCCAAATCAACTCCAAACCCGGTTTTGCCCCATACCCGAACCGCCCCATCACCCTCATTGTTTGATCTGAGCCGTTGGATTGTTATTATCCAACGGCCAGGATTAAAAACACAATTTCAATATACCCAAATTAACCCAAACCCCCCCCCCAAAACCCTAAAATACACTCACTCTTTATGCCTCTTCAAGACCGGCCGCCTCCCGCCGTCACTACCACCGCACGCCGCCGGCCGGAAATCGCCTCCGCCGGCGGCCGTCGTCCAAATCCCTCCATTTTCACACCAAATCTTCATCTCAACCTCCCCATTCCAACCCCGTGCCTAGCTAACCTCGAATCCAAACAGAAATTCTCGAATCTTCAATCGAAGATTCGAGTATCACACTCAACCAAAGCCAAACCGTCCCAAATTGATACCATGCCTTCACCTCATCTCCCTAATCACCAAACCACCCTTAGTTTTGCTCAAATATAACCGGAAACCATCGAACCCCAAAACACATGACCAAGAACCCTAAAAACCGAAAAAGAGATGTAATGTGTCGGATTTCATTAAATTGGGGTCTAATAGACCTTAATTGGATTGTTTTTACTTAAAAAAACATTTCAATTAAAGTCTTTTCGACCCCGAATGCGAAGACCCAAGTCGGCCGAACACTTTCGTCTTCAAAGGTATTTGTTTTCTTCTCCGTTTTGTTTAATTATACTCGGCCCTATAGTAGTTCTCAATTGTTGTCAATATCGTTGAGATTCGGATGCCATTTTCATTTCTCTCCTCATCTCTTTGGGACCTTTTATTTGGTCGATCTGTTAGTTGTTGTTCTTTGTTGATAACGTGTAGTTGTTAGTCGAATTCAATTCGTTGTTAATATCGTCAAGTTATTAGATGTTGGAATTATGAAATGTTGTCCGAAAATTTGTTGGTCACTGTTTGTCGGATTTTGGTTGTCGATTACACATATCGTAATCGGTTAATCGAATGTTGTCAAATACGTGTTCGCGTCAATTAGCGTCGTCGAATATTTGTTTGTCATTATTGCCGAGATTTTCAGAATCATCGTTGGGCTAATTGATTTGTTATCAGTGTTATGTATTGCGATCGTTTAATTGCATAAGTTGATTAGTCTGAAATACCATATAGTGATTAGCACATTTTGATTTGAGTAGGGATGTTTAATTGATCCGAAGCATCACCAAATGAGGCTCTTGAATGGTTGTGACTTTAAGTTAAGAATTTGCTGTTAGCATTAGTATAAGGGGATTAATCAGACATAAGATAGTTTAATACCCTACACAGCCCAGTGGAACCTGCTGTTACAGCAGGACACTCCACCAGGTCTTTGTACTTCACATTTAATTAACTAAAGCCCATGCTTAAGCACAACTTAGTGGCTGAAACAGAGGGAATAAGACTGACAGAGCATGGTTTGGCAGAGAGGAGTGTGGGCAAGGGTTAATTAATTGGGCAGACCTTCAGGAGGGGTTGGGGTTTTTGGCTATAAATAGAGTATTAAGTTGAAACAGTAAAGAAGAGAACACTGGAGAGTACCTGGAGAGAGCAAAAACAGTAATAGCTGAAGAGAAAAACCTGAGAGGAGAAATAGACAGCAAAGATCCATTTTCGAAAAAAGACATAGAGAGACATTGAAAGCATATAGTCATTCACACATAGATCCTGGCCACTGCTTCATCAAAGTTTTAGTGGTTGCTGTTGGTTTGTTTGATTGTTGCTGCTGTGTTGAGTATTGTTGTTTGGCCCAGTGTTGTTGCTGTGCATATTGTTGCTGGTCCAGTGTTGTTCTTCTGTTGTTGTTGTTGCTGTGCTACTGTGGCTGTAACTGCCACTGGTTGTTGTGTTGCTGGCTTGGTCTATTGTGTTGCCGGCTTGGTCTATTTTGTTGTTGCTGGTCCAGTGTTATTGCTGTTGTGTCCAGTGGTTGCTGGCTTGGTCTATTGTGTTGCCGGCTTGGTTTATTGTGTTGCTGCTGGTCCAGTGTATTTGTTGTTGTGTTTACTGTGTTGCTGCTGAGTCTATTGTGTTGCTGTTGGTTTACTGTGGTTGCTACTGGTCTATTGTTTTTGCTCATGTTACTGTTGCTGCATTGCCACTGCTCACTCATCTTTGTTCTTCCGCGTTCCAGGTACACATCTCCGTTGTTGTAATTCCTTGGTTCGAAAAGAATGAAGCCTGAAGCTTATGTTTGAAGTCTGTTGAATCATGTAGTCGTCCAAAGTTCTTATGTTTGATTACGTTCTGTTATTCTCTAATTAAGTTTGTATTGCTAGTTTTGGTTATGGAAAAGTGTAGCTAGACCAAAGATACACTATCATTAGATATGCACGTAACCTCAATTAGTCTGTTGTATTTCTGTTCAATCTTCTCTACTCATGTGTGTAATCTCCAAATCTGTTAACGTTAGATCTCATGTTAAAAGCAAGATTAGCTAGGAGTTATTACTCAACTGAATGACGTAATTAGATTAAAGGAGTCGGGGGGTGCATTTCATGTGACCCGACCCCAATTTCGGGCAAGAGCAAATAAAGCGTGTCAGGAACCACGGGCGCATTTCATGTGGTGTGGTTCGTAGCAAGTTTTAAATAATTTGGAATCAACTCCTAAGTAAAATACAGTGGGATGTAGTTCGCTTTAGATTTGAATCAAAGGTGCGCCTCGCCCAATAGTTACACTAATCGCACAACCTTCATAAATGTACATATAAAATATCTAGATTTCGAGATGTGTCGTTTCTTAACGAATATCACGCCCTTCTCAACAGTGTAAATAAGTAATCGATCCGGGCGCATATTTTAGTCCTACCTTCTTAAATACGGGTGTGCATTTCATGCGACCCAAATCCAAACCCCGAAATGTTGAATAAGAATATGTCGAGGATCCGGGTGCATTTCATGTGACGTGATTCGGAAGCATATTTTTAAGCAACTTTCTCTTTCGTAAATCATAATCAATAATAAAGCGGTAAAGGGGTATTAATTCGCACTAAGTACATAACTGTAAAAAGCAGATAGATAAGCCAAACACGACAGTTGAGCGACCGTGCTAGAACCACGGAATTCGGGAATGCCTAATACCTTCTCCCGGGTTAATAGAATTCCTTATCCGGATTTCTGGTTCGCGGACTGTTAAATAGAGTCATTCTTTTCCTCGATTCGGGATTTAACCGGTGACTTGGGACACCATAAATCTCCCAAGTGGCGACTCTGAAATAATTAAATAATTCCCGCCTCGATTGTCCTTTAATTGGAAAAACTCTTTGCATCCTTGTGGGTGCGTAAAAAGAGGTGTGACACTTACTATCAAGTCTCCCAAAGCAGTATAATAAAAATGAATAGGCGTGGAATGAGGCAATAAGGCAGAAGTCGTTCCGATAGTAGGATTGGAACGACAGGTTGATCGGAAGGTTCGCAGGAATGACGGAGTATGATGGACACATGTGGCACGTCCGAAAGATGATTTCACGCAACAGATCACCGGATAAAAAGAGTCGGATCAAACCAAAGATTGGAATGAAAGGGAAAGATGAGAAACTGTTTGTGGAAAGAGCATCGTCCCCAGCAAGCGTCAACATCGTCCTCAAAGTTCGAGAGAGGCCAAGCAGCTGAAAGAGAAAAGAAAATGGCCCCAACAAGAGTGGCACGACCACTCACCGCATTTTGAAACTAACAATTTTTCTTTGATTTAAAGCAGGAAAAGAGGGTTCGTTGGCAGAAAAGCATACCATCCAGAAGTTTATCAAACTGGGGCAGAAAATTTTCTCTTGTTGCGAAAATTTTCTTGAAAGCAAAGACTCGGTGGATAAGGGTAGAAAGCAACACAAGATTTCGGGAAATACCAGCTCCGAGCAGAATAGTTTTGAGAAAGGCCGGACGACACGATGGGGTAATCTTTGAGCTTGGTATCATCCCCAGCAGTTGTTGGAAAAATAAAACAATGGCTTCGAGATTCCCCCAGCAGTATTACATTCCATAATTTGCTCGAGGAGGCAAAAGCGTGAGTCCCAGAGGAGGTATGGGAAGAAGGAAGAGAATGAGGGGCGAAGGAAACAAAGAATACTTCCTCAGCAGCATCATCCCCAGCAGGCGAGTAAACATTTCCAAAAATATCCCCAGCAGCCAGAAGACAAAGTAATACGGCCCAGGGGAAGGCAATTCCAAGACAAGACAATTCAAAAGAGAAGGTGGCCCGAGAGGCAATGCAGGAAGAAGGAAATGGTACAAAAGGCAAAGGAAGGTAATCAAGATAGGATGAAATCGGTGAGTAGTAGTTGAAGTCAGGGAGCCCGCCTGGAGAATGGAGTGGCGATTTTATTTTGAAGTAGTAGTTGAAGTCAGGGAGCCCGCCCGGAGAATGGAGTGGCGATTTTATTTTGAAGTAGTAGTTGAAGTCAGGGAGCCCGCCCGGAGAATGGAGTGGCGATTTTATTTTGAAGTAGTAGTTGAAGTCAGGGAGCCCGCCTGGAGAATGGAGTGGCGATTTATTTTAAAGTTGTAGTTGAAGTCAGGGAGCCCGCCTGAAGAATGGAGTGGCGATTTCATTTTTAAAGTTGTAGTTGAAGTCAGAGAGCCCGCCTGAAGAATGGAGTGGCGATTTTATTTTGAAGTTATAGTTGAAGTCGGGGAGCCCGCTTGAAGAATGGAGTGGCGATTTTATTCTGGAGTTGTAGTTGAAGTGTAAGGCCCTGTAAAATTTTTGTGCATAAAACCTAGTAGATGTGGTGTCATGGTCCGAATGATGTGTTAGGAATGATGTGTAAGCTCGCCGCGGTTCGGACCCTTGGTAGTGATTTAAGTTTCAAAAATGTAGAGAATTAATTTTTCCGAAAAATGGCAAATATGCGGTCAAGAATGCGACCGCAAACCTGACATGCGGACCGCATTCTTGCCGCAAAACGTTCCAGAGAGTTGCCCAAAATCGTGTCAAAAGTATTTTGAAGTTATAGTTGAAGTCAGGGAGCCCGCCTGGAGAATGGAGTGGCGATTTTATTTCGAAGTAGTAGTTGAAGTCAGGGAGCCCGCCTGGAGAATGGAGTGGCGATTTAGTTTTGAAATTATAGTGGAAGTCAGGGAGCCCGCCTGAAGAATGGAGTGGCGATCTATTTGTAATTTGGTTGAGGAAAGCGGTTGAATGTAACAGAAAATCTCCGGTATGAATCCAAGTTCGTAAGCAGAGGGAGGCAACAAGGATCAGAAAAGATAGATTTAGATTGCAAAGGAGAATAGTTCGAAGATCATAAAGAAGGAAACAATGGTCGGGGTTCGGCAATCAAGATAGGCCGAAATATCAATTGGCAGAAGAGAAGAAGCATCAGAAGGAACATCAAGTCAGCAAGATGGCAAGAAGCATGGCAAGATCAAGTTAAAAAGGATAGATAAGAACTTGTAGTACTGTAACGTAATCTAGCTTTTTATTTTTGCTTAGCGCGGTGTAATAAGGGGATCAGTTAAGCATTGGCAACAACAGTAACAGCAGTAACAGCAGTGACAGCAAGATCGCAACAGTCACGGTAATCCCAGCTACCAAAACTTCGCGAACTACATTGACCTGATTCCCCTTTAGCCAGGGATATGTAGGAGGCCTCCCGAAGAAAAGGCTCGGTCAAACGTTTCCAAAAATGCTTCATACGGAGTGCTCGAACGGGCAAAAATCGCTCGTATCCGCTCACTTATCTTTGCACGAAAACGCTTCAGGTTTCCGCGCAAAGAGGGGCAGCTGTGAGCACGTGATTTTTGCCCTATATAAGAATTACTCCCAAAAATTCAAAATAAAATAATCTTTTCGCTGTGTGCTCTTTTTAGATTTTTCGTGACATTTTTGGATAATTGTTTGTATTTGTCTAAGCGTGTTTGTTTGTTTAAATTAAGAAAAATACAAAAATATATTGCGTTTGCATTCTTAGGTTTTAATTCACGATTGAAAGTAATCGAGTTTATTTGACAAAAACAGAAAATCACAAAAATACGTATTTTTGTATTTTTAGCATTTAATGTCCCAATCGCGTGATTTTAGTTTAAGTTAATTATAATAAGAACTTAACTAGTATTCTTATAAACTAATTTGGTTTTTGTAATGTATTCTAGAGTTTTGGTTTCTTTTTTATTTATTTATATAAATTAGGAATTAAAAAGGAAATAAAAGAAAAAAAAAAGACCAAACAAGAAGGAAAATCGGGTTTGGGCCATTTGAGGCCAACCAAACACCAAAACAGGCCCAAAACTCCTCATCAGCCCAATCCAGGCCGTCTCCAACACCAGCCAAACGATACCTCCATCCCGGCCGTTGATCTTCGTTGATCAGACGGCCCTCATTCCATCGCCCCAACCCATTTTACAGTGACCCGATCACTTTGAGACCGACCCAGCCTCATTTGATGAAACGGTGTCGTTCGATATACACCAAGAGATCCTGGCCATCAAAATTAACCAATCCAATGGCCAGGATCTCATGTCATACCCCGTATATAATATCAACCCTACAGCCCAGCCCCCCCTAAGCCCCTCCCCCCCAAGAACCCCCCCTTCGTCTCCCACAGAGACCAACCGTCCCCCGCCGCTCCCCACCGCAATCCGCCTACCGGAAATCGCCTCATGGCGGCTCCGGTAGGCCAATGACTGCCAAATTTACACCACATACTCGCCTCAACCTCCTCTATCCAACCCCGTGCATGGTTTGTCTCGAATCAACCTGGATATTCTCGAATCTTCATTTGAAGATTCGAGTCGAACTTGAACCAGCTCCGCCCGACCCCAAATCAACACCACACCACCCCTAGACCTCCCTCACACACCTACCGCCCTTAGTTTCACTCGAATCTGACCGAAAATACTCGAACCCCAAATAGAGCTTTCAAGAACCCTAGAACTCAAAACTAGGGATTTTTGTCCGAATTAAAAGAGGTTGGAGTTAACAGACTTTAATTGGAATGTTTTCGTCTGAAAACATTTCAATTAAAATCTGTTCAACTTCAAGAAGGGCAATTTCAAGTCTCATCGAGCCCAAGTTCGTTCGATTTCCGATTTTCCTCACTATTTAAGGTATTTTCATTTCTTTCTTTCTGACTTTTATTTATTGTTTAGTATAAGTGTTTAATTGATTCCATTTTTTTTAGTTAGTTGTTTTATCTGTTCTCCTCCTTTAAGGCCTTTTATTTGGTTGATTCCTTCTGTTTTCGTTAGTTAAAATGAATCGTATGTTCAGTTCGACTGAGGTCGTCAAGCAATTAGTTCGTATTATTGATCCCCTGAATCTGCCCGTATGCAATTCGTAAGGTTGGGATTTGTTGTTTGTTTGATTCCAGATTAGGGGGTTAATTGGGTATAGTTGATAGGTTAATTAGTATTAGTTTTTAAATACCCTGCCCATAAGAGAGGCTAGTGGAACCTGCCATACAGCAGGGTATCCCACTAGTCTCATGCGATCAGTATTTTAATGTTATAGTCCATACATGGACACTGGATAGTGGAGAGTGCAGGGAATATGATGGGTTGGGGATTTAGTTTAAGGGGGGATGTTGGAGAGATACAATTCTAAAACATATATAGAGATACACACAGACCTGGGACCTGGAGAGAAAAGAGAGATCTTAGACAGAAATACACAATGATAGTGGGCATTGAGGAAGTGTTCTGGGAAATACAGTGATAGGCAGACCTTAGGAGGGGACTCGGAAACATATAGAGAGAGGTATACACACACAGGGATCTGAAGGACTTTTGATTAGCTTTCAACTTCAAAGAGAAATACTGTTTCATACAAAAAGAAAACCACATCTTAAAATACTGTTACATCGAGTGTTCGAGAGTTCCAGTGGTTATCACCTAGGAATCAGTCGTTTTCAGGTCACAACTTGGTATTTTTGGAGTGAATCACTGCCTGAAATCCTCATTTGTTAGCATTGGTGTGACTGTTTGGTGCCGCTATAATTGGTCTTGGGTAATCGACTTTTAAATCACATTTGGTTTTGCTGGGTAGTTTTTTTTGACTGGTTATTGTCGAATTACCTGTTGGTTGCTGTTTGGTTTCTCTGTTGTTGTGGTTGAGTGCCTACTGCTGTTGCTGTTGTTCATTGCTACTGCTGATTCTGTCCTCTCTTCATTGTTTGTCAAATTTTCCAGGTATATTTTTACTCCCCGGCAGCATGAAGTTTCAAATGTTGCATTTACAATATTATAAATCAAGCCTACAGAAGTTCTGTTATAGTAGACTGTTTTTGTCATCTGTAATTGCTATTTGCAAAGTTTAAGTGATAGATTCCTTAGGTTAAATTTGTGTTAATGTTAGATAGGTTTATTAAAAAATGCAATTTGTAATATCTGGACTTTTGACTGGACTGCTATTGTCGAGAATAGACATAGGTTGGGATATTATTTCATGGTGGAATTGATAGTTTACTCATTAGTTTAATATGCAGTGTATTAGACTTAGTAACTTTCTCTATTCACTTTTAGAATTAATGATGATTATGATTAACCTTTAGTCTAATATTCTAAGAGATAAACAGTTAGAAACCTGTCATATTCGAATCAGCGAGTTTAAACCATTGGGCTTCATCCACATTGTTGACACCATAAGATCCAACGCTAATTTTAGTAAAATAATATGTCAATCAGATCTGTAGGTCAGGCATATCAATTTCAGTTAATGTTTCGTTAGAAAATTTGTAGCTTAAGTGATAAAACTAAATTTTCAGTCATACATCTGTAATATGAAATTTTTGTTTCCAAATAGCTTCATTAATACACTGCTGGTGCTTATTCTCGTTAGTTGAGGTTAAAAATATAACTTTTGTCATTTTTCCTTTGTCCTTCCTGGTTCAAATAGTGTCAATTAGCAGTAATCAAGTAGCATCCATCCCTTCATCGTAATTTCTCAACTCGATTAAGTGATAATCTTTAGTTATTTTGTTAGCTTCGATCCACTGTTTCACAGTAAATCGGGAACTTAAGGAAAACAAATAAATACCCATAGTCTGTGTAATTGAAGATAATCTTTAAACTAATAGATGAAATAAGTAGAAAAATATGGTTATGTTAGGATCGGCCTTTAATAAAAGTGAGACGAGCCTCGCCGCACTAAATATATAATTGTGGGGCCCTCGAGTAATTGTCATGAAAACTTAGACTGGGAAGGACCGTTTAGTGAATTTCACGGCCCTTTCCCAAAGTTAAACAGACGATAGACTCTTTAGGCACGATTTGAAATGAAATCACTTTCCTAAACACGGGTGTGCATTTATGTGACCCAAATCTTACTCTCGGCGAAACTGAAATACATTAAAGTCGCAGGCGTACTGGTTGCGGTGCGGCTCGAAATGTGTTTTCGTGATGTCACAATTCTTCTAAAAATTTAAAGCGGAATATAAGAGCACACAAAATAAAATATATAAAGAAATCAGATAGAAACAAAAATTGCAGTTGAGCGACCGTGCTAAAACCACGGAATCCGGGAGTGCCTAACACCTTCTCCCGGGTTAACAGAATTCCTTATCCAGGTTTCTAGTTTCGCAGACTGTATTACGAAGTCATAAATTTCCTCGGTTCGGGATTAAACCGGTGACTTGGGACACCATTATTTTTCCAAGTGGCAACTCTGAATTAAATGAATCGATCCCGTTTCGATTGTCCTTTAATTGGAAAAACTCTCTCGCGCTCCCGCGGGTGCGTAAAAAGGAGGTGTGACAAGGATTAAATATCAGAAGTTAAAAATTTTAGAATAGTCTAAAACATTTAGGGCTCGGACTTAAGAGACGACTTGGGCGATTTTGAAGGGAAATCCAAGTAGATTCTTCAGATTCTACTCCTGCGGAGCTTGATTCTCGTGGCAAGGGCATCGTGGATTAGTCATCGAGCCGTATTGAGGTGAGTAATGGATGTGGGTGATGACCAGCGGGTTCGAAACCCCGGTATACCACTTTGTGATGCTGCATAGCGGCGAGACACGTACTCTCTTGTGAGTGCGGACTCGATTGTGATTGGGGACTGTGGCTTAGTCTGACCTGTTGATATTATATTGTGATATTGGATATTCTTGAGCCGGTGAACCTCCTTCTCGGATGGTTGTGTACATTTATGGGCTATGAGCCAGTTGTTTGGATCCAACGAAGATCGTTATCATTGTTTCTGTGATATTGACATGCTAGTTTTACTACCAGTCCGGAGCTATTACTGTTATTATGATTCTCCAATCTCTGGAACTTTGACATACTGTTTTCAACTGAAAAATTATAAAAGAGTTTTCAAAACTACTTTTAAGCCTGCGAGGCTGCATTTGCATATTAGCTGACTGGTAGTGGATCGGGCTGCGCGCCGCAGCGTACTCATGATATTGTGCTTGGGTTGTAGGAGCCCCTCCGGAGTCTGAACCCCCACAGTGAGCACGGGTACCCAAATTGGATCGGGCTACGCGCTGTAGCAGTCATTTCATGCATTGTATTGCATTTAGCTACATCTGATAGCTCTTATACTATTATGTTTACACTTTTTGGTATAGTTATTGTTGACATTGAGACTGTTACAGGGTATTTGATTACAACTTTACATAGTGTTATATTGTGATTTCTTATCTACGATGTCTTACTCCTGTTCATTACCACTGAGTCTGGAACTACTCACTTTACTCCTTGCACCTTGTGTGCAGATCCAGGCACGTCTCAGCAGACCTGATCCGGTAGCTGTTCATAGGCATTTTGCGGGATAGTCAAGGTAGCTGCAGCGTCCGCAGGACCTGACTCCCCTTCCAGCTGTCTTTTCATTTCGTATTGCTATTTCTTTCCGCACTGAGTATCTTGTAAACACTATTGCACTTATGTTATCTTTAGAGGCTCTTGACTCTTGACCCCTCGGTCTTTGGGGAGATGTTACTATTTGGGACTTGATCCCCGTGTAGGTATTTCTATCGCTATTAGCTTATTTCTGTTATGCTTAAATTGGATAAAGTGAGCTCATTGATCCGTGAATGTTGTTAATTGGTCGGGCTGGCCTAGCAGTGTGCTGGGCACCATCACGATCGGGTTTGGCGGTCGTGACAAGTTGGTATCAGAGCCTAGGTTTACTAGGCCTCATGAGTCTTGAGCCGGTTAGTAGAGTCTTGTGGATCGGTACGGGGACGCCTGTACTTATCCTCAAGAAACACTTCACATTTCTTGAACCACTATCGTGCGATTTGGTTGTTCTGAGAACTGAACTTCTATATTCTATTCTCTCGCAGATGGAGAGAACTCGAGCATCGGGATGAGGTGGACGACCTCTGCCACCTAGTAGAGGTCGTGGGCGCGGTAGTGGTAGAGGTAGGGCAGCTGAGGCAGTGCTAGCTGACCCACCCGTTGTACCTGTTCAGAAGCAGCCCCCAGTGGTTGATGCTCTAGTGGCCCCAGTTCAGGCCCAGACTGTATCTATTGCTATTCCTGGCCTTCAGAAGACTCTGGCCCAGATATTATCGGTGTGTTCCGGATTGGCTCAGGTAGTATCAGCTACCGCTACTGCAGCGACATCTCAAACAGGGGGTGGTCAGCAGACCCCTGTAGCTCGCACACCTGAGCAGGTGGTTCAGGGACTTCAGACGTCGGAGCCGGTCCCCGCTCAGGTGGTTGCACCAATTATTCCTCTAGCTGCACCAGCTCTAGAGCATATGGTTCAGGTTATGCCCGACGATGAGCAGCGTCATTTAGAGAGGTTTGGTAGACTCCAGCCACCCTATTTCAGTGGCGCTGAGGGCGAGGATGCCCAGGGTTTCTTAGATAAGTGCCAGAGGATGCTATGTACATCTGTTATTCTTGAGTCGACCAGAGTTTCATTCACTACTTTTCAGTTTACTGGTCCCGCGTTTGATTGGTGGGAGGAGTTTGAGAGGCGTAGGCCTGCGGGAGCAGCACCTCTCACCTGGCAGCAGTTTTCTACTCTTTTCCTAGAGAAGTATATACCTCAGTCCCGTCTCGAGGAGCTTCATCGCCAGTTTGAGTGGTTGGTTCAGTGCGACATGTCAGTGACCCAGTATGAGTTGAGATTCACACAGTTGGCTAGGCATGCCACATGGATGATCCCTACTAATAGGGAGAGGATTAGGAGGTTCATTGATGGCCTCAACTACTCCATTCGCATTCTTATGACCAGAGAGAGAGAGTTCTATCATCATCTTTGAGTAGGTTGTGGATATGGCACGCTCCATTGAGGCGGATCATCGCCGAGAGAGAGAGGAGCGGGAGGCCAAGAAGCCTCGTGGTTCTGGTAGCTTCAGTGGTGCTCTATCTAGAGGGCATTTTCAACAGGGCAGAGGTCGCTCATCTAGACCTTCTCATTCGGGCCACCCTGAGCAGAGCAGAGCTTCTTCTAGTCATGGTCGACAGGGATTCCAGCAGGGCCAGTCTTCACTTAGTGCCCTCCCAGCCCAGAGTGCAGCACCTACTGCTTCTTCAGCCCAAGGTTCTTCTGCGGCGATGGGTTCCCTTCAGTTCCCTTCTCCAGCACCAGGTAGCTATTTTGAGTGTGGTGAGTTTGGCCACATGAGGAGACAGTGCCCTCGACTCCGTAGGGAAAGGACTCAGCAGAGGGATCAGCACCATATCAGGCTAGTAGAAGTGGAGGTCATTCTTTTCGTGGTCGCCCTAGAGGTGAGGAGAGATCTAGTGGAGGCCGGGCATGATTCTATGCACTCCCTGACAGGCGTGATGCAGTTGCTTCCGATGCAGTGATTACAGGGTATCATTTCTGTCTGTCACAGAGATGCCTCTGTTCTATTTGATCCGGGGTCCACATATTCATACGTGTCCTCTTATTTTGCACATCATTTGGGTGCGACTCGTGGTAGTCTTGATTTACCTGTTCATGTATCCACCCCCGTGGGTGATACGATTGTTGTGGATCATGTCTATAGATCATGTGTTATTTCTATTGGGGGTCTAGAGACCAAGGCAGATCTGTTATTGTTAGGAATGGTGGACTTTGATGTGATATTGGGTATGGACTGGCTGTCTTCGTACCATGTTATATTGGACTGTCATGCTAAGACAGTTACGTTAGCTATTTCTGGTATTTCTCAGATTGAGTGGCGGGGTTCGACTGATTTCGTCCCTAGCTGTGTCATTTCGTTTTTAAAGGCTCAGGGAATGGTTACAAATGGGTGTTTGTCGTATCTTGCTTTTGTGAGAGACATGGGAGCTGAGTCTCCTAGCATTGATTCTGTACCTGTTGTGAGGGACTTCCCAGATGTGTTCCCCTCAGACCTGCCGGGCATGCCCCTGGACAGGGATATTGATTTTGGCATTGACTTGGTGTCGGGCACTCAGCCTATTTCCATTCCTCCTTATCGGATGGCACCAGCTGAGTTGAAGGAATTGAAAGAACAACTTCATGAGCTTTTGGATAAGGGATTCATTCGCCCTAGTGTGTCCCCGTGGGGTGCACCGGTGTTATTTGTTAAGAAGAAAGATGGTTCCATGCGGATGTGTATTGATTATAGACAATTAAACAAGGTAACAGTGAAGAACAAGTACCCTCTACCGCGCATTGATGATTTGTTTGATCAGTTACAGGGTGCTAGAGTGTTTTCTAAGATTGATCTTCGATCAGGCTATCATCAGCTGAAGATCAGGGACTCTGTTATTATGAAGACTGCATTCAGGACCGGATATGGCCACTATGAGTTCCTTGTGATGTCTTTTGGGCTGACCAACGCCCCAGCAACATTCATGCATCTGATGAACAGTGTATTCAGGCCCTATTTGGATTCATTTGTGATTGTGTTCATTGATGACATTCTAGTCTACTCCCGTAGTTAGGAGGAGCATGCTCGACATTTGAGTATTGTGTTGCAGAGATTGAGGGAGGAGAAACTGTATGCTAAATTTTCCAAGTGCGAGTTTTGGCTCGAGTCAGTAGCATTTTTGGGTCACGTGGTGTCTTGTGATGGTATTTAGGTTGATCCGAAGAAGATAGAGGCGGTGCAGAGTTGTCCTAGACCGTCCTCAGCTACAGAGATCAGGAGCTTTCTTGCCTTGGCGGGATATTATCGCCGGTTTGTTCAGGGATTTTCATCCATTGCTTCTTCATTGACTAAATTGACCCAGAAGGGTGCACCATTCGTGTGGTCGGATGAGTGCGAGGAGAGCTTTCAGAAGCTCAAGACGGCTTTGACCACAGCTCCAGTGTTAGTATTGCCATCAGCTTCAGGTTCATATACCGTTTATTGTGATGCCTCGAGAGTGGGGATAGGTTGTGTGTTGATGCAGGAAGGTAAGGTGATTGCTTATGCTTCTCGGCAGTTAAAGCCACATGAGAAGAACTATCCTGTTCATGATTTGGAGCTAGCTGCCATAGTTCATGCCTTGAAGATTTGGAGGCACTATTTGTACGGCGTGTTCTGTGAGGTGTATACCGATCATCGTAGTCTCCAGCACTTGTTCAAACAGAAGGATCTTAATTTGAGACAACGGAGATGGCTTGAGTTGCTCAAGGATTATGACATTACCATTCTATATCATCCGGGAAAGGCCAATGTGGTGGCCGATGCTTTGAGCCGGAAGGTGGTCAGTATGGGGAGCTTGGCATATATTCCAGTCGAGGAGAGATCATTTGCTTATGATGTTCAGGTGCTAGCTAATCGGCTAGTGAAGTTAGACATTTCAGAGCCCAGCAGCGTGTTGGCTTGTGTTGTATCTCGGTCTTCTTTATATGATCGTATTCGTGAGTGCCAGTATGATGATCCACACTTGGTTGTCCTTAAGGACGGAGTTCAGCATGATGATGCTAGAGATGTCACTATTGATAGTGATGGTGTACTGAGGATGCAGGGCCAGATATGTGTACCCAATGTTGATGGCCTTCGTGAGTTGATATTGGAGGAGGCCCATAGCTCGTGGTATTCTATCCATCCAGGAGCCGCGAAGATGTACCAAGACTTGGAACAACATTATTGGTGGAGAAAGATGAAGATGGACATTGTTAGACATGTTGCACGGTGCCTCAACTATCAGCAGGTTAAGTACGAGCATTAGAGGCTCGGTGGCGTGTTTCAGCGCATTGATATTCCCGAGTGGAAGTGGGAAAGGATCACTATGGATGTTGTTACTGGACTTCCTCGGACAGCGAGGAGGTTCGATTCTGTTTGGGTGATTGTGGATAGGTTGACCAAGTCAGCTCACTTCATTCCTGTGTGTACCACGTACTCCTCGGAGCGGTTAGACGAGATATTCATTCGAGAGATCGTTAGATTGCATGGAGTCCCGATTTCTATTATATCAGACAGAGGTACTCAGTTTACTTCATAGTTCTGGAGGACAATTCAGTGTGAGTTGGGCTCGCAGGTTGAGTTGAGTACTGCATTCCATCCTCAGACGGATGGACAGTCCGAGCGTACTATTCAGATCATGGATGATATGTTGAGAGCTTGTGTTATTGACTTCGGTGGTTCATGGGCTGATTACTTGCCTCTCGCAGAGTTTGCCTATAACAACAGCTACCAATCCAGTATTCGGATGGCGTCGTATGAGGCTTTATATGGGAGATGGTGTAGATCTCCAGTTGGTTGGTTTGAGCCCGGTGAGGTAAGGTTGTTGGGGACAGAGTTAGTCCGGGATGCTTTGGATAAGGTGAAGGTTATTCAGGAGAGACTTCGCACAGCTCAGTCGCGCCAGAAGAGTTATGCGGACCGAAAGGTTCGAGATGTGTCTTATTCTGTGGGTGAGAAAGTCTTACTGAAGGTTTCGCCGATGAAGGGCGTCATGAGATTTGGGAAGAAAGGAAAGCTCAGTCCGAGATTTATTGGCCCTTTTGAGATCCTTAGGAGGATTGGAGAGGTGTCGTATATGCTTGCCTTGCCACCCAGTCTATCAAGATTTCATGCAGTATTTCACGTGTCCATGCTCCGGAAGTATGTTGGCGACCCATCGCATCTGTTGAACTTTAGCACTATTCAGCTTGATGATGACTTGATCTATGATGTGGAGCCTATAGCCATATTAGGTCGTTAGGTGAGAAGATTGAGGTCCAAGGATATTGTATCAGTTAAGGTTCAATGGAGAGGTCGACCCGTGGAGGAGGCCACTTGGGAGACCGAGCGGGAGATGTGGAGCACATATCCTCACTTGTTTGAGTCTTCATATATGTTTCTTGACCCGCTCGAGTACGAGCATTTGCTTAAGTGGGGGAGAATGTGACGACCCGGCCCGTCGTCATGGGAATTACCACCCCGTTATCTTGCATTTATATGTTTTATACTTTTATATTAGTATTAGAGTCTACCGGGTGAGTTAGGAGTGATTCTGGTTGGAAATAAGGCAAATAGCCTTTTTGAAGGGAACTTGAATATGGAAAGTCAACCCGGAGTTGACTATTTAGTTAGATTGCTCGGAATCGGATTCTGATGATTTGGTTAGTTCTGGGAGGTGATTTGTGACTTAGGGGAGCGATCGGAATTAAATTTGGAGGTCCGGTGTAGAAATAGGCTTGAATTGGCTAAGAATGAATTTTGCCGAAATCCGAATGGTAGGTGAGATCTTGAACCGTGGGTCGGAATGGAATTCCGACAATTCTTGTAGCTTCTTCATGTGATTTTGGATATGTCTGTAAATTTTCAGGTCATTCGGATGTCGTTTGGTTGAGTTTTTGATCGAATGTATAATTCGGAAAGTTTTAAGGAATTTAGGCTTGAATCTGATGTGCATTATAGGTTTTGGTGTTGTTAGACGTGTTTGGAGGGTTGAAGCAAGTTCGAATAAGGTATTAGGATGTGTTGGTGTGTTTGGATGAGGTCCCGGAGGCCTCGGGGTGTTTTCGGGTGGTTAAACGGAAGAGGATCATGGAAAATGCAGGTTTAAGTTTCTGGCTTCTGGTGTTTTCGCACCTGCGGCCAAGGGACCGCAGGTGCTGCATCGCTGGTGCGTAAGAACGATCGCAGAAGCGGTCTAGAGGCGAGATGAGGAAGTTCGCAAAAGCGGATAGTCGACCGCCTAGGCGAGTCCGCAGAAGCAGACTGTTGTACGCAGAAGCGCTTGGAGGCTGGAAGCGGGGGATTCGCAGAAGCGGAACTCTATCCACTAAGGCGGAATCGCGGAAGCAGATGTGGGTCGCAGGAGCAGAAATTGGGTATTTGAGTTAAACCATAGTAGCGGTTGAGAACGCGCGAAAGCAAACGCGCAGAGCCGGTCCAAAGACCGCAGAAGCGGAAATTGCAGAAAGGATTAAATATCAGAAGTTAAAAATTTCAGAACAGTCTAAAACATTTAGGGCTCAGACTTAAGAGATGACTTGGGCGATTTTGAAGGGAAATTCAAGGAGATTCTTCAGATTCTACGCCTGCGGAGCTTGATTCTCGTGGCAAGGGGATCGCGGATTAGTCATCGAGCCGTATTGAGGTGAGTAATGGATGTGGGTGATGATCAATGGGTTTGAAACCCGGTATACCACTTTGTGATGCTGTATAGCGGCGAGACCGTACTCTCTTATGAGTGCGGGGTCGATTGTGATTGGGGACTATGGCTTAGTCCGACCTATTGATATTCTATTGTGATATTGGCTATTCTTGAGCCGGTGAACCTCCTTCTCGGATGATTGTGTACATTTATGGGCTGTGAGCCAGTTGTTGGGATCCTGCGAGGATCGTTATCATTGTTCTGTGATATTGACATGCAAGTTTTACTACCAGTCCGTAGCTATTACTGTTATCATGATTTTGCAATATCTGGTAACTTTGACATACTGTTTGCATCTGAAAAATAATAAAAGAGTTTTCAAAACTACTTTTGAGCCTGCGAGGCTGTATTTGCATATTAGCTGACTGGTAGTGGATCGGGCTGCGCACCGCAGCGTATTCATGATATTGTGCTTGGGCTGTAGGAGCCCCTCCGGAGTCTAAGCCCCTACAGTGAGCACGGGTACCCAAATTGGATCGGGCTACGCGCCCTAGCGGTCATTTCATGCATTACATTGCATTTAGCTACATCTGATATCTGTTATACTGTTATATTGAAACTTGTTGGTACAGTTACTGTTGACATTGAGACTGTTACAGGGTATTTGATTACAAGCTTTACATAGTGCTATACTGTGGATTTCTTATCTACACTGTCTTACCCATGTTTATTACCACTGAGTCTGGAAGTACTCATTTTACTCCCTGCACCTTGTGTGCAGATCCAGGTACCTCTCAGCAGACCTGATCCGGTAGCCGTTCGCAGGCATTGTGCGGGATAGTCGAGGTAGCTGCAGCGTCCGCAGGACCTGACTCCCCTTCTTGCTGTCTTTTCATTTCGTATTTCTATTTCTTTCCGCACTGAGTATCTTGTAAACACTATTGCACTTATGATTTCTTTAGAGGCTCTTTACTCTTGACCCCTCGGTCTTTGGAGAGTTGTTACTATTTGGGACTCGATCCCCGTGTTGGTATTTCTATCACTATTGGCTTATTTCTGTTATGCTTAAATTGGATAAATTGAGCTCATAGCTCCGTGAATGTCGTTAATTGGTCGGGATGGCCTAGCAGTATGCTGGGCGCCATCACGACCGGGTTTGGGGTCGTGACAGTCATAGCCTTCACAAGCAATTTGAATGAGAAGAGTTTAGAACAGACCACTCAAGGAAAGTCTCCAAGAATTCCCAACAACAACGTTGAATGACTTCTACAACAAATACAGTACAAAGATAAGGATTGAAGAAGATATTATTTCACGACATTAAAAAGAAGAAAAAGTAAGATCTAGGTGAGTGGAAAACAAAACATGATCTACTAAAAACAGGTACGAGCCATATATGGGACCCGTGGGAAGAGGCTCATGATCAAAGTAGGACAACCAGAGGTATTATCACAGATTGAGGAATAAAGAATCAGGCTCGTCCTCAGGATTTGGGAATGATCGAAATACACGCGAGTCATGGGTGATGATAGAGGTCTAAAGGCATGGTTTGGTGGTTACAATTTCAATGTGAGAACTACTGAACTCTTAGCTGTTTCAAAAAGCATGGGAGACAAGGTACAATGGCCGAAGGAGATATGATCAAATCCCAGCAGGCGAAACCCTGATCATTGGTGCGAATTTCACAACTATCACGGGCACAAAATGGCGGATTGTAGATTTTATAGGGCGAGGTTGATCATTTGTTAAAACAAGGGTATCTCACCGAATTATCCAGTGAGAAAGGTAAACAAGCATATACAAAAAACAGACAAGAGCCTCCAAAACCACCCTCTCTAAAAAGAACAGTTAATATTATAAGCAGGGGTGAAGACGTCAATGGTGTATCGTATACTGCAGCAAACAATATTTCCAAAGTTACAATTACCCATGGGAAGTGGCTGCGGCAAATGTTAGAAGAAGGAAATATTACGTTTGATGATGCAGATGCCGCGGGTCTATTAACTCCACATAACGACACACTGGTAATATCTTTACTTGTACATGATACTAACATGAAACGAATTTTAATTGATCCAGGTAGTTCCGTGAACATTACTTTGCTATGACAGTGAAATGCAAGTAGAAGAGAGATTGGTACCAAAAGCGCATACTTTGTCAGGATTTGATAATTCTAGTGTGGTAACAAAAGGGGAAGTGATGCTTACTACATTCGCGGAACATGTTGTCAAGGATACAAAATTTCAAGCAGTGGAAATGGAAATGGCTTACAATATAATTCTTGGTAGGCCATGGACCCACGACATGGATGTTGTTCCATCAACCTTGCATCAAGTCATTAAATTTCTAATTCCATGGGGAATATGTCAAATCAGGGGAGACCAACAGGCATCCAGTAGCATAACATACAGAGGGACTTATTGTTATAAGGTAATGCCTTTTGGTTTAAAGAATGCAGGAGAAACGTATTAAAGGTTAGTTACCAAAATGTTTCAAAAGCATTCGGGGAAAACTATGGAGGTTTATATAGATGATATGCTTGTTAAAACACAATATTCAGTAGACCATATATCGCATCTGTCTGAAATGTTTAAGATTTTACGGAAATTTAATATGAAGCTAAACCCCAAAAAATATGCATTTGGTGTTGCGTCAGCTAAGTTTTTGGGTTTTCTTGTTTCTAACTGCGGTATTGAGGTGAATCCTGCACAGATTAAGGCCATTAAGGAAATCCCCGATGCACTTTCAAGAAAGAAAGAAGTTCAAAGATTAACAGGGAGGATTGCAGCTTTGGGAAGATTCATATCTAAATCATCAGAGAAATGTTTTAAATTCTTCTCAGCCCTTAGAAAACAGGGTCATTTTGAATGGAATGAGGAATGTCAACAAGCACTCAGGGATTCGAAAGCATACTTATCAAATTCACTTTTGATATAAAAACAAAAGGTTGGGGAATGACTACCCATTTACCTTGCTGTTTCAGAAGTAGCGTTAAGTGTTGTTTTGGTTCGAGAAGAACAAGGTAAACAAACCATATTTATTATGTTAGCAAATCTCTATTAGATGCAGAGATTCGGTATCCTCGGTTAGAAAAGCTTGCACTTGCATTAATCATGGACTCTAGGAAATTAAGATCTTATTTTTAGTCTCATACAATTGATGTAGTAACTGCCTACTCTTTACGAAATATATTACATAAGCATGAGTTATTGGGTAGGTTAGCTAAATGGGCTATAGAGTTAACTGAATATGAAATCACATACCAACCAGAACTGCTATAAAATCACAAGTATTAGCTGATTTTAGTCTGGGGATGCAATTAGAAGCAGAAAAAGAATTACAGGTACTTAATGGAGCTAATCCAGGAATTTGGACTTTATTCGCTGATGGTTCATCTAATGTAAAAGGAGCAGGTTTAGGGATTGTTTTGGTACCTCCTACGGGTGAAACCATATGACAAGCTATCAAATGTCATTCTATAACTAAAAATGAGGCAGAGTATGAAGCTGTGATTGCAGGTTTAGAATTAGCTCTAGAACTTGGCATAAATCAGATTGTAATCAAGGGCGATTCACAACTTGTGGTTAATCAGATACTGGGGACTTATACAGCTAGGGAAACCAGGATGCAACAGTGTTTAGAAAATGTGTGGGAATTCATAAATCAACTACAAACATGAAAAGTTACACAAGTACCAAGATATGAGAATCTCGAAGCAGACACTTTAGGTAATCTCGCATTTACGGCTGACGTGGCAAGCGATGCAGTGCCTCAATTATTCATCTATTTCATTCAGCTCTCAACCCTGACAAAAATGAGGTAAATTTTAATAATTTAACTTGGGATTGGAGGAATGAGATTGTTGCTTTTTTGCAGCATGGAACCATCCCCGATGACAAGAAAAAAGCTCATGCACTTCAAAAAAAGTTTGCTCAGTACTGCTTAAGCCAATGCAATTTATATCATAAAATGTTCGGTGGCCCCTTAGTTAGATGTCTCGGACCCTCTCAAACCAAACATTTAATGAGGGAAATACATGAGGGTCATTGTGGGAATCATGCTGGAGGAAGATCACTGGTAAGAACCTTGATTTGGGCAAGTTATTACTGGCCTAAAATTGAAGAAGAAGCAGAAAATTTTGTGGCCAAATGTGATAAATGTCAAAGGTACAGTAATAATATGTATCGACCTGCGGAGTTATTATATTCGGTCGTTGCACCCTTGCCATTTATGAAATGGGGAATGGATATAGTAGGTCCATTACCACAAGCAAAAGGACATGTAAAATTTCTGCTCGTACTTACTAATTATTTTACTAAATGGGTAGAGGTAGGAGCATTTAAACTGGTACGAGAAAAGGAGGTCGGAGATTTTATTTGGCGGAATATCATATGCGGATTCGGTGTACCCAAGAAGATCGTATGTGATAATGGCCCTCAATTTATAGGGGCTCAAATCATAGAAGTTTTTCATAATTGGAAAATTAAAAGGATTACGTCCACACCTTATCATCCAGTAGGTAATAGGCAAGCAGAGTCAACAAACAAGGTTAGTATTAATAATATAAAGAATCGTTTGGAAGAATCAAAAGGCAATTGGCTAGTGTTATCTGGTGTTTTATGGGCATACCACACAACGACAAAAACAAGCACGGGGGAAACACCATTTTCATTGGTTTATGGAGCAGAAGCTTTAATTCCAGTTGAGATAGGAGAGCCAAGTACAAGGTTTACATATGCAACTAAAGAGTCCAATAATGAAGAAATGTGTGTGAGTCTCGATCTACTTGAAGGAAGAAGGGAACCTATATTGGTAAGAATAGCAACACAAAGCAAGTCATAAAACGATACTACAACCCAAAAGCATGCCTCAGATTTTTCAAAATAGTTGACTTTGTGCTCAAAAAAGTTTTTCAATTTACAAAGACATCTAATACGGGGAAATTAAGTCCAACATGGGAAAGACCCTATAGAGTTTGTGGTATTGCAGGAAAGGAGCATATGAGTTGGAAACAATGGATGGCAAAGTGCTACCTTCACAATGGAATATTGCTCACTTGAAAAGATATTATTTCTGAAGAATGTTGTGTGCCTATAGCAGTTAGAGGCATACCCGCGGTCAGGTACCCATCTTTTTTATTTTATTTTTAAATTGTTCAAATTTTACTGACGATTTTAGATGCTAGGCAAAAAACTAACCCGACCTAAATGATGAGTCACGACCTGTAAGGCACATGGAATAAACTAATATTCCAAGCCTAGGATTACAATTATTCTGATAGAAATATAAACGGGTTAGGACGTCTACATCTAAAAGCGCACCTCCGAGTCTCGAATGTTTTTCCTTTTTAGGAAAAGGACCAAAAGAGAGAAACAATCAAGTGCTCGAGGCTTCATACTTCAACACTCAAACACTTGGGGGACTATATAATATACATGAGTATGTATAAGGAAGGCAAAGAAGATTGAAGAAAATCAAGCCTAAAAAAGTCAAGTGCAGAGTAAAAGTCACAAAGTCACGAGCCAAGACTAAAGAAACCATACTGTAGTTAGGGTAAAAACTATGTACTAAAGCAGGTTATAAAGAAAAACCTTGCGTTTATTATTCAAAAACGGGTTACAAAGAAAAACCTCGTGTTTGTTATTTTCCTATAAATCTGTTACAAGAAAAGCAGTTACGAGAAAGTTATAGATGTAATTTAAATACATGTTAAGTATTGTTTAAAACTTGTCAAGCTTCAAAAATAAAAACTTGTCAAGTTATTTCGAAGAAACATGTAAGCTCCTATTTCTTTTATCGTATGATAACACAATTATGAAGTTGAGATGTCATCTTCATTAAGTGTCGAAATATAAAAGGCCCTCTTTTATAAAACTCATGTTTTAGTCATGAGATTAAGAGAAGCATTTTCCAAAAAACAAAAATGCAAAGTTATTTTATAAGTCCTTAAGAGTGAAGGCAAGAATAAAATAAACAGAAGTTTAAAATAATAACATAAAAACTTCTTGAATACTTAAGACTGATTTGCGAACTTAGTCACAAAATTACGAAATTGTTTATACAGATTGCATAATAAAAGACTTGGGGACTTACATTCCAAAATCAACCCTAAAATGACAAGTAAGGGTTCGATTACAACTTTCTAAAATAAACCCTTAAATGAATCTAAGGGCTTTAAACATAACTTTCCAAAGGGGTACCTGCAAAAAGGAATTCAAGATAATGTAAATTTTTCACTAAGAAGATCAGGGAACTGAAGAAGGTGAATCAACGACAACGGGCTCAACTTGGACAAGATCATCTACGGTTGCGGGTTGATCTTGACTCACAGCAACAGGAGCATCAACAGATGAGGTTTCAGCTTGGCTCGCAGCAGTAGGCTCGATTGGGCTCGATGAAGATGTGATACCCGTATCAGTTTCAATATTCACGGGAGCTTCAACCACGAGAGCTTCAATCACGAGAGCTTCAATCTCGGGAGAAGAAAAGTCTTGTGTTTGCTAAGCTCGTTCAATGGTTTCATTAACCTTAGCTAATTCTGATTCCAGGTTAAAATTTTCTTGGCCCACTTTAATTAAGGTAGCACGACGTGTATTAAAAAAAACCCCAACTTACCTCAACATTAGATATTTCTTCAAGGATTGCATAATCCCTCTACCAAGCAGCAACCTCATTCTTGAGCTCTTCATTTTCTGCCAAGGCAGAGTTATAAGAAGATTGAAGAGAGACGTGAGAGCTCTCCAAAGCATGCACCTTATCAATAGAGACTCGAAGGTCTTCATGTGCCCGAGTTAGTTCTGCACGAGCTCCCCAATATAAATTTCTTTTTGATTCAGTAGATCCCTCGAAGCCCTGTTCTCCTCACTAGCCTTAGATAGTTGTTCTGAAAAGGAAGATTCAAGGCGTTCTCTTTCTTTTTCTACTTGGCTCGAGGAAGCCATGATAATCGCTACCTTCGAAGTTAGTGCTCACACTAGTTTCTCCCAGGTACTCATGTTCTCCTGTAAATCTTCCATGTTAATCTGTGCAATGTCAAATTTCCCCTTTCAATTATTGCTTCCAACTGAAAATCACGTGTTGCCTTCTCCAAGAGGGAGATTCTGTTCATCAACTCTGTCCCAATAAGATTGTCCTAAAAAAGAGAAAGGGAAATAAGAATCCTAATGATAGAATTTTTTATGAAAAAAAGAAGGAAAATACCTTCAAAGTGGCATGCACTATGTCATTTATTAAAGTGAGACTACTGTGGCTTTCCAGTTTTGCTTTCTCGATTGGGCCAATTAAAGGCTCGAGCCAAACATCTGCTTGGCCTAACTTCCTCAAAAGCTTGGTGTCAGCAGGAACTTCAATATTTACGCTCCTCATAACATCACTTATACTCAAAGAACCCACCTCCGTATGCTGATCGATTGGTGGGGAATTGTCAAAGGAGGAGCGGTGGAAGGAGTAAAAATAGTATAAGGCGGAATATAAACAGATGAGGCAGGTAAGGAAGCAACCATAGGCACATGAGTTGAAAAAAGGATATGGAAAGTTCATCTAAAACAGGCCCTAAAACTTCACTACCAAAACCACTAGAAAAAAGTTGATCAATAGACTCACGAGTATAATGAGGAGCGTCATCATCATCAAGAATAATAACTAGGATATCAACAGGCTCGGTAAGAGAAAGACGAGGTGAGGCTTCAACTTCACCTTTAGATACGACACGTCTTCTAGCTCGTGGTCTCATCACCAGGGAACCACCTTCATCCTCTTCATCGGAGTCCTCTTCCTCAGAAGTTTTTTTTTTTGCAGAAGAAGAACAACTATCTCACGGGCTCTTTCTAAAGAGGTACCCAAAGAGGCATGGTATGCCACAACTACATCAGCAGTAACTCCTCGACTAGAAAATCCTGATAAAAAGAAGGATGAAAGTTAGAATAATAAAGGAAAATGTTTATATACAGGAAAGATAAAATATAAACTCTTACCATGAGTCTTTACTTTCCAACTGTAACGGCTGGAAAGATTTTTCCAGGACCTACCCTTTATTGGAGCACTCTTCAGCAATTTATCTACCCAACTATGAAAGTTGGACACAATCTCCACAACTCTCATGGATGCTAAAAAAAAAATGAAGTGACGTTAGAGAAACTAATAAATTTGAAGGAAAAAGGTACGAGAAGGATATAAAACTTACGTGCAAAATTCTACTTCTCAGGGAAAGAAACGTTATTTTCACCCACTAAGCCAACAGTGGGGGCAGCAACAAATCGAGCATACCAGCCACGGTCTTTGTCATCTTCAGGACTCATTAAAACCCTTTTGCTTCTAGCCGCTAGGGTAAAAATGCCATTGCGGAAAAGCCTAGGGGAGTAGAGGTGAATTAGGTGGGGGAAGTAAAGAAAATATCTGCCATGTTGGTGAGGTGCCTCAAGCAGGCGACAGTCCTTCATACAATTGGGCCAATTTGACTCAAACAGACATTGAAAAAGTGGAAAAAATCTAGAATGACTAGATCAACGACTGGTTTGAGCCCTATACTGAAATTGTATGTATACATAAAAGAAAATCCAATCATGTAATAAATGATCATCTGATTTGGATTAGGAATGATAATGAGAAAATCATCACTCTAATGGCGGTCATTATGAACAATAGGAATTAAAATTTATGTAATTTGAGTAGGGTAAGCATCATCGTGATCTAAAGTGGCAACTTGATTCATGATAGATTCCCTATCATGGTAAAAATATAGATATGTTGGGACTATTTCTTCTACTAAAGGTTCACCTAAAGGCTCAGAAGATTCTTTGTTCCTAGAAGAAGATCTTTGAGAAAGGGAACCTCTAGTTCTAGAAGAAGGACCAGAATTTGAAGAAGGCATGGATGGACTACCACCAGGAACAGACCCTAAGCTACAAAGTCTACCACTACCACCTCTTATATGCCTAACGGGGGCATTGGGGAAGTTATCTAAAATAGGAGTCCTCCTAGGGTTAGGTGAAGTCATGGCGAAGAAGATTAAAGTAAGCAAGAAGTGAATAGAGATTTGAAGAATCGAAGTGTTTGGAAAGATTTATGTGGTAAAAGACAAGGAAAGAAGTTATATTTATACTGATAAGCAATCGTCAGAAGGAAAAAAGTACAATGATGGAAGGACCATAATAATGATAACTCATATTTTGTGAACATGGAAGCCAAAAAGAAAGCTTAAAAAAGTGTTACAAAACCAAAAAGAACCAATAGGAGGGTGACACGTGTGAAACGCAGTAAATGGAAGTGACAATTGAAGCGCCAACTTTGTCAGAACACTAATAGTAATAAAAGTTCTCTTCTAATAAAATCCATTTCCCAAATATTCAACTGATGAATAAATGGAAAGTTGGGGGACTATCTGTATTAGGAAAATTATATTTATACATAAAGGAAACGTGTCAAGACACGTGGATTGGTCAAATGGTTAAAGAATCGTAATTAGCCAAGAGTCATGAGATGTAACAGATACGAGCAAAGGAAGAGGAAAAGGCACGAGCAATCAGACAAGTAACTCGGCACCCGTACCTTGGAGCCTGTACCTATTTAAATCATTTATATCCTAGAATTGGAAGGAATGAATTTGTCAATGAAAAAGAGTATAGATACAACATTTAATGGGCAGTAAATGCAGAAAATGTTAGAAAATTTATATTGAATGTAATGATTGTGTAACATAGCATTTAATATCTTTAATCCTTCATAATAACCTTATTATGATTTTAATAAAATGGATATCTCTGAAGGTTTCTATACAAAGAAGATATACGATCAGTTGTAGGGATACAAAAATATTGTGAAAATATACTTTAATTTATTTGGTTCTATTGATTATCATCTTTCTATCCAAAATTACCTCTTATTATTTCAATTTCTTGATTATCAGTAACAAGAGTTCTTCTAAATTCTAGCTTTGACTAAAATCCTATTTTTTTGGTTAAACAAAAACCCACATATGGAAAAATATTTGTATTGGAGGAGAAATCTGTAAAAACGGCATTCATTGGAAGTAGGTAATGAGGAATCCATAAACCTTTGGCATGATTCCTGGATTATGGACACATGCCCACTAAGATCCCTCATAGAGGGCCCTTATATCTCAATGACCAAAGTCTCCTTCTAAATTCCATCCTAGAAGAGGACTATTTTAATCTCAACAATCTCTCCTTCGAGTTTCCAGAAAAAAATCGCAATTTTTTAGCACATATGTAAAACAAAGTGAACCGGCAATTGACAAATTTTCATGGGTGGACGAATCTAATGGGTTTTTCTCTACAAAGGCTGCCTACCAAATAGTTGCGATTCAGTCAAAAGTAGAAGAAGACCTAACAGACTTCTCTTGGTTATGGAAGCTAGATACTCTAAACAGAATTAACTCTTTTCTATGGACGGTTGCCCACATCCAAAATGCTTCTTAATAGGAAAACCTCCGCCTCCAGCACTTGCAACATCTGTCAGAATGAAGAAGAAGACATGGAGCACATGTTCTTCAACTTCCTTCACTCAAAACCCATTTGGGACCAACTAGGAAGCTTCTACAAATACCCAAATCAACCCCACAATGAACTAACTATGCACAACTGGTTAAAAACTCTTTGCCAAACAAAATTCACTTTTAACACACATCTAATAAAGGCACATATATATCCTGCCTTTCACCATTTGGAAAATTTGGGTTCAAAAAAATAATCTTATCTTCGGCAACAATAACACTTCACTCTTGTTAAAAAATATTGTTAAAAGTGCAACGAAGTTTAAATTATTAACAGATTCTATTAAGAAATCTTGCTTAAGGAGTAGTATTAACATAAAATGGAAGCCACCTGATTCGGGCACCTTCAAATTACATATCGATGGCTCAAGCTTAGGTAACCCAAAAAATAGAGGCATTGGGGGACGTGACCGGGGGGGGGGGGGGTCTTCAGAAATTGTGACAGTAACTGGATTCTAGGTTTCAACATGTCCATTCCTCATGCAACAAATATCTACATGGAAGGTCTCGCCCTTTTACATGGACTAAAAATAGCCATACAATAAAATATCATGCCACTAGTAGTTGAAACAGACTGCAACGTTCTAGTCAACATGCTTACTAATATAATTGTCTATAACAAAATTTGATTATTGATTATAGATGAATGCTTACTAGAGCAGGGGAGCCACATGTCACTCACGTCTTTAGGGAAGATAATAGAGTCGAGGATATATTGGCCAGCCATGGAAGCAACTCAATTTTTTTTTGAAAATCCTAGGTTGTACTTCACCCGCCCATTTTTATTGTCTTACTTTTGAACTGGACAAGTTAGGAACCTTGTGTCAGAATAGTTCCAACTTATGCTAACTTTTAAATAGGGCGAAATAAATATTTTCATTACCCAAAAAAACTGGTGAAATTGATTGAAGTGTAGCATAAAAAATCCGAGTCTCAATTTCTTAAAATAAAATATGAAGTTAAAAGCAGCTGAGTGTAAATGCAGTGAACTTCTGACATTTGTGTTTGAAAGTAGGCTTGGCTAGTTTTCAGCAGTAGACTTTTGGTTAATGTTACAGTGCATGCAAAAAGCAACTCTAACATAATCCCAAACTTTTTTGGATGTTGTAATCACAAATCAATTAGTTTTACTACAAGCAATATAGCTAGTACTAGTAATGACTTAGTTTGTAATATGGTGCTGCTTGGGCACCAAGTACACCTATATTTATTTAATACCATATCTATTTTTAGTACCAAAAAAATAAAATAAAGAGAATGTTTTCGCACTGCGAACATATGAAGTTGGGGATTGAAAACCTAACTTCATACCCAAACTAATAGTTCCGAACGTCGAACTAGTATATCTGAAATTTGAAAATTCAGACTAATACTTTTTAACTTTAGTCTCGCGAGTTTGAAGTTGATTTTAAGGTGACTAAACTTTAAAAAATTTATAAATTTCAACTCTTCTTTAGATAGGGGTTTTGAAAAGGGTTATTTTTGCAATTATATAAGAAGCTTAAATATTAAAAATTTAAAAAGATACTATTAAGGGATTGTTTGGTAGGGAGGTGTAAGAATAATATCGATTAAGGTATATTAGTAATGATGAAATTAGTAATATTGGCATTAGTTATGCCGAAATTATTTCTTATCCATTCTTGGTTTAATGTAAGGACTACATAATTTCTAAATAAATATTATTTATAAAGATAGCATCCACATTCTTAACTTTGTACACTATTTTTATTGCAACTATTTTATTACTCTATGGATCAGAACTCTTACATAGAAGTTAAAAACTTTATATATTTCAACTCTTCTTTAGATAGGGGTTTTGAAAAGGGCTATTTTTGCACTTATATAAGAAGCTTAAAATTATTAAAAATTTAAAAAGATACTATTAAGGGATCGTTTGGTAGGGAGGTGTAAGAATAATATCGATTAAGGTATATTAGTAATGATGAAATTTGTAATATTGCATTAGTTATGCCGAAATTATTTCTTATCCATTGTTAGTTTAGTGTAGTAAAAGGACTACATAATTTCTAAATAAATATTATTTAGAAAGATACCATCCACATTCTTAACTTTATACACTATTTTTATTGCAACTATTTTATTACCCTACAAAATACTGATTATTTGCACAAGAAAATCGAATGGTCTATTGTTATGGATCACGACTCTTACATAGAAGTCAATAAAAAAAAAGGAAAAAGGGTCAAATATTCTCTTATACTATTGAAAAAGGTCTAATATTGCCCTTCGTTATACTATGAGTCCATATATATCCCTAACGTCATACTATCGGTCCAAAAATATCCTTAACATCATAAAAGTGGTACAAACATATGCTTCCTCCGTTAACTGCCTCCCTATGACAACATTTCATTTCCACCTCACCATCGTACTCCCATTTTCATCCCTTTACCACAGCCTTTCATTCCTGTTCATTTGAAGAAAAATCACAGATCATAGATATATAAACAAACTATATGAAAAGAAATGCTAACAACTAAAGATAATATGAAATAATATGAACCGAGAAAATTCTTATTTTGCTATTCAAAATTCATGCTTATATGAACAAAAATACATTTTGTTTTATATATAAATAGCAAACTAGTTTAAGGTTTTAAAATTGACCATTGGTGAGAAAGAAAAACAACCTAGATACGTGAATTAGTTTTTTTTGTGAAGTAAAGGCAGTGGAGTTTCAAAATAATGATAGTTAACGGGGAGACAGCTACAAATAATTGAACTTGGCAGCTACAAACAAGGTGAAATGGTGAGGTAGCAGTAAAATATGGTCATTGGGGAGACAGTTAACGGATCACTTTCATGATGTCGGGGATATAAATTAACCCATAGTATGACGGTAGGGATATATTTAGACCGATAGTATAACAGAGGGTAATATTAAACTTTTGTTCGATAGTATAAGGACATATTTGACCCTTTTCCGTAAAAAATGATTTTCTAAACGGTTAAGGGCAACAAAATATCCTTCTACTATTAAAAATAAGCTATATCTACCCCCGTTTCACTTTGTATTATTAAAGTCCCTGCTGTTTTACTTTAGTTTTTATGATGCCCCACAACTGTTAGTTTATTAGTAGGATATTAGTTAATACACATGTAAATATTTTATAGGTCTAAAATCATCCGCCCCATATCTAATTTAAAACTAGTCGACCCAATCCTTTTAACCCGACCTACCCCAACCCTTCTAACTTAAATCCTCTTAGTCACCCTCCTCAAACCTTAATTGATATGGAGAACTCAGCCAAAAATATTAACAATGGTAAATGGAATAGAAAACAAGGGACCAGAAACATTAACAACAATAAAGGGAATAGAAAATAGGGGACCAGAAATATTAATAATAGTAAAGTCCCATTAACAATAAAATACTCAGATTCTCTGTTACTTAGGGAACAACATACACCATATATAGACAAAATGACAGCTTAAGTTACAAATTGTAACCCCACATTCCCAACCAGAAAAAGGAATAAAATCACACTTGGGGCCACCAATAGAAGAAGAATCTCTACCATAATATCGACTCGTAAAAATCCTAACAGAATAGCTTAAATAATACATGCAAATACATAACAACATAAACATTGTTGATTTGAGCTCGTGTCATAAATTGTAAAATCATAAATCGATTAAAAATCAAAGAGTCAACTAGTTCGAAAATATTTTTTATAAAATCCAACAATGTCTTTCTTAAACACACATAAGATGGAAGACAAACTTACCTTTTAAGGAAGAACGGCCATAAATCGGAATCATCAATGTATTTTTGAAGGCTACACGACTTAGGGTTTTAGAGTTAATTTCTTCTTCTCTGAGTTTTGTAGATTTAGGTTAGAGGGGGTGACTAAGAGGATTTAAGTTAGAGGGGTTGGGGTGGGCCGGGTTAAAAGGGTTGGTCAACTAGTTTTTAATTAGATATGGGGCAGATGATTTTAGACCAATAGGATATTTGCACGTGTATTAATTAATATCATACTAATAAACTAACAACGGAGGGGCATTTTAAAAACCAAAGTAAAACGGCAGGAACTTTAATAATACAAAAGTAAAACGGGAATAAATATAATTTATTTTTAATAGTATAGAGGTAGTTTTGGCCCTTAACCATTTTCTACCTAATAGTACTATAATTTTAATTAATGTTATCTGTATCCATTATGATTTAACATTTCTTATGAGTTATGTATCGAAGAAGAGTACATCTTCACCGTATTTCATTAATGTTATCTGATATAGATAGTATTTGAAATAAGTTTTGAGAGATTTGAGGGTAATTCTGTTTTTAATTATATTTATGCAAGTGTTAAAATTTTTTGCACCGTTAATATTATGCTTTGTTATGTATTAATTATATATAACATAACACCAAATATAATACATAACTAATATAAGTATTAATTATATATAAATTAAGATCAGCTTATTATGAATAGAATTCTATTTAGAGTGTGTCTATTTGTGGAGAGTTTTACTTTGTGACTAAGTCATATTTCTCCTATAAATAGAGGGTTCTATTCCATTGTAATTCATCCCAAAATTCAATAAGAATCCCCTCTCTCTCTTTCTCTGCAATATTGTTCTTCTTCTTTTATTATTTCATAACACTTTATCAGCACGGGACTCTAACCAATTGAGTAGAAACTTTGGGATTGAGCATAATGATTGTCAATTGCTCCATGAACTTCCTTCATGATTAAATTTTAGATTTAAGGTAGGTATTTTACTTTTCTCTTTCAAATTCTTGACATTCTATTATTTGATTTTAAATACAAGCAAAGACGATAAATTTTGATTGCAACTCTAATGGAGTTTCTAAGAAATTATAACCACCTGAAGTGATAAAATCTCTATGCCTTGCCATGATCATGTTGGCAAAGAATAAAAATCCATCTCATTAAATTTGCTCCATTCTCATTCCCTTAAGAGATTGTGATAGCAGTATGTAATGCGTCTCAAATAAGACAAATTTATTACCATGAATAATCAATGGATATGGACATGGCAATAGACAAAATTATATTCGTCATCATTGTGGTAATGAGAACAATAAGTATTCTCAAAATAATCCTTCACTCTGTGAAAGTAATATTTGTCATCGATTTGACATGAGATTTTATAGATGATTATGGTCCATTCATGATGTAAATGTGACAACATCTTACTTATGAATACATATTCATCCTTCAAAGAATATGAACGTGCTAGTGGTAGTGAATATACCACACTCACCTCTAGAAGAAGGTTTGAGATGATACCATAAATAATGTCATTATTATGGCATGAATGGTCATTGGTCACGCACCTATTGTACGCCAAAATATTTTGGTATTGTGATTATTAAAAGACAACGGTAATGCAAGAAACAGATCATGCATATACTTTTGACCATACACATAATGGTATAACTTTCTCTTTAAAAGAGATATTCACCACATGGATGTTATTGAATCTGTGGTAGTACAAAATTAATTTAGAGCTCTGGAAGAGCCAATTATTACTATATTGGAGAAACATAATTAATTACCAATAAGGTATTGTGTTATAGTACGTCTCAAAGAAACTTATTCAGTTTCCAAAGTATACGCGAAAGCGGTTGATTATGTTGAGACTATAAATAAAGAAAAGATTTAATATCTTCTATTACTACAACTTGTAGCGGGGTAATATGTATGTGAAAAGTTACCCGCTTTATTCTCCAATTTGTACTACATAAACAAAAGAATATCACAATGAAGTGAATATTTATTGATATAAAACCCATATCATAATAAACTTGGAGTTTATTCATAATTGCACACATCATGGTGTAAATTTGAAGTTTATCAATATTGATAATTTATCCAGTTGGCATAATTGGTTTTGCCATATCAATTTAAGTATGGTGTGCAAAAATAATAGAGAATTCACATGAGTAAATATTAAAGAACTAGAAAGTTCTTTACGAATTCTCTTACATTGCTTGTTCTCATTAATTAATTGACCAACTAAAATTGGAATTGAATCCCATGATTGCTGGAAATATCAAAGGTGAATATGGGCCCATTCACCTGCCATGTATACCACATAAGATGCATCTATGAGATGGTTACATGTGCGCAACATGGTGTTTGCGAGGTAACTTGCTCAATAATTTAATTTAGAGCATATTCCAAATTTTTTATTCAAGATAGTTCATCTTGATAAGTTGATTTACATCACAGTTGGTTTAGCAAAATGATTTATTGAGTCCCCCCACTTAATATCTAAATTATTGCTTATGAGAACAAAGTTATCTATATCAGTTTGATATAGGTTATATATGAAAGTATATTACATTCTCCCCTCACAAGTGGTTCAGGGTCAGGAACCAAATAATTCCATCTTATTATTATTGATGTGAGTGTATATTTTGATTAACATCATAACACACAAAGATGAATTCTCAAAGTTGAGGAAACAAGTTAGTTTTTCTAACATGAGGGGGAGACAAGATACAACAATTGAGAAAAGTTACATGGAATAAATTATCATTTATATATCGAGATCCTCAAATAATATGAACTTGAAGTTCATAAAAGGATAATTCATGTGCAATTTATTGCAAAGCATGCCAGACGCATTTGCTGACCCAAAGAAAACAACTATATTCTCACTGCAAATGCTCATATTATAATAAGTCCTAGAAGGACAAAATCTAAGGTACTCTTAAAGCGTATAGACAATTCGGTTTCAAATAAACTTCTTGACAAAGAAAATGAGCAAATGATCAAAATGATCATAATAAATGAGGCAATTGATCTAGAAGATCACATGACATAACATTTCATAAAATCTCATGAGAGATTCAGATACCTGAATATATAAATGAAGAGATCTTTATGTTATCTCATTATGAAAATACATTGAAACTGATATAAAATCTTTGTCGACGTCAACCTTCAAGAAGCTAGTGCACAAGATTGGGATGTGAAGGCTCAATGATGTGAATTGATGCTCTCATCGGGGGGAGTTAATGCGCGTTGCACTCTTTTTCCCTTACAAGATTTTGTCCCACTGGGTTTTCCTTGTAAGATTTTTAACGAGGCAACCAAAAGGCGTATTATTAGATATGTGTACTCTTTTTTCTTCTCTAGAATTTTTTTCCCACTGGATTTTATTTTAGTTAAGGTTTTAACGAGGTACATTATCATTGAATAGACATTCAAGGGGGAGTGTTATGAATAAAATTCTATTTAGAGTGAATATCTATCTTGTGAAGAGTTTTACTTTGTAACTAAGTCATATTTCTCCTTAAGGTTCTATTTCATTGTAATTCATCCCAAAATTCAATAAGAATTCCCTCTCTTTCTCTGCAAAATTGTTTATTTTTCTTTTATTATTTCATAACACAACTAAAAATTTGGTGCGCAAAATTTATTGTTGTGTTATGAAATAATAAAAAAAAAGAGCAATATTGCAGAGAAAGAGAGAGAGGAAATTCTTATTGAATTTTGGGATGATTTACAATGGGGTAAGACCCCTCTATTTATAGGAGAAATTATGACTTTGTCACAAAGTAAAACTCTCCACAAGATAGACATTCATACCAAGTAGAATTCTATTCTTAACACTCCCCCTTGAATGTCTACTCAATAAGTAATGTGCCTCATTAAAACCTTAACTAAAATAAAACCCAATGGGAAAAAAATCTAGAAAAGGAAAAAGAGTACACATATCTAATAATACGCCTTTTGGTTGCCTCGTTAAAAACCTCGCAAGGAAAACCCAGTGGGACAAAACCTTGCAAGGGAAAAAGAGTGCAACGCGCATTGACTCCCCATGATGAGAGCATTAATTCACATCCTTAAGCCTTCGCATCCCGATCTTGTACACTAGCTTTTTGAAGGTTGACGTTGGTAGAGATTTTGTGAACAAATCAGCCATATTATCACTTGAACGAATCTGTTGCACATTAATATTACCATTCTTTTGAAGATCATGTGTGAGAAATAACTTTGGTGAAATGTGCTTTGTCCTATCTCCTTTTATGAATCCTCCCTTCAGTTGAGCTATGCATGCTGCATTGTCTTCATACAAAATAGTGGGTAACTTGTCACATTTCACACCACATTTATCTCGAATAAGATGTATTATAGACCTCAACCACACACACTCTCGACTTGCTTCATGAATAGCAATTGTCTTAGCATGATTAGATGAAGTAGCCACAATTGATTGCTTAGTCGATCGCCAAGATATGGCAGTGCCTCCACAGGTAAACACATAACCTGTTTGAGATCGAGCTTTGTGTGGGTCGGATAAATACCCAGCATCAGCATAACCAATAAGATCGGGACTGCAATTATTGCCATAAAATAAGCCCATATCGGTAGTCCCTTTTAGATACCGCAATATGTGTTTGATCCCATTCCAATGTCTCCTTGTGGGAGCAGAGCTATATCTTGCTAAGACATTAACTGAAAAAGTTATGTCAGGCCTTGTAGTATTGGCAAGATACATTAGTGCATCAATTGCACTAAGATATGGTACTTCAGGACCAAGTAGCTCTTCATTCTCTTCTTGAGGTCGGAATGGATCTTTGTTCACATCAAGTGATCGAACAACCATCAGAGTACTTAATGGATGTGCTCCATCCATGTAAAACCGTTTCAGTACCTTTTCTATGTAGGTAGATTGATGAACAAAAATTCCGTTTGCCAAATGTTCAATTTGCAAACCAAGACATAATTTTGTCTTTCCGAGATCTTTCATCTCGAACTCCTTCCTTAAATAATCAATTGCCTTTTGGAGTTCTATAGGAGTTCCAATAAGGTTTATGTCATCAACATATACGGCAAGTACAACAAATTCCGATGTTGTTTTCTTTATGAAAACACATGGGCAAATGGCATCATTTATATAGCCTTCCTTTAATAAATACTCACTAAGACGATTATACCACATTCGTCCTGATTGCTTTAGACCATACAAAGATCTTTGCAATTTGATTGAAAACATTTCCCGAGATTTTGAATTATTAGGCATTTTGAAGCCCTCGGGAATTTTCATGTATATCTCATTATCAAGTGAGCCGTAAAGGTAGGCGGTAACCACATCCATTAAATGCATGTCAAGTTTTTCATGGACAGCAAAACTAATGAGATAACGGAATGTTATAGCATCCATAACGGGTGAATACGTCTCTTCATAATCAACACCAGGCCTTTGTGAAAATCCTTGTGCAACAAGGCGTGCCTTATATCTTTGCACCTCATTTTTCTCATTTCTCTTGCTTACAAAGACCCATTTATAGCCAACAGGCATAACACCATTAGGTGTTTGGACTACAGGCCCAAAAACTTCACGTTTTGCAAGTGAATTCAACTCCGATTGGATTGCTTCTTGCCATTTTGGCCAATCAAGTCTTTGTCGACATTCTCCAACAGATTGAGGTTCAAGATCCTCATTTTCTTGCATAATGCCGGATGCAACATTATATGCAAAGACATAATCCACCACTATATCCAATCGATTCAAATTTGTCTCAATATCGATTGGATTTATTGATAGTTCCTTATTTTCTTGAGTCTCGGGCTCGGTGGATTCCTCATGAATCTCAGAATTTATTAAGTCGTGGATTTCTTCATGAGATTCTTTCATAGTGTCATTTTGATCATTTATTTTCCTTTTTCTAGGATTTCGATCTTTGGAACCTAATGGTCCGCCACGTTTCATGCGTGCTTTTGACTCATTAGCTATGACACTAGAAGATTGTCCAATAGGGACATCAATACGGATTGGAACATTCTCCGCGAGGATATGTGATTTTGTTATCCTTTTCATATCCGTAAATGCATCTGGCATTTGATTTGCTATTCTCTGCAAATGAATAATCTTTTGTACCTCTTTTTCACAAATAGAGGCACGTGGATCAAGATGAGATAATGATGGATTTTTCCACAAAATTTCCTGTTTGGTTTCACCAACTTCTCCCCCTAATTTTGGGAAAAGTGTCTCATCAAATCGTCAGTCTGCAAATCGTGCAATAAATAAATCTCCCGTTAATGGCTCGAGGTAGCGAATAATGGAGGGCGATTCAAACCCAACATATATTCCTAACCTTCTTTGCGGACCCATTTTGGTGCGATATGGCGGTGCTACAGGCACATATACTGCGCATCCAAAAATTCTTAAATGGGATATATTAGGTTCACGACCCAAAGCTAATTGCAATGGGGAATATTTATGATAATTTGTCGGTCTGAGACGAACTAGCATTGCTGCATGCAAAATGGCGTGACCCCAAACAGAAGTGGGCAGCCTCGTTTTCATGAGTAACGATCTTGCTATCAATTGCAGACGTTTAATTAAAGACTCTGCAAGACCATTTTGAGTGTGAACATGAGCTACAGGATGTTCCACTTTTATCCCAATTGATAAGCAATAATCATTAAATGCTTGGGATGAAAACTCAGCAGCATTATCAAGTCTAATAGACTTAATTGGATTATCGGGAAATTGTGCCCGTAATCGAATTATTTGTGCCATTAATTTTGCAAACGCGAGGTTGCGAGATGACAATAGGCACACATGAGACCATCTAGAGGATGCGTCTATCAAGACCATAAAATATCGGAACGACCCACTAGGTGGGTGAATAGGTCCACAAATGTCCCCTTGTATACGTTCCAATAACGCAGGGGACTCAATTCCAACCTTTGTTGGTGATGGTCTAATTATTAACTTGCCTTGATAACAAGAAGTGCAAGAAAATTCATCATTTAAAAGAATCTTTAAATTCTTTAATGGATGCCCATTTGAGTTTTCTATGATTCGTCTCATCATAATTGATCCAGGGTGTCCCAATCGATCATGCCAAAGTACAAAAGTATTGGAATCGGTAACCTTTTGGTTTACAATAGAACGTGCCTCAATTGCACTAATTCTTGTCCAATACATGCCACAAGACAAAGATGGGAACTTCTCAATAGCCCTTTTCTGGCAAGAGACATTTTTGGTAATGATGAGATATTCAAGATTATTCTCATCTATTGTCTCAATATGATATCCATTTCTGCGGATATGTTTAAAACTCAACAAGTTCCTCTTGGACTTGGAGGAGAACATTGCATTCTCTATGATAAGTATTGTTCCCATAGGCAGAGTTAAAGTAGCTCTTCCAGAGCCTTCAATTAATTTACTACTACCAGAAATTGTAGTAACATCTGCCTTACACATACTTAAATGAGAGAAATATTTCTTCTCTTTGAATATTGTATGTGTTGTACATGAATCAATTAAGTAAATATTTTTACAATTGAATTTTGATCCAAGTTTGCTTTGTAGGATATCCATGTCTGTTTCCAAAACGAGAAGATATTGGAGTAATATTAACACATTAACACATAATTCATGGTTAAGTTACGAAAGGACTTCATGTTAAAAAACAAATGTTCAAAGTTATACGTGTAAAAGTGCAACAAATATTTCTGAACTGTTATCGAATTGCTATTGGAACTAATTTTCCGTTTTAGACAGAATAATATAATACTAGTATTTAAGTATTGAAAAACAGAAACAATCTAATTTGGTATTACTAGTAAATATTGGGAAAAAAAATTGGATGGTAGTGACCAACTATTATTTTAATGAAAGAGATACATTTAAAACAACTGTACATATTGCCCATATTTGAGTTAAATATGTGTGTAAAAGAAATAGGCAGGCTAGATACGTTCTGTTTAAGTTTTCATCCTCTCATACAGTTAATGTCAAAAGAATCACATAAATATCCAGGAAAACCAAGCAACTTTTAACATTATCTCATAAAACAAATAATACTATTGATACTAATGACTACTACTCAGGTAAAGAATTATGATTACATGAAGTTTACTCACTAACTATTATAAATAGGCAAAAATAAAAATTAAAACTACTCAATTATCTTTAACCACGGATCCATCACCGATCAAGTGGTCTATTTTTCCATCAGGGCGCTCAAAGAAGTCTGCCACATCCAAGTGGGTGATGTCAAAATCATTGTCAGAGACAAAATTGGCTTCAGGGCCATTATTCTTTAGAGATGCTTGATAAAGATCAACCAAATGTCTTGGTACACGGCAAATTTTTTTGCCCAATGCCCTTTTCCACCACAAAATAAGTGGATCTTTGACTGTGAGATATTCAATTTTCAACCCTTCATCAAGGTGATGGCGCAAGAAAATCAAGGCCTTAGCACAATCTTGGGTGGATGCTTTATTTCTGTCTTTAATGGCGTCTCCAAGACCCATTGCATCTAAGTGGATTTCAGCATCCAACACTCATGTCATATAGTTCTTGCCCGAAATTTCAAGGGCAACGAACTTTCTTTTCATAATGTCAATCATAATTAAAAAGAGGAGAAAAATTACCTTAATCTTCTGAAAGAGCTTCTTGAGATGGTAGAGTCTCGTGCTGATAACGTGTTATGAAATAATGAAAGAACAAGAGCAATATTGCAAAGAAAGAGAGAGAAGAAATTCTTATTGAATTTTGGGATGATTTACAATGGGGTAAGACCCTCTATTTATAGGAGAAATTATGACTTAGTCAGAAAGTAAAACTCTCCACAAGATAGACATTCATACCAAGTAGAATTCTATTCTTAACATGTTGCATTATTTTCTCTAATAATTTGTGCCAAACGGTCCCCAATTTATTCACCGTACCTTCCCAGTCCAATTCGGAAAGAAAGAGAAAAAGAGTTACATACAAGTAAGAGAAAGAGAAATTTAAATGATTTAGTAAAAAGAAACAAAAAAGAATACAGACAAAAATCTGCCTTTATTAATTCACACAGCTCTATCAAAGGTTTAATTACTGTGCACGCCAACTACGATTCCCAGCTCCATTTCCCCATCTCCTTCGCCGGCGAACTCTCGGCGATCTCTTCCTTCAGCAAAATCTCTGTGTAAGTTTATTTTTTTGGTCTTTTAATTATGCTCTCTCCCTCCTTTTACTTCATCCTCTTTATGAAGTGACAAAAACCCTAACCCCTTTTCCCCAGCAAGTTAAAAAAAATACGAACTTTGATGTTGGTTTGACAATGCCTTTGTGAATTGTGTCTGTTCATACTACATACATGTGTTTTGCAATATTGGAATTAAGATTAGTCATAAGGTCCAGTAATTGCCGTAGTTTTTTTTAGTTTGTTTAGAGATCTGTATGTCCTTAGAGAATGTAGAGAGAAAAACCCCTTAGTGTTGGAGTCATTTTACTGAGCGTGAATGAAAGATATTGAGGATTCATAAGGCGGACTCCAACTGGTTTAGGGATGAGGAGTTATTGTTGTTTTTATTAGTAGAGTAATTTTATCGACTGTGAATGGAATGGATATTGAGGATTCATAAGGCCAACTCCAACGGTTTGGAATTGAGGCGTTATTATTGTTTTTTCGGATGACGGTGGTATTCGAGAACACCAACTTTCCTGTACCTTGACTATTACACCAGGCACCTTCTACGTCCCACCAACACATGTACTATCTCGGCCTACCAATTCTTAGGTAGATGGGAGGAAATCACCTAGTGTATTTTGTTTATGTGACTTGAGCCTGAGGCCACATGGTTCTTCTCCAACATTATTGACCACTAGGCCACTACCTTATATGCGGAAGAGTCATACATGCCTTCACCATTAATCACACAGATACCACGTATAATAACTCCATAACCATGGCAGACACCAAGGGCAAATTACCTTTCCTTCTTGAACGCGGATAAACTGGAGTTATTATCTCATTTGTGCGTGTGTTTGGGGGGGGGGGTGGTTGCTCAATTGCCACGTGTCATCCTCTCATTTTCTCAATTGCCATGTTACCCTCGTTTGGGCTTCACGCTCTTGCGGACAGTTAGTGCTGTGTTTAGTAGACACATTTTGCACGTACATAAGATCCTCAATAGATTACAACTTAGTTGAGGTATCTAAATTAAAAAAAAAGGCAAATTTTCTTTTCCGGAGATGTAAGTAAGAATTTCATTGATGAAGCGACAAAGCACTAAGATGGTGCATTTGTGGAAAGATAGTCTAGCAACCCCCTATACAAAAACAAAGAGAAGAGTTCCGAGCTGCGCAGATCACTGATATGAGTTAATAAAATATGACATACTATCTTCATCCTTTACATTTGTACTTCAGCTGCTGTGCAGGAATCACTTTCCGTTTGAAGCACCACCCCCCCCCCCCAAAAAAAACTCCCCCCCCACAAATCAAATCCCAACAGACACTCTCTGGGATCTTGTTCCACAAGATTTTTTATATTTATAAGGTAGTGAATTTCATTGAAGGCATCAAGAAGATGCAAAATTTACAATGTTCCACAATCTTATTCCTGGCAAGTTAATCTTTCTCCTTCTGTCCATCAGTGTGTGCGTTGAGTATTGCTGAAGAAATGGAGGCGTCTTCTAGAGTTTTAGTCATAAATAGGGATTGCGCAATCGATACCATCTGAAAAGGAAATCTAATCGGTGCCATTTGAAAAGGATCTTTACATGTGATATTTTATATGAATAAATGGGGGTCTTATGTTTATCTAATGAATCTTGGTCTCTGTTTTGCTCTTATTTTAGTCAGCTTTACTTCTCACATATTGCTTTAGTACTTCAATGCATTTGGTGGATATTGGCTAAAATAGACCATGCTAGTCACTTGTCACCAATGGTTACTCACCATTCTGAGTTTTCAAGAACGCTGAGGTTGCTGTTGTTATATTACTTTCTAAATGTGTTGGCGTCGGAGCTTTTAAAGTTTCATTCTGGTTTTACGTCCGCGTCCAGTGCTTTGTTGGGATTTTGATTCACAAAATTATTTGTACTGTTTTCATCCCAGCTCAATGGATTGTCTCTCTGAAATTTCAATATCTCCATTAGATTAGCTAACTTTCTTATTACTACCAGTTGTTAGTACAACTAAATTGCAGAGGTGTAAGTAATTGGACGGAAATTGAGGACAAGGGTCCATTTGGAATGCTGCTTACTCATTCCAAGTTAAAGTGTTTCCTTCTTTATTCTTTTGCTTCGGGACATAGAAATAAGTTGCTTTTGTTTTTAGCTAAATTAGTACGTTTGCTTTAGGTCCTGTGCTTTCTAGGAGTCTTTTAGTCCTGTTAGAGATTCTTATGCCAGTAGGAAATATAGAGAACCTTAGTACTTTTCATTTTTGTTTTTATTCTGTGAAATATGATTGAGATGAATTTAATGGTCAGTGAGGATTCATATAGCTGAACCCAAATTCTTTGGCACGAAGGCGCAGTAGTTGTTGTAGTTACTCTAAGTCATACTGAGAGCATGTCTATGAATTAGGGGGCCTTCACCAACTGTTCAGTAAAAGAATCTAGGGGCCTCACCGGTAACCGGTTCAAAAGTCCCTAATTTTGAAGCATAAGTGAATCTTTTGATTCAATATCAAACTTCCTGAACAATTGTCAGTGTAAAATTTTGGTTTCATTTACTTCCTTGACCATACTCCTCACCTACTCCCAAAAAGAACAAAGGTAGAAAACTGCACAATTTGTTTGTGAGTTTGTCTAAGACTTTAGCAGCAGGTGAGAAGTTAGCTCATTCACAATTTTTCAGGTGGTTTTGCCTACTTGCTTGGATGGGCGTGTGGGTGGGTGTTCTTGTCTGTTGTTTTCGCAAAATAGGAATATGAGCTGCCTCATATTATGTAAGAGTAAGACATATATTGCCAAATCAGTTTTAAACTAAAACTTGCCGAGGAGAACGTGCTTACGGCATGATTATTTGGGGTTCTCAATTGAAAAATTGACTGAAGACCCATTTTGGGACTAAAAATAATCCCATGTCGGTACTCAAAAGATTAGTTGTGATACACCTTCTTGGCTCATCCTTAAATGAAAATAGAGGAGGATCATTTGAAAGTGAGGTTAAATTGCTTGTAATTGTAGTGAGGTTAAATTGCTTGTAATTGTGCCTAATAATTTCTTCAATCACTTGTAAAGTTTCATCATCTAAGGAGTATTTTGTTTTGATATTCTCACAGGGTTGATATTTGTAGTTTTGACACAGTAATCTTTTGCAGTTGTTTACATAGTGGAGAGTTTTTTCTTTCTATGTGAAGTAGCTGGCATGGCCTAATGTAGTTCTTCATTTTAACTACTCTTACATCTTTATCTACTAACTGCGAAATTGAGTCTATGTAAAGACAACTTGACAAAGTGTTCCGAATGCTGCCTCTGTGTTTGTACATATCTAATTTCCTTGTTGACTAAAAATGCAGGACTTAAAATTCTGCTAGCTGTAACCATGTCATCTTCGTATCTACCTGCAACCGCAGATTCACTAGCCCAGGCTTCTGAGGCTAAAACGCCATCTGAGGCTATCTCCATTCTCTACTGCATCCTTGAGAATCCTTCATCATCTTCCGAGGCCCTAAGGATCAAAGAGCAGGCAATTTTCAATCTGTGTGATCTCCTAAGTCAGGAGAATAGGGCTGAGGATCTCAAAAACCTTTTCAGCCAGTTGCGTTCCTTCTTCTCTTTAATACCCAAGGCAAAAACAGCCAAAATTGTTAATAAAGGAATTGTTGACGCAATGGCTAAAATACCGGGTACATCTGACCTTCAGATTACTTTTTGCAAAGAGATAGTGCAGTGGACCCATGCAGAGAAACGAACTTTCCTTCGTCAGCGGATTGAGTCAAAACTTGCAACTCTTCTGATGGAAAACAAAGAGTATTCTGAAGCTTTGACACTCCTTTCAGGACTGATCAAGGAGGTGAGAAGATTGGATGACAAGCTGCTTCTTCTGGAGATTGACTTGACGGAGAGCAAGCTCCACTATTCTTTGAGAAATCTTCCCAAAGCCAAGGCTGCACTTACAGCTGCTAGAACAGCAGCCAATGCTATTTATGTCCCTCCAGATCAGCAAGGTGACATTGATTTGCAGAGTGGGATACTTCATGCAGAAGAGAAAGATTATAAAACTGCTTACAGCTATTTCTATGAGGCATTTGAGGCTTTTAATGCCCTTGCTACCAACGATTCCAAGGACGCTTCATCAAAAAAAGATCCGAAGGCCAAGGCCAAGTACGTAGCCAAGGCCATATACAGCCTCAAGTATATGTTGCTATGCAAAGTCATGGTCAACCAGGCTGATGATGTTGCAGGAATAATATCTTCACGTGGACTGAATTATCAGGGGCCAGAACTTGATGCTATGAAAGCTGTTGCTGATGCTCACTCCAAGCGATCTTTGCAGCTCTTTGAGATTGCTCTTCAGAACTTTAAGGCTCAGCTTGATGAAGATCCTATCGTCCATAGGCACCTCTCTTCGCTCTACGACACTTTAATGGAGCAGAATCTTTGCAAGTTGATCGAGCCTTTCTCAAGGGTTGAGATTGCTCATATTGCTGAGTTGATTGAATTGCCAGCTGACCATGTCGAGAAGAAGTTATCTCAAATGATATTGGATAAGAAGTTCGCTGGGACTCTGGACCAAGGTGCTGGATGCCTTGTAATTTTTGAGGACCCTAAGCAAGATGCAATTTACCCGGCTTCGTTGGATACCGTTTCAAATATGGGGAAGGTAGTTGACAGTCTCTTTATGAGATCTTCAAAGATAATGGCTTGAGTTTCAGATCCTTCATCTTAAGACTTGTATTTCTTGAGCTGCAGGCAGTATCTATTTTCAGCAGCTGCTCCATTTCTAGTGTTTTATGCTTCCTTTCCCAATACATTCTGAACTTAGTTTAAACCTTGCATTGCTGGAGTGACAGATGAACTAATTCAACTTAATTCCTTTAGATGTTTTATGACTTAATCAGTGCCATGAGATGTTTGGATCATTTAATTGCAAGCTTTATTTCTTATGATGATTGTGTTTTTTTTTTTTATCTATTATACTTGATCATACTAATTTATTCCTTCCATTGTACATTCACTGAATGATAACTTTACATCTAAACAGAGGGCTATTTAATCTCTTTTTCTTTTTTAGTCCTTTCTTTCTTTTTTGGAAGTTATGGAGGTCGAGTATTACGGTTGTAGGCTAGGAGGTAGATGAGTCTTGCGTTCGTTTGTCACATTGTGAGCCTAGTACGGTAGAGTTTTTTCTAAGATAGTTAGGGGCAATGTTGTGTCTTACTATTTTCTATTTTCGATGCAGGATCCATTAACTAGCCATTGTTTTTGCTTCGCATTTTTTTGCATTTTATGTTCCTATGTTTCCTATGATTTCCGTGGTGAATCTAATATTCTCTACTTTTGTCTTTTTATTATCTTGAGCCGAGAGTCTTTCGAAAACAACCTTTCTACCCCTTCGGGGTAGGGGTATGGTTTGCGTACACACCACCCTCCCCAGACCCTACTTGTGATATTTTGCTGGGTTGTTGTTGTTGTTGTTGTTGTTGCTATTTTAATAAGTTGTTCTTTCTTTTTCTTGCTTTTGTCTCCTTGCTTCACAATCATTTGAAGCTCCTTCCCTTTTCTTTTGGTAACCCCTTTTGTGCCTATTCCTTTATCCTCATTCATACATATTCACAGCAATCGAGAGTTTTGTTCATTTGTGAAAAAATGATAAGGAGTTTGACAATTTGTGAAACCATATTTATAACAATTCTAGCCGTTAAAACAAGAATAGAAAAAAAAAAATACTCCATAAGTAGAAAGTTTTCTTTTTCCGTTTCAAACTATTAATATAATATATATATTTTGGGGGCATTTAGTGGCTATCTTCTTGTTGTCAATCATTGATATTTTGTATCATCTATTACTCTATAAGATTGGATTGTCAAGTTTGATCCATATTGGAGTCAGTAGCACAGTTAGCTTGAATGTAACCATAGTTAGGTTAGTGAAGTAACCTGAGTTAGGTGTAGTTAGTAGAACTATTACTTAGTTATGCCAGTGTTCAAAATAGCGTGAAGCGAGAAAAAGTGACAACCCCCATTTCACGAAAAGCGAGAAGCGAAGCGCCCGCTTTTTTTAAGTGAAGCGGAATTTAAAAAAAATAAAAAAATAAATATGGCCTAGACAACACATGTAATTGTAAGCAAATGTTCAATACTTGAATTAAAAAACTAAAGAGTAGCATCAATTAAAGCACAAAAAAGCATCCCATTCTTCAAGATTGTCAAGAGCAGCATCAATGAAACCACAAAATGAGCATCCTATTCTTCTACAAGATTGTCAAACTCTTGTATTCCAGTATCATTATTGTATTGCTCGTCATCTTTTTCAATTTCATCTACTTCATCAACTTGGGACAAAGTAGAAGTTTGAGAAGAAATATATAATTTGGCAGAAATTTGGGAAGAAAATTGGCCAGATTATGGACAGAAACGGGGCAAAAAATTTCTAGAAAAAATTCGCCAGCATTTCGGTGCTATTTGGACGTTTAGAAAGAAAAAGAAAAAAAGAAGAATAAGAAGAAGATTGAATGAAAATAAAAACATACCTCTTGAGTCTTGAAACTTGAAAGTTGTCCTCTTTTTGTTGTAATATTGAAGAACAAGAAGAAAAACCCTAGCTTGTTTGTTGTAATGTTGAAGAAAAAGAACCGAAGAAGAAGAAGAAAGACTTGCTGAACATAATAGGCTTTTGGGTGTTTTAAGTGAAATAGACACGGGTAGGCTATTAAATTCAAGAAGCGACCGCTTCCAGCGCTTCTTCCGCTTCTATCGCTTCACTCTTTTAGGGCTATAGCGCCCGCTTTATCGTACCTACGTCGCTTCTAACACTGGAAGCGACTGACCTTCCGCCTCGCTTCGCTTCTCGCTTAAAGCGAGAAAGAGACCGCTTTCTTGAACACTAGTTATGCCAACTGACTTAATTAAGAGATGAGATATTACTTGTATATATGTATAGGACAATTGTACACATTTTTATACACTGAAAGAATACAACCGACTTTCTCCTTCTTCTACATACTTTCTTCTTCACAGACTTCATCCATAGCTAAGCTCAAGCTCTGTACGTAGAGCTCAGATTCAGGAAATCAATATGGTATCAGAGCTGTAACGACTGGGTCATACGCTCGTTATACAATTACACATATTTCAGATCTAATATTTCCTCTTTCAAAGTCAATTTTCTATTTTTTGTTGTTCAACAATGGGAGATGCGAAAGAAGAAAAAATTGATCACACTCATCTACTCTTCGTGCATCCTTCAGACACTCCTGGCTCGATTTTGATTCCGGTGAAACTTATAGGATCTGAAAATTACGGTCTTTGGCGTAGAACGACGCGAATTGCTCTTCAAGCTAAGAGAAAATTAGGGTTTGTGACTGGCAATTGCACAAAGGATCAATTCAAGGCTGAATTGCATGAAGATTGGTAAACTTGCAATGCAATCGTCTTATCTTGGATCACGAACACAGTGTCGTCAGATCTTCTTAGCAGGATTGTTTATGCATCGAATGCACATCTGGTTTGAAAAGATCTACAGGAACGTTTTGATAAGGTGAATCGTGTGCGTATCTTTCAGTTACATAGAGAAATTGTCACAATTTCACACGGAACTGATTCAGTTGCAGCATATTTCACCAAACTGAAGGAGTTATGGGTAGAGTATGATGCCCTAGTGCCTTCACCAGGTTGTGATTGCCCAAAATCAAGATTTTATATTGAGCATCTGCATCGTCACACGTTACTTCAATTCCTTAGTGGACTTAATGAAGCTGATGATGCAGGCACTAACATTCAGGATGCTGTTGTGGCTGATGATGAAGCTGATGATGCAGGTGTGAGCACGTGATTTTTGCCTTACTTGAGAAGTACTCCCAGAAAATGCAAAAATAAAAATAGTTTCGTGTTGGGCATGATTTTTGTGATTTTGTGTTATTTTATCTTTTTGTGTGCACGTTTATTTATTTAAATTAAAAATACAAAAAATATATGCTAGGTTTTGCATTTTTAGTGTTTGATATCGAAGTCATGTGATTTACATTTTTTAGGTGATATGTAATTATGTACGTTAATTATAGTAAAAATAGTGGTGTTATAGGTTAGTATATATACATATGTGTGTATATATATATATATATATGTATATATACATATATATATATATATATATATACACATACACATATAGTACATCATGAAGATCCGATCTGGGCCAAAACTTAGTCTAAAAACCAGGCCCAAACGAATTTCCTCTAATCCAGCCCAAATACCCGTCCAAGCTTCAGCCTGGGTAACGCTTGATCTGGACCGTTGGATTTTATTATCCAACGGCCCAGATTAATCCTTTAATTCCAATATACACTCAGACTATGACTTAACCAAACGACGTCGTTTGGTTTAAGTGAGGGGATCCTGATCGTTGATCGTAAATGATCCAACGATCAGGATTCAATCTCATATCTCGTATATAAGGCTCATTCCATACCCCGCCCCCCAAGCCAGACCCCCCCCTCTCCCTTCATCTCCCTCAGGAGCTCTCAAAGACCTAGCGTAACGCCGCCGTGCCCCGCCTGCCGGAAATCGCCTCACGGCGGTTCCGGTAGGCCAACGGCCACCAAACCAATGCCAAAATCTTCCCCTCACCTCACCCGTTACGAACCCAGCCTCCGCTAACCTCGAATCACTCCGGAGCTCCTCGAATCTTCATTTGAAGATTCGAGTCAAATTCGAACCAATGCCAAATCACCCCAAACTTACCCCAAACCCTCACATGGCCTCCCTCGTACCCCCGCCGGCTTTCGTTTACCTCGAATCTAACCAGAAATGCAAAAGCCCCAAATCCGAGCCCAAGAACCCTAGTTTTTGAAGAAACCCAATTCGAGCCAGGTTAGCCGTAATTGAAGTCCAAGGGACTTTAGTCTAGATGTTCTCAATCGAGAACATCTTGATTAAAGCCCGTTTGGCTTCAATAATTCCAAATCTTAGTTCGAAGCTTGGGTCGGCAGATTTCTTACGAGGTATTCATTTCTTCTTTGGTCGATTTAATTCGATTGTGTGAATATGTGTGTTTGTTTTATTCATTGTTTCAGCTCTCATCTATCATGCTTTTAATTTCTCATGTCAGTCGATCTGTTCTCCTCCTTTGAGGCCTTTTATTTGGCCAAATCCCTCTGTTTTTAATAGTTAAAATGAATCATAGGTTCAATGTGATTAAAGTCGTCAAGGAATTAGTTCGTAGTATTGATCCCTGAATCTGCCTGTATGCAATTCATTAGTGTAGGGGCTTGTTACTGTTTGATTCAGATTAGAGGGGGTTAAGTGGTTATAGTTAATAGGTAAATTTTTAAATCACATACCCATACAAGGGCTAGTGGAACCTGCACAGCAGGGCATCCCACTGAGGTTCCTGCCACCAGCATTGTTTAATGCTTGAGTCCATACATTGGACAGTAGATAGTGGGGTTCAGGGAATAGGGATGGGCAGAGGGGAATTTCTGAGTCTTCTGGCTTTTAGGAGTTCTTTTAACTATAAGTATAAGGGGCTAACAGAGAGAACAGGAGATTGGAGAAGACCTGAGAGCAACTAGAGAGAAGATAGACAGTGATAACAGGCATACCTGGAGAGAACACAGTCATAGCTAGAGAGAGTACTTAGGGAGAAAATAGACAGCGAGCATACATTTCGATACACGTATAGAAAGATACAGAGAGAAAGGCTACCGTTTCATTGGATTTGTGGTCACTGCTTCGATTGTTTGCTTCAGTGGTTGAGTGTTTGGCCATTGTTGTTGTGGTATTTGTGTCTGTGTGGCTGCTGGTCCAGTGCTGTGGCTATGCTACTGTTTTAACTGGTCCATTGTTGTTGCTGTGGTGTTCATTTGGTGCTGTTGGTCAGTAGTGTTGTTGCTCTTGGTCGTTTGTGTTGCTGGCTGGTATGTTGTGTTGCTGCCTGGGTTGATTGGTGCTGTTGTTCCATTGTTGGTTGCTGGCTGGTCTATAGTGTTGCTGCCTGGTTTGGTTGTTGCTGTTGTTTCATTATTTTTGTTGCGGTTGGGTCTGTTTGTTGCTGCTTGGTCCAACATTGTGCTGGTTCAGTGTTGTTGAGGCTGGTCCAGTATTGTTCTTCTTGGTTGTTTGTTGCTGTGCTACTTGGCTGTAATTGTAGCTGGTTCACTGGTTGTTGTTGCTGTTGGTTTACTATTGGTTGTTATTGGTCTTTGATTGTTGCTCCTGTTACTGTTCTTGTTGCTGTTGCTGCATTGCCATTGCTCACTCTTCCTTGTTCTTCCGCATTCCGGGTACACACCTCTGTTATTGTAGTTCCTTGGTTCGAAAAGAATGAAGTTTGAAGCTTATGCGTAAAGTCTATTGAAACATGTAGTCGTCTAAAGTTCTTATGTTTAACTACATTCTGTTATTCTCCAATTAAGCTTGTATTGCTAGTCTTGGTTATGGAAAAGTGTAGCTAGGCCAAAGATATACTGTCGTTAGATAAGCACGTAAACCTGAATTAGTCTGTTGTATCTCTATTCAATCTTCTCTGCGCGTGTGTGTAATCTCCAAATCTGTTAACGTTAGACCTTATGCTAAAAGCAAGATTAGCTAGGGAGTTGTTACTCAACGGAATGACCTAATTAGATTAAAAAGAGTCGGGGGCGCATTTCATGTGACCCGACCCCAATTTTGGGCAAGAGTAAACAAAGCGTGTCGGGAACCACAGGCGCATTTCATGTGGTGTGGTTCGTAGCAAGTTTTAAATAATTTGGAATCAACTCTTAAGTAAAATACAGCGGGATGTAGTTAGCTTTAGATTCGAATCAAAGGTGCTCCTCGCCCAATAGTTACATTAATCGCACAGATGTACATATAAAATACTTAGATTTTGAGACGCGTCGTTTCTTAACGAATGCCACGCCCTTCTCAACAGTGTAAATAAGTAGTCGATCCGGGCGCATATTTTAGTTCTATCTTCTTAAATACAGGTGTGCATTTCATGCGACCCGAATCCAAACCCCGAAATGTTGAATAAGAATATGTCGAGGATCCGGGTGCATTTCATGTGACGTGATTCGAAAGCATATTTTTAAGCAACTTTCTCTTTCGTAAATCATAACCAATAATAAAAGCGGTAAAGGAATATTAACTTGCACTAAGTACATAATTGTAAAAAGCAGATAGATAAGCCAAACACGACAGTTGAGCGACCGTGCTAGAACCACGGAATTCGGGAATGCCTAATACCTTCTCCCGGTTTAATAGAATTCCTTATCCGGATTTCTGGTTCGCGGACCGTTAAATAGAGTCATTCTTTTCCTCGATTCGGGATTTAACCGGTGACTTGGGACACCATAAATCTCCCAAGTGGCGACTCTGAAATAATTAAATAAATCCCATCTCGATTGTCCTTTAATTGGAAAAACTCTTTGCATCCTCGCGGTGCGGTAAAAAGAGGTGTGACAGCTATGTTACGCAAAGTTTACTCTATATTTATCTAATAATAACTGTTGTATTTGGCATATTTTATTATCTGATTCTTTTACATGTTGGCATCAATGTGCAAATGTTGTTTTTACCGCTTTGATATTTTGTGAACTGTACATATAAATTGTGCCGGAACCAATCTCCTCTCTGAGTCTTCTAAATCATGAAGAAGGGTGCACTTCGTGTGACTTCTTTTCTGTATAGTGTCTAATTCCCATTTTAGAACGAGGTTTGGATAAGTTGCAAAACCGGTGAAGCTTCTGTATTCCCGGGTTGCTGCCTCCTCCTCGGCTCGAGTTGTCCGCTCGGGTAAGCCAGGTCTAGAACAATAAACCCATGTTTTTAAACCTAGAATAACGAAGCTTCATGCCGGATCCCTAGTAGGAAACGTTTATTTGCATCATGTCGCATTTTGGCTTAGGGGACTCAACACAGGGGTTGGGTCCGTCTAGGACAGGTGACCTGAAATGAACAGACTATCCTGCTGCATCCTGTTTGTCTTGCGCATTTATCTGTTATAGACTTGCATGCCGACCGGCTTTAGAGATTAAAAAAAAAAAAAAAAAAAAAAAAAAAAAAAAAAAAAAATGTGTTTTGTTCTTAAGATAGAAATAGCTTATTTGTTTTCCTTTAGTAAAATGAATAAATAATGTCGTTTGTTTCGTCAAAACCGAACTACGTGGGTTTGATTCTCATTGGATGTGAGATACGTAGGCAACCTCCATCAGGTCCAACTTCACCTTTTGAAAAAAATGGCCGAAAAATCAAAACTAACTTTTGTACTAAATAAGTCGGTGACGCTGTTTTTAAAAATAGCCGAATGTTCCCGAAAGGGACGCCGGAAGGCTAATTTCGTATAAACGGCCACCTTTGGGTCAATTTTGATTTCGATCAATTTACCCCACAGCCTTAAAAGCCTTCGTCCCCGAGACGTTGAAAGGCCGTGATTGAAAACTAATTTTTTATTTTTTATTTTTAGCAAAACAAAGTTGTTTTCTTATTTAAATCACCTTAATAAATGTGCAGGATGAGCACGAATCGGAATAAATCATTTTCAATCTTTAGTGAGGTCCCTCAGCAGCTCCGTATATGGTGGAACGATTTGGAAGACAGTAGCAAAAAGGTCGTAGGGAGAATTTTGGGAGGTTTGGTTGATCTGTTGAATATCGAGCCAAGGGAGGACATCATCAAGGCACTGGTATCTTTCCGGGATCCGACCCGCAATGTGTTCCGTTTTGTTGACTTTGAATTGACGCCCACATTAGAGGAAATTGCGGGCTATGCAGGACTTAATGGGAAATTAAGAGGGCAATACCTGCTCTCACCAAGACCGGTATCTCCACATGGGTTTCTGGATCTGCTGAGCATTAGTCGGAAGGTGAAAAATGATGATCTGCTGAAAGGGTGTTGCGACCTCCAATTCTTATATCAACGGTACGGCACTCCTCGGGGTTTTGAAGAGTCAAACCTTGGACCGACTCACGCAGGGAATAGAACCAAGTGGGAGGCCAGACGAATTCTAGCATTCATAACGACATACTTGGGGATTGTGATTTGTCCGCGCGAAGATAAGAAAATAGAGATAAGTCTGGTAGGAATAGCCGATGTTGCAATCAAAAAGGCTACCAGCACGGTGGTCCCTTTGGTTTTGTCCGAGATCTATCGAGCCTTGACTGTATGCCGAGAAGGGGGCAATTTCTTCCAAGGTTGCAATCTGTTACTCCAATTATGGATGCAAGAACACCTCCATCACCGAACACAATACATGAACCATGGGTTGACCGGAAAAACCTGTATCAGGGGTTTCGAAGAACGGATGATGGGTGCTGTATTCCCTGAAGGCGTCGAGGCATGGCTTGCACGACTGAGCTCAATAGAAGCCGATCGGATTGAATGGGCATTCGGGTGGTTACCCGATACTGAAGTAATATATATGGCAGCCGAGGAGTGTTATATCCTTCTGATGGGGATTCGCAGTGTCCAACCATATGTCCCTCACCGTGTATTACGTCAACTAGGAAGGTTTCAGGTTATTCCTACCGATCAAGACCTAAGGAAGTACGCCATTGAGTTGAGCCCGGGAGTTGTCTTCCCCGAAGAGAAGGTTAGAAGGCTGTGGCACGAGTGTCGGTTCCTTGAGCCTAAAACCATGGTCCGGGAGCTATCTAAGGGAGAGGTGGACCCAAAGTACAACGTGTGGTTCGGGAAAAGATTTCAGATTCGTCGGAAATGTTCTAAAAGAGCCCATGTCCAACAATTCACTGAAGATTCACGGGAACAATGGGATTGGTTAGCAAAGGAGGAGGGGTACAGGACGAAGATTGGTAGGATAGAACAGCAGGTCCGGGACCTTCAGTTCGAGAAGAACATGCAAGCCGCCACCGACGAAGGAGACAAAAAGAAGTTGGCACAAGAAAATGACTTCTTGAGAGCTCAAATCCAGCAAATGAAAAGAGAAGCTGACAGAAAGTCGAGGAGTCGGGCCGACGAAAAATTGATAAGGGGTTTGAGAAGCCAAGTCACCGACATCCAAAGAGAATTGGACGAGTCAAAAGCCCAAATAACGAGGATCCGTGCTAGCTGGAAAAAGGAGGCACATCAACATGCACTTCACCTAAAGCGGGTGGAAGAAGATTACACCGATATCATCACTAGCCTGAGGGAAGCAAATGTTGTCCTTAGGGAGCGGGTTTTCAAGCAAGCCCAAGATGCCAGAGCAGACCTCGACCGCTGCCACAATTTGATGGCCCGACCTGCAAGGACAAGTGGATAGGCTCCTAGATCAAGTCACCAACAATGCTCGAAGATTGGGGGCGAAAAACCAGCAAATAGAGCGGCTACTCGGAGAAAGGGACATGATCAAGGATAGAATTGGAGAAATCGGGCACTATGTCACCATGAAGTGCCTAGCTTGTGAACGAATGCCCCGCGCCGACCTTTTCGCTTCAATTATGGGTTATGTTCATCGGATCATGGAAGAGTTGAGGGAACTGCACAAGGACCTCACACCAAGGCCCGCGGCAAGGCCGAATGATGCCTCGCGGGCCCCCAGGGATTTTAGGGCATTAGATTTTTGATTGAAAATGTATTTTGAAATGTTGAGTCAAGCTAGTTGGCATTTTTATCTTTACTTTCCCAAGTCAAGCATTTTCTTTTGTTTTGCTGATTTTTGTAAGACGTGTTTTGTAACTACACGGTTTTATTTGATATAAAAGTTACTGAATTTTGCCACAATCTTGTTGCCAGAACTACGCTCGGTCTGATTCACGCGGGGTCGTGATACGTAGGCAATCCACATAAGATTCGACCACCACTAAAGAAAGAAAAAGAATCCATAGGTTAAATAACAATAAAGGCTTGCAAAGATAGTCGAAAAAGAAAAAAAAAAAAAAAGAGAAGAAAAAGAAAGAAAAGAAAAAGGGCCGGAATGACGCATGTTAAAGAGTACACGTAGAAAGGGTTATTTGGTTAGGTGCATTGCATCCAACGTGCTATAACATATCTGTCAAACTCGGTGAACTAACAAGTTTGTTGCGTATTCCAGGAAAAGTTTAGCAGTTGGTTTGACAGAATATACTGGCCAACCATCACTACCGTACTAGATCCAAAGGACCGATTACAGTAAGCATGTCTAGTTCTGGCAAGAGTCTCGAGGAAGAAAAATCCGAGCTACAAATCATGAAAGAAGAGGTAGACCGGTTAAAACAACAGCTAACAGAGATGCACCTGGCCTGGGCCAGGGAACAGTCTTCACCAAACCGCCCTACTCTCGCCTCAGCTCCGGAACATCCGCCCATCGATCCTTCAACAAGCGCCCCGAGCTATCCATACTTTCAGGGGGAAAACCCATATGCCACCCACATTCCACCAGCCAAACCAAATCCTCCTCCAGCCACCCCTGTTTTTGTGGCACCTCCACCTGCTCCTCTGCAAAGGCCGGCCAGCGAGCCATATGTTCACATCCATGACAACTCTTACTATCCCCCGGAGCCTACTTTCAGGGCTCCCGAACCACAATCACATACACCTCATCGGGATAATCCGGCAGAACCGAAAAACACTTCCAAAGTTCGGAACACGAGGAAGTTATCGAAAAGTCAAAAGCCCGGAGCAGTCCTTCAGGAACATGCACGGTTTGGGCAACCAGGTCGGCGTCGCCTATAAAGATCTATGTCCATTTCCGGACGTCCAGTTGCCAGGCAGGGTTTAAAATGCCCAAATTCGACCTATACGAGGGGCATGGCGACCCGGTAGCCCACCTCCGAGGGTTCTGCAGTAAAATGAGAGGGGCCGGAGGACGGGACGAGCTTCTGATAGCTTACTTCGGCCAGAGTCTGGGAGGATCTGCGCTGGAGTGGTACACTAGACAGGATCCCAGTAGATGGTTTACGTGGGATGATTTGGCTCAAGCTTTTATCGGCCAGTTCCAATACAATCTCGAGATAATCCCCGACCGCCTATCATTGCTAAAATTAGAGAAGAAGCCTGCTGAAAGCTTCAGGGAATTTGGTTTCCGATGGAGGGAACAGGCAGCCAGGGTAGATCCGCCGATGAGAGAGAGCGAGATGGTGGACTACTTCTTGCAGACATTAGAGCCCACCTACTTCGGACATCTGGTAACGTCCGTAGGCAAATCATTCACTGAGGTGATAAAAATGGGGGGTATGATCGAGGAAGGTTTGAAGGCCAACAAGATCATGAGTTACTCGGCACTGAAAGCCACCACTCAGGCTATCCAAAGTGGTACTGGAGGAGTACTGGGGAAAAGAGGAGAGAGGAAGTTGCGGCCGTCGAGTCCGGGGCATGGTTCAGAAATAGAGGCCCCGCACCCCAATATAGCCCACCCCAACCTCACCACCAAAATTACTCCCACAACCCATATAGCCACCCGCAACATTACTATCCCGCACCCGATCCCCATTTTACTGTCCACCATGCACAGTCCTATCCTGCACCTCCCGTTCATGCACCGTGGCGTGCACCAAACCCCCAGAACAATCATCCACCCCCAAGAGCTTACAGAAGCCCCCCGGGCGCGAGTTTCCGTCTGAACCAAGCATTCAGGGGCGACAGGGCGCCGAGGCCAAAGACTTTCACTCCCTTAGGAGAGTCCTACACCAGTCTGTTCCACCGGTTAAAGCAGGTAGGGTTGCTGAATCCGGTTGAAGCTAAGCTGCCAAACCCTCTTCCGAAGAACCTGGACCATTCAGTAAATTGTGCCTATTGCTCGGGATGTCCGGGACATGATACAGAAAAGTGTTGGAGGCTGAAGACGGCCATCCAGGAGCTCATTGACACCCGCAGGATCGAGGTCCAGACTCCAACAGAGCCCAACATCAACCAAAACCCGCTTCCAACTCATCACGAGACCAATATGATCGAGTTGGTACGGGCGGAGGAAGGAAAGGAGAAAGCCTCTCAGACTGTAATGATGATTAAGTCTAGCGGGGCAGGAACGAGAAAAGGGCCAAGCTTTGATGAGTCGCCCAGTTGCAAGAAAGACATACCAGGAGAGTCGGAAGCAGGAAAGGAAAGTGTGAACGAAGTACCGGTGAAGCCGGCCAAGATAGTTGTACCAGGGGCAGCAATCAAGCCCATCTTGACAGTAGCAGGCATTCGAATGGATCCTTTCATCATCCAGCCGGCAACACAGCTGCCAGTAACTGATAGCCGGGCTGTCCCGTGGAATTATGCTCGGATTACAACGACCTACAGAGGAAAGGAGGTGAAAGAGGAAGTTTGTGAAGCCCAAGGGTTGACCCGCTCGGGGAGATGTTTTGCCCCTGCGGAATTGAGGAAGACCACTCCGGCAGTATTGAAAAAGCCGGTCACTGATGAAGAGGCGGAAGAATTCTTGAAAAAGATGAAGCTGCATGACTACTCTGTCTTAGAGCAGTTGAAGAAGACTCCGGCGCAAATATCATTGCTATCCTTGCTGATACATTCTGAAGAACATCGGCAAGCATTGATGAAAGTCCTGAACGAGGCACATGTACCGGATAAAATCTCAGTGAGCCATTTGGAGAAGATCACCAATAGGATCTTCGAAGCAAATCGGATCACCTTCACCGATGACGAGTTGCCCGAGGAAGGCACTGAGCACAACAGGGCTTTATATCTTACGGTGAAGTGTGAAGAGGCGGTGGTTACCAAAGTCCTTGTCGATAATGGGTCCAGTGCTAACATTTGTCCTCTCTCTACACCGGGCAAATTAAAAGTAGACATCGGCAGGGTACGCAAGAACATCGTATGTGTTCGAGGGTTTGACGGAGGAGGCAAAGCATCGGTTGGTGACATAGTGCTAATCTTGACAATTGGGCCAGTGGAGTTCACCATGGAATTCCAGGTGCTGGACATGATGGTGTCATATAACCTCCTGATAGGGCGACCATGGATCCATGCCGCAAGAGCAGTTCCATCCAGCTTGCACCAACTCGTCAAGTTCGAGTGGGATCAACAGGAGATCGTCGTCCATGGAGAGAACGATCCACAATCAGGCACCATCATTCCCTTTGTTGAAACAGAAGAAGATGTCGGGCCGTGGGTATATCAGGTCTGCGATGTGGTGTCCGCCCACCGAGTTCCGGAAGGAGAATGCATTCCCGATGACAGGACAATTACTGCGGATGTCATGGTGGCTCACGAAATGTTGCGACATGGTTTCATACCCGGTAAAGGTCTAGGTGCATCTCTGCAAGGAATCACACAACCGGTATCAGCGGTCGAGAACTTGGGAACCTTCGGCTTGGGATTCCAGCCAACCTCGGAGGACATCCGGCGAGCAAAGAAGAGTAAGCAGAAGACATGGGTGCTCTCAAAACCTGTTCCACGCCTTTCCCAATCTTTTATCAGGTCCGGAGCAAGAGGACATCCAGCGCCAAAGATTCCCGGTCCTACGGTCAGGCCAGACGAAGAGTTCGTCAGGAAGTTCGAAGACCTATTCACATATGTATGTATGCTCGAGGACGGTGAAGGATCTAGTCACGCCGAGATACAATTTGTGGGACCAAAGGCAAAACTGAATAACTGGAAGGCTGCTCCTCTCCCTGTCCGGAAGGAGTCTTGGTAGTTTGTCTTGGATTGTTTTTCTTTCGAAATTTTGTGTTGGGGGTTTGTCCCCGGAGTAAAATCCCGTTGTTTTTAGTTCATTTCCGATTTGAGTTTGCAGTCTGTTTTCCCTTTGTACAATTCACATTAATGAAATTTGGTTCCTTCGTGTCTAATTTTGTTTATCTTTTTTCTTCTTTTTACTTTTCTGAACAGCCTTCTTGCAACTGATCTTAATGATATGGCGTGCTTAAAGATTAATCAACCCAGTCTAGAAAGTCAATCGGGTTTGGAAATAATAACGCATGAAATAAGAAGTGACGAGAGTGAGTCAGAGTACGGCGATGATGAAGCCGTAGAAGAAATCGGTGAAGAATTAAGTCACTTCGAGGAAAAACCCAAACCGAATTTAAATGATACCGAGGCCGTTAATCTAGGGAATGCGGATGACGTCAAAGAAACCCGGATAAGTGTCCATATTGAACCCAATTTGAGAGAAGAATTGATCAAAACACTCATGGAGTTTAAAGATATTTTCGCATGGTCGTACGACGACATGCCAGGACTCAGCACTGATCTAGTGGTTCATAGATTACCCACTGATCCGGCATATCCTCCCGTCAAGCAAAAACTACGGAAATTCAAGACGGAGATGAGTGTGAAGATTAAGGAGGAAGTAACCAAGCAATTGCAGGCGAAAGTCATTCGTGTCACTCGATACCCTGAATGGTTGGCTAACGTAGTACCGGTGCCAAAGAAAGACGGAAAGATCAGAGTATGCGTGGACTATCGCAATCTCAACAAGGCAAGTCCTAAGGATAATTTCCCACTTCCCAATATCCATATCCTGATTGATAATTGCGCCGGACGCGAAATTGGATCCTTTGTGGACTGTTATGCGGGATATCATCAGATTTTGATGGATGAAGAGGACGCAGAAAAGACGGCTTTTATCACACCGTGGGGGACTTATTGCTACCGAGTGATGCCGTTTGGTTTGAAGAATGCAGGGGCAACCTATATGAGGGCGATGACTACGGTATTCCATGATATGATACACAAGGAAATTGAGGTGTACGTGGATGATGTGATCATAAAGTCTAGGCGTCAAGAAGACCATGTTGCCGACCTCAGGAAGTTCTTTCAAAGACTTCGAAGGTACGACATCAAGCTCAATCCGGCCAAATGCGCATTCGGAGTTCCCTCAGGAAAGTTGCTAGGATTCATCGTCAGCCGGCGGGGCATTGAGCTGGACCCATCCAAAATCAAGTCCATTCAGGAGTTACCCCCGCCGAAGAATAAAACAGAGGTAATGAGTCTGTTGGGAAGGTTGAATTACATCAGTAGGTTTATTGCCCAGCTCACGGCAACTTGTGAACCCATATTCCGTCTATTGAAAAAAGACGCGGCGATAGAATGGACGGCAGAATGTCAGGAAGCGTTTGACCGGATCAAAGGGTATCTGTCAAATCCACCCGTACTAGTTCCGCCTGAGCCAGGTAGACCCCTGATTCTTTATCTGACGGTCTTGGAGAATTCGTTTGGTTGCGTACTGGGGCAGCACGATCTTACCGGCAGGAAGGAACGGGCCATTTACTACCTCAGTAAGAAGTTTACAGTCCACGAGGTCAAGTACACTCATCTAGAAAAGACATGTTGCGCCCTGACTTGGGTAGCCCAAAAGCTGAAACACTACTTGTCTTCTTACACCACTTACCTCATTTCGCGTCTGGATCCGTTGAAGTATATTTTCCAGAAACCTATGCCTACAGGGAGGCTAGCAAAATGGCAAATATTACTTACGGAGTTCGACATCATATACGTGACAAGGACGGCTATGAAAGCTCAAGCCCTGGCCGATCACTTAGCTGAAAATCCCGTTGATGACGAATACGAACCTTTGAGGACGTATTTTCCAGATGAGGAAGTATTGCAGATTGAGGGGTTGGAACTAACCAAGGATCTAGGATGGAAGCTCTTCTTCGATGGAGCGGCAAACGCAAAAGGAGTTGGAGTAGGGGCTGTGCTCATATCTGAAACAGGACATCATTATCCTGTTACCGCTCAACTGCGTTTTCACTGTACCAATAATATGGCCGAGTACGAGGCATGTATCTTGGGGCTGCGATTAGCGGTGGACATGGATGTACAGGACGTCTTGGTCTTGGGGGACTCGGACCTTCTGGTACATCAGATTCAGGGAGAATGGGAAACCAGAGATTTAAAGCTTATCCCATATCGTCGGTGTTTGCATGATTTGACCAAACGCTTTCGATCGGTAGAATTCAAGCACATCCCAAGGATGCATAATGAGGTTGCCGACGCGTTGGCTACTTTAGCGTCAATGCTACATCACCCGGACAAGGTTCGTGTCGATCCGTTACATATCCATGTCCGGGATCAACATGCTTATTGTAATGTGATAGAGGAAGAGGTGGATGGTGAGCCATGGTTTCATGATGTCAAGGAATACCTCAGGTTAGGAGTATACCCAGAGCAAGCAACTGGAGACCAAAAGCGAGCTATTCGGCGGTTGGCGAACGGATTTTTCCTTAGTGGAGGGGTGCTGTATAAAAGAACCCCGGATTTGGGATTGTTGAGATGTATAGATGCAGGTCAAGCCACAACAGTTATGACGGATATACACTCGGGAGTTTGCGGACCACACATGAGCGGATACGTATTGGCAAAGAAGATTCTTCGAGCAGGGTATTATTGGCTCACTATGGAGCGGGATTGTATAAGTTTCGTGCGAAGATGCCATCAGTGTCAGATACACGGAGATTTGATTCATTCTCCGCCGACCGAATTGCATACAATGTCCGCACCATGGCCGTTTGTCGCATGGGGTATGGATGTTATTGGACCTATTGAGCCTGCAGCCTTCCAACGGTCACAGGTTCATTCTGGTAACGATTGATTATTTTACCAAGTGGGTGGAGGCCAAAACATTCAAAGCAGTGACCAAGAAGGCGGTAGTGGACTTCGTACACTCCCACATCATTTGTAGGTTTGGAATTCCAAAGATGATCATTACGGATAACGGTGCAAATCTTAACAGTGGATTGATGAAAGAGGTATGTCAACAGTTCAAGATTACACACCGAAATTCCACACCGTATCGCCCAAAAGCAAATGGTGCGGTCGAGGCAGCAAACAAGAACATAAAGAAGATATTGAGGAAAATGGTAGAAGGATCTAGGCAATGGCATGAAAAGCTACCATTCGCGCTGTTGGGTTATCGCACTACCGTCCGGACTTCGGTAGGTGCAACTCCTTACTTGTTGGTATACGGGACCGAAGCAGTAATACCCGCAGAAGTTGAGATTCCATCCCTCCGAATCGTCGCTGAAGCTGAGATTGATGACGACGAGTGGGTCAAAACCCGATTAGAGCAATTGAGCTTGATCGATGAAAAGAGATTGAAAGCAGTATGTCACGGCCAATTGTATCAAAAGAGAATGGCGAGAGCATATAACAAGAAGGTACGTCCCAGGAGATTTGAAGTGGGACAACATGTGCTGAAGAGAGTTCTACCACATCAGGCCGAGGCGAAAGGCAAGTTCGCTCCAAATTGGCAGGGACCATTTGTGGTGACTAGAGTATTATCCAACGGTGCTCTATGTCTGACGGATGTTGAGGGAAGATGCACCGATATGGCTATCAATTCTGATGCAGTCAAGAGATATTATGTGTAATTCTTTAATGCATTCGTCAACGTTTGGTTTCGTTTGTGTGTACTTGGCATTTTTCGGAGAATGAAATGACAGAGGCAATTTTTCTACTACCCAAACACTTTAACCTTTGTTTCCCCATTTGAGCCTTAATTATTCTTTCATATACCCTCTTTCGGAATCATCAAGGAAGATGTGTAACAGAATAGAAAAGAAACAAAGAAGTAATACAAGAAAAAGTGAACTACGTTCGACCCGATTCCTCAAGAAGGATACGTAGGCGCCACACGGCTCGGTCGTAATAAAATAAAAATCAAAAAAAATCCCCCAAGCAACAAAACTGGGGCAGAAGTCATTGTTTCGTTTGAAAGATAGTGTGGATTCCGAAAGTTGTAATAAGCTAACCGTTGAGGCTAAACCCCTTTCTTCAGCCTCACGCGCGGAAACCATATCAAGAACCAGAAAGACCTCTCGATCAGTATTTGAGAAGTGCCGAGTCATGTGAATGAAAGCCAAGAGTGACATCCCGACCCTCGATTGAACCCGGGATGCAAGCCGAAAGGGGATGACGCTCTAGAGGGAATCTCAGGGGTGATACCCCGCCGCAAGGAAAGAAAGCATAAATGAGAGAGTCTTAACGGTGAAAACCCTCGCGGGCACCTTAAGGCGAAAGAAGTTGAGAGAAGTAAAATGAGAGAGTCTTACGGTGAAAACCTTTACGGGCACCTTAAGGCGACGGGAGATAGAGAGAAATGAGAGAATCTCACTAGTGAAAACCCTTTGAAGGGCACTGTGAGGTGACAGGACGAGATGGTTACAAGATGCCTGCATGAGACAGGGTTTGGACATCGGTTTACCTCTAGCAGGACGCGGTATCAGAAAGTGATTGACATGAATAGACTGGGTAGTTTAATCTCAAAGGCGCGGCATGACATTGGATCGGGCACACATTCAGATAAGTTTTCCTATTTTGAGTTCAGAAAAGTTTTTCTCTTCTTTTGTCATTTGCGGTCGGTATTCTTTTCTTTTCTTTCATTTTTCGAAAATTGATTTTTCAAAGCTTACTACCAAGTCTCCCAAAGCAGTATATTGAAAGTGAATAGGCGTGGAACGAGGCAGTAAGACAGAGGTCGTTACGATAGTAAGATTGGGATGACAGGCTGAGTGGAAGGTTTGCAAGAATTATGGAATATGATGGACACATGTGGCATAAAGATGATTTCACGCAACAGATCACCGGTTAAAAAGAGTCGGATCAAACCAAAGAGTGGAATAAAAGGAAAGATGAGAGGTCGTTCGTGGAAAAAGCATCGTCCCAAGCAAGCGTCAACGTCGTCCTTAAAGTTCGAGAGAGGCCGAGCAACTGAAAGAGAAAAGAGAATGGCCCCAACAAGAGTGGCACGACCACTCACTGCGTTTTGAAACTAACATTTTTTCTTTGATTTAAAGCAGGAAAAGAGGGTTCGTTGGCGGAAAAGCATACCGTCCGGAAGTTTATCAAACTGGGGCAGAAAATTTTCTCCTGTTGCGAAAATTTTCTTGAAAGCAAAGACTCAGAGGGTAAGGGTAGAAAGCAACACAAGATTTCGGGAAATACCAGCTCCGAGCAGAATAGTTTTGAGAAAGGCCAGACGAAACGATGGGATGATCTTTGAGCCTGGTATCATCCCCAGCAGTTGATGGAAAAATGGAACAATGGATTCGAGATTCCCCCAGCAGTATTACATCCCGTAATTTGCTCGAGGAGGTAAGAGCGTGAGTCTCAGAGGAGGCATGGGAAGGAGGAAGAGAATGAGGGGTGAAGGAAACAAAGAATACTTCCTCAGCAGCATCATCCCCAGCAGGCAAGTAAACAGTTCCAAAGATATCCCCAGCAGCCAGAAGAAAAGTAATACGACCCAGGGGAAGGAAATTCCAAGACGGGATAATTCAGAAGAGAAGGTGGTCCGAGAGGTAATGCAGGAACAAGGAAATGGTACAAAAGGCAAAGGAAGGTAATCAAGATAGGAGGAAATCAATGAGTAGTAGTTGAAGTCAGGGAGCCCGCCTGGAGAATGGAGTGGCGATTTAATTTTGAAGTTGTAGTTGAAGTGAGGAAGCCCGCCTGGAGAATGAAGTGGCGATTTAATTTTGAAGTAGTAGTTGAAGTCGGGAGCCCGCCCGGAGAATGGAGTGGCGATTTAATTTTGAAGTAGTAGTTGAAGTCGGGAGCCCGCCCGAAGAATGGAGTGGCGATTTAATCTTGAAGTAGTAGTTGAAGTCGGGAGCCCGCCCGAAGAATGGAGTGGCGATTTAATCTTGAAGTAGTAGTTGAAGTCGGAAGCCCGCCCGAAGAATGGAGTGGCGATTTAATTTTGAAGTAGTAGTTGAAGTCGGGAGCCCGCCCGGAGAATGGAGTGGCGATTTAATTTTGAAGTTGTAGTTGAAGTTAGGGAGCCCGCCCGGAGAATGGAGTGGCGATTTAATTTTGAAGTAGTAGTTGAAGTCGGGGAGCCCGCCCGAAGAATGGAGTGGCGATTTTATTTTTGAAGTTGTAGTTGAAGTCAGGGAGCCCGCCCGAAGAATGGAGTGGCGATTTAATTTTGAAGTAGTAGTTGAAGTCGGGAGCCCGCCCGGAGAATGGAGTGGCGATTTAATTTTGAAGTTGTAGTTGAAGTCGGGAAGCCCGCCCGGAGAATGGAGTGGCGATTTAATTTTGAAGTAGTAGTTGAAGTCGGGGAGCCCGCCCGGAGAATGGAGTGGCGATTTAATTTTGAAGTAGTAGTTGAAGTCGGGGAGCCCGCCCGGAGAATGGAGTGGCGATTTAATTTTGAAGTAGTAGTTGAAGTCGGGGAGCCCGCCCGGAGAATGGAGTGGCGATTTAATTTTGAAGTAGTAGTTGAAGTCGTGGAGCCCGCCCGGAGAATGGAGTGGCGATCCGTTTTAATTTGGGAGAAGAAAGCGGTAGAATGTAACAGAAATCTCCGGCATGAATCCAAGTTCATAAGAAGAGAAGAAGCCTCAGAAGGAACGCCAAGTCAGACAGGATGGCAAGGAGCGCGACAAGATCAAGTTAAAAAGGATAGATAAGAACTTGTAGTACTGTAACTTAGTCTAGCTTCTTGTTTTTCGTTGCTTAGTGCGGTGTAACAAGGAAATCAGCTGAGCGGTGATAACAGCAGTAACAGCGGCAGCAGCAGTAACAGCGAGATCGCAACAGTCATGGTAGTCCCAGCTACCAGAACTTCCCGAACTACATTGACCTGATTCCCTTTTAGCCAGGGATATGTAGGAGACCTTTGAAGCAAGGTTCGGTCAAAACGTTTCCAAAATGCTTCATACGGAGTACTCGAATGGGCAAAATCGCTTATATCCGCTCACTTATCTTTGCACGAAAACTCTGCGTGTTTACGCGCAAAGAGGGGCAGCTGTGAGCACGTGATTTTTGCCTTACTTGAGAAGTACTCCCAGAAAATGCAAAAATAAAAATAGTTTCGTGTTGGGCATGATTTTTGTGATTTTGTGTTATTTTATCTTTTTGTGTGCACGTTTATTTATTTAAATTAAAAATACAAAAAATATATGCTAGGTTTTGCATTTTTAGTGTTTGATATCGAAGTCATGTGATTTACATTTTTTAGGTGATATGTAATTATGTACGTTAATTATAGTAAAAATAGTAGTGTTATAGGTTAGTATATATACATATGTGTGTATATATATATATATATATATGTATATATACATATATATATATATATACACATACACATATAGTACATCATGAAGATCCGATCTGGGCCAAAACTTAGTCTAAAAATCAGGCCCAAACGAATTTCCTCTAATCCAGCCCAAATACCCGTCCAAGCTTCAGCCTGGGTAACGCTTGATCTGGACCGTTGGATTTTATTATCCAACGGCCCAGATTAATCCTTTAATTCCAATATACACTCAGACTATGACTTAACCAAACGACGTCGTTTGGTTTAAGTGAGGGGATCCTGATCGTTGATCGTAAATGATCCAACGATCAGGATTCAATCTCATATCTCGTATATAAGGCTCATTCCATACCCCGCCCCCCTAAGCCAGACCCCCCCCTCTCCCTTCATCTCCCTCAGGAGCTCTCAAAGACCTAGCGTAACGCCGCCGTGCCCCGCCTGCCGGAAATCGCCTCACGGCGGTTCCGGTAGGCCAACGGCCACCAAACCAATGCCAAAATCTTCCCCTCACCTCACCCGTTACGAACCCGGCCTCCGCTAACCTCGAATCACTCCGGAGCTCCTCGAATCTTCATTTGAAGATTCGAGTCAAATTCGAACCAATGCCAAATCACCCCAAACTTACCCCAAACCCTCACATGGCCTCCCTCGTACCCCCGCCGGCTTTCGTTTACCTCGAATCTAACCAGAAATGCAAAAGCCCCAAATCCGAGCCCAAGAACCCTAGTTTTTGAAGAAACCCAATTCGAGCCAGGTTAGCCGTAATTGAAGTCCAAGGGACTTTAGTCTAGATGTTCTCAATCGAGAACATCTTGATTAAAGCCCGTTTGGCTTCAATAATTCCAAATCTTAGTTCGAAGCTTGGGTCGGCAGATTTCTTACGAGGTATTCATTTCTTCTTTGGTCGATTTAATTCGATTGTGTGAATATGTGTGTATGTTTTATTCATTGTTTCAGTTCTCATCTGTCATGCTTTTAATTTCTCATATCCGTTGGTCTGTTCTCCTCATTTGAGGCCTTTTATTTGGCCAATTCCCTCTGTTTTCAGTAGTTAAAATGAATCATAGGTTCAATGTGATTAAAGTCGTCAAGGAATTAGTTCGTAGTATTGATCCCTGAATCTGCCTGTATGCAATTCATTAGTGTAGGGGCTTGTTACTGTTTGATTCAGATTAGAGGGGGTTAAGTGGTTATAGTTAATAGGTAAATTTTTAAATCACATACCCATACAAGGGCTAGTGGAACCTGCACAGCAGGGCATCCCACTGAGGTTCCTGCCACCAGCATTGTTTAATGCTTGAGTCCATACATTGGACAGTAGATAGTGGGGTTCAGGGAATAGGGATGGGCAGAGGGGAATTTCTGAGTCTTCTGGCTTTTAGGAGTTCTTTTAACTATAAGTATAAGGGGCTAACAGAGAGAACGGGGGAGGGGAGAAGACCTGAGAGCAACTAGAGAGAAGATAGACAGTGATAACAGGCATACCTGGAGAGAACACAGTCATAGCTAGAGAGAGTACTTAGGGAGAAAATAGACAGCGAGCATACATTTCGATACACGTATAGAAAGATACAGAGAGAAAGGCTACTGTTTCATTGGATTTGTGGTCACTGCTTCGATTGTTTGCTTCAGTGGTTGAGTGTTTGGCCATTGTTGTTGTGGTATTTGTGTCTGTGTGGCTGCTGGTCCAGTGCTGTGGCTATGCTACTGTTTTAACTGGTCCATTGTTGTTGCTGTGGTGTTCATTTGGTGCTGTTGGTCAGTAGTGTTGTTGCTCTTGGTCGTTTGTGTTGCTGGCTGGTATGTTGTGTTGCTGCCTGGGTTGATTGGTGCTGTTGTTCCATTGTTGGTTGCTGGCTGGTCTATAGTGTTGCTGCCTGGGTTGGTTGTTGCTGTTGTTTCATTATTTTTGTTGCTGTTGGGTCTGTTTGTTGCTGCTTGGTCCAACATTGTGCTGGTTCAGTGTTGTTGAGGCTGGTCCAGTATTGTTCTTCTTGGTTGTTTGTTGCTGTGCTACTTGGCTGTAATTGCCATTGGATTGCTGCCATTGGTTGTTGTTGCTGTTGGTTTACTATTGGTTGTTATTGGTCTTTGATTGTTGCTCCTGTTACTGTTCTTGTTGCTGTTGCTGCATTGCCATTGCTCACTCTTCCTTGTTCTTCCGCATTCCGGGTACACACCTCTGTTATTGTAGTTCCTTGGTTCGAAAAGAATGAAGTTTGAAGCTTATGCGTAAAGTCTATTGAAACATGTAGTCGTCTAAAGTTCTTATGTTTAACTACATTCTGTTATTCTCCAATTAAGCTTGTATTGCTAGTCTTGGTTATGGAAAAGTGTAGCTAGGCCAAAGATATACTGTCGTTAGATAAGCACGTAAACCTGAATTAGTCTGTTGTATCTCTATTCAATCTTCTCTGCGCGTGTGTGTAATCTCCAAATCTGTTAACGTTAGACCTTATGCTAAAAGCAAGATTAGCTAGGGAGTTGTTACTCAACGGAATGACGTAATTAGATTAAAAAGAGTCGGGGGCGCATTTCATGTGACCCGACCCCAATTTTGGGCAAGAGTAAACAAAGCGTGTCAGGAACCACAAGCGCATTTCATGTGGTGTGGTTCGTAGCAAGTTTTAAATAATTTGGAATCAACTCTTAAGTAAAATACAGTGGGATGTAGTTCGCTTTAGATTGGAATCAAAGGTGCGCCTCGCCCAATAGTTACACTAATCGCACAACCTTCATAAATGTACATATAAAATACTTAGATTTTGAGATGCGTCGTTTCTTAACGAATATCACGCCCTTCTCAACAGTGTAAATAAGTAGTCGATCCGGGCGCATATTTTAGTTCTATCTTCTTAAATACGAGTGTGCATTTCATGCGACCCGAATCCAAACCCCGAAATGTTGAATAAGAATATGTCGAGGATCCGGGTGCATTTCATGTGACGTGATTCGAAAGCATATTTTTAAGCAACTTTCTCTTTCGTAAATCATAACCAATAATAAAAGCGGTAAAGGAATATTAACTTGCACTAAGTACATAATTGTAAAAAGCAGATAGATAAGCCAAACACGACAGTTGAGCGACCGTGCTAGAACCACGGAATTCGGGAATGCCTAATACCTTCTCCCGGGTTAATAGAATTCCTTATCCGGATTTCTGGTTCGCGGACTGTTAAATAGAGTCATTCTTTTCCTCGATTCGGGATTTAACCGGTGACTTGGGACACCATAAATCTCCCAAGTGGCGACTCCGAAATAATTAAAATAAATCCCATCTCAATTGTCCTTTAATTGGAAAAACTCTTTGCATCCTCGCGGGTGCGGTAAAAAAGAGGTGTGACAGCAGGCATTAAAATTCAGAATGTTACTGTGGCTGATGCATCAAACCATGACAATGTCATTTATGAGACACCTGAGGATGTTGATTGCATATCACAAGAAGTACAAGCTGCAGACAATACAATAGATAGTGAAAATGACTTGAGAAGATCTGGAAATACCTCAAAACTGGCATCAGGACTATGTGACAAAGAAGAATGCACACACTACATTATATTCACTGTCAAACTATGTATCTTATGAAAACCTGTCAGCACAATATAGAAGTTTTCTAACAAAATTCTCACTAGACACAAAGCCACAAAATTTCCAAGAAGCTTCAAAGGATGACAGATGGATAGAAGCTATGAAGCAAGAAATCAAAGCATTAGAAGAAAACAATACGTGAGAGATAGTTGATTTACCAAATGGAAAGAATGCTATTGGTTTCAAGTGGGTATACAAGATAAAATACAAGTCAAATGGTGAGGTTGAGAGATTTAAGGCAAGGTTAGTTGCTAAGGGCTATAGTCAAAAGGAAGAATTGGATTACCATGAGCCTTTTTAACCAGTTATAAAGATGGTGACCATTAGATCAGTCATTGCACTGGCAGCTTCAAAAGGATGGAATTTGTCTCAAATGGATGTATACAATGCTTTCTTGCAGGGAGATTTATATGAAACAGTGTACATGGAATTACCCCAGGGTTTCAAGAAACAAGGGGAGACAAAAGTGTGCAAGTTGGTGAAATCATTATATGGCTTGAAACAGGCCTCAAGGCAATGGAATACCAAATTTTCTGAAGCACTAATTGATGCAGGATACTGTCAAAGTCTATATGACTATTCAATATTCACGAAGATCAGAGAAGATGACATAGTTGTGGTGTTTGTGTATGTGGATGATTTGCTGATTACAAGAAGCAGTGAGCAACTGATTCAAGAAACAAAACAAGTGCTACACCAAAGATTCAAGGTAAAAGACCTTGGAGAGCTGAAATGTTTCCTAGGAATAGAAGTGTTGAGGTCCAACAAAGGAATATTATTGAATTAGAGAAAGTATGCCTTACAATTGATTTCAGATTTGGGACTGGGAGGAGCAAACCCAATTTTAACTCCTCTTGACATCAACCAGAAGTTTACTTCTGTGGAGTATGATGAACACACAAGATCAAATGGAGATGAGCCATTAGCAGATGTTTGTGTCAAAGAGCTCTGCAGAAGCAGAGTATAGGAGTTTAGTTGCAACAACTTCAGAAGTGACATGGCTTTTGGGTTTGCAGAGTTAAAGGTAAACATCAAGCAACCAATTGATATTTATTGTGATAGTAAGGTTGCTTTGCAAATTGCAGCAAATCCTATTTTCCACGAGCGAACCATACACATTGAAATTGATTGCCACTTTATAAGGGACAAGATTAAGGAAGGAAAGGTGCAGACTCACTACATTGGAACTAAAGAACAACAGGCTGATTTGCTTACTAAGGGACTTGGAAAAGGACAACATGTGTATCTGTTGAGCAAGCGGGGAGTTCTTAATATTTTGCACCCTCCAGCTTGAGGGAGAGTATTGGAGTCAGTAGCATAGTTAGCTTAAATGTAACCATAGTTAGGTTAGTGAAGTACCTCAGTTAGGTGTAGTTAGTAGAACTATTAGTTAGTTATGCCAGCTGGCATAATTAAGAGATGAGCTGTTACTTGTATATACATATAGGACAATTGTACATATTTTTATACACTGAAAGAATACAACCGACTTTGTCCTTCTTCTACATACTTTCTTTTTCACAGACTTCCTCCATAGCTGAGCTCAAGCTCTGTACGTAGAGTTCAGATTCAGGAAATCAACAATCCATTTTCATTCTTCTTTTCATGAATTTATTAGCCAAACACTATTAAGTAAACAAATAGAGAAGTTTACTTGTTAGATTAAAAATTGGTTTAACTATATATATTGGCAATATAGTTTTATTTTTATATTATCAATGTATGCTAATATGTCGCAAGCTTATTGTTGGCCTCATAAATGTTCTTCTCAAATTCTAGTGTATGATATGTCGAATTTATTGATGACTTCACCATAATCGCTTAAGTAAAATGATTTTACAAAATTTGATAGCCTGTAAAAAAATATTTAACAAAAAGTTAAAATACTTTAGAACTAAATTTCTAATTTTGCCCTTATCAAAAGGTGCAAATGATGATTCTCACGTGTAGACTTATTGCCCGTGAATAAACATCCTATGGTTATGCCTTAGAAAAAGAGTATAAGTCCTAAATTAGTGTCTTGGGATAAGTGATAAAATTATTGTCATGCTATCAAGTTTCTTGCATAAATATAAGATAAGATCGAGTATAATAAATTTTTGTGATCGGCCTTCTCCCGAACCCCATAAATAATAAGAAATTAATGCATCAGGCATTAGACATCACTTAAAACATAATTATAGATAATTATACAAAAATTAAGAGATTGGCAATCTTAAAAACATGGAAAGCAATCTTTATAATTGGTCAAAATAATTGATAGTAGGATTTTTTTCTTCATAATATCCGTGCATATATATATTAACTCAAGAACTTTTGTTTTATTTTATATTTAAGTATAAATACTTAACATGATATAAATACTTTTTACCGTTTAATTATAGAGCTTAGAATGTGAAGTCAAAATTATGAAGGAATACGAGATTTTCTCTTCACGGAAAAACTCCAATTTCTCTCATTAGTCTTCTCTTTTTTTCCGGATTTTCTTCGTCACTCTCTCGGGGGTCTCTCTAGTCATCTTCAGTTATAGATCCAAACTGAGGTAAAACATTTTTCACTTGATCTTATTTAGTTTCGCTCATCTTTACTTTCTATTCTTCAATTGATCACATTTTTACTAAAATATTCCTTTTGATGATCAATTATCGATAGAACATTGTGAATATAGTTTTTGTTTTTAGTTTATATCAATTTCATTCACAGAAAAGAATAAAATACTTAGAGTTGTTGACAAGTTGTTGAGTTGTTTGTAGTAATCAATTTTGGATAATTTGATATGTTTTGGTGTTCCAATTAGTGGTTTGGATCTCCAACATTTTAGTTGTTGATCTTACGTTTAAGATATTATTTCTATCTAGTTAAGAGTTGAAAATTGAGGGTTTTTAGTGTACATAATCTGACCCCATTGGCTCAGACCATGTGTATGTGTTCTAAAATTCGTTGGATAAGTATAAACAATAGATTTTTAACCTATCAAATCAAATGTGTTGTGTAGCATTTCGAATTCAAACCTACAAAGTTCAAATCCTGATCACCTTGCTGAATGAATTGTTATTCTTTCACGTTGTGGATGTCTTCTTCTTTATTTTATCCCAAAAGAATGTCAATTGGTTTTCAGGAGTCTTACTTGTTCTAGTTAGTTGTGGTAGTTCATGGAACATTTGTGGGACTGTAGTACCCTTTTTTCGTTTTTCTTTTCTTTTTGTGAGTTTTTCTGTGACCATGGGAAGGTGTGGAAGTAATTCAAATGTTTATTTGTGTTTTTTATTTTTATTTTTGGCAAACAATGTGATATCTAATTAGGGTGATGAAGAAATACACTGCATAATGAGTAGATGTGTAACATGGAATTACCATTTGCCTAGATGTACCAGTGGCAAATGGGAATGACATGGGCGTGCTACTTTGAATAAATTGTTCAAAATGTACTAATTACCTACTGATAAGTGGATATACCAATGCCACATTCATACCCAGAATTAAATTCACGATCAAGTCCTTGTAATGTAGGTGAGTAGTCTGTCGTTTAGGAATCTTGTTGCCTCAGTGTAGAAAATTCCTACTTGTGATAGCAGCCAGCAAAATAGGTAAATGGACTTACAATATAATGTTATGCTTACATCCTGGATTTAGAGGGCAGAAAGTTTTCTGTTTCTATGCATGGGCCTCAAATTAATTATTCTTTTTGCAAAAGCAGTCTTTCGGAAAGTCAAATGGGCAACGACCAGATTAGGCATTGTATCTCGGAGTCTTGAAGACTCTCTTATTACTTAATCACATTATATTAGCGTATTTCAGCTTTACATGTGGAATGGTATATCTTCATCTTCTCCCCTTCCAGAGGGACAATTCCTTTTAATAATCCAAGCTCCCTGTTGTTTGGTGGCATAATTGAGAGTAGCAAGATGTAAATTGGGTAGTACCAGTGCTCTTTTGCTGCATAATTTTTGGGACAAGGATAGAATGCAAGCAGAGTGAGGGAAAATGTGGTGTGGTGGCGGAAATAAAACAAATATGGGACTAAGATGTAGTTACAATGATATCTATAAATTATGCTGCGGTGTATCATGTTGCTATGTTTCAATCTTTTAATCAAATAACTTTAAGATTGAAGGGGATCGGATTTCTGCATCGTTACTATTGTTTTTTCTCCTGCAATTAAAGATAGTATAAAAGCAGACCTTGGCCTTTTTCCATGCCTCTACCTTTGGGAACTCTGAAAATTACATGGCATTTATGTTGCATAATTATTCAGAATGCATTTGGTACCTCAGTACTCTTTCAGAGAAGTTAACAAAGATGTAATATAACAACATTCAATTATACTGTTGTGCTTTACAGACCACGAGGGGTATGATTTGACTGCCTTCTAGAGCAACCCCCGTGAAGAACGTTCACGACTACAGAGCCAGAACACAATCCAGTTTATTATTTTTCCGAAATGGGGCGCTTAAGGCTACAATCTAGTATCAAAGCAATTGAAGAAGAACCAGAAGATTGTGAGACGACTTCTTCCAACAGAACTGCTATAGTTTGTATGATTAATTCTGAAGTAAGTGCTGTTTTAGCAGTCATGAGAAGAAACGTGAGGTGGGGTGGTCGTTATGCTTCAGGAGATGATCAGCTAGAACACTCTCTAATCCAGTCTCTTAAGACATTGCGTAAGCAGATATTTTCATGGCAGCATTCAGGGCAAGCCATCAGTCCAGCCTTATATCTCCAGCCATTTCTGGATGTTATTCGCTCTGATGAAACTGGGGCACCAATCACTAGTGTTGCATTGTCTTCTGTTTTCAAGATTTTGACCCTCAATATTTTTGATATTAATACTGTCAATATTGAAGATGCAATGCACTCTGTTGTGGATGCTGTGACTAGTTGCAGATTTGAGGTGACAGATCCTGCATCAGAAGAAGTTGTATTGATGAAGATACTTAAAGTTCTTTTGGCGTGCATGAGAAGTAAAGCATCAGTTGTGTTGAGTAATCAGCATGTTTGCACCATCGTCAACACATGCTTCAGAGTAGTTCATCAAGCTGGAACAAAAAGTGAGCTCTTACAGAGGATAGCACGTCACACCATGCATGAACTCGTGAGATGTATTTTTGCGCACCTTCCAGAAGTTGACAACATGCAACATTCCATAGTTAGACGGCGCAGTTCTACCAAAAGCGAGGGACAGGTGCACATTCTTTTTGATCTCTGAAAGCTATCCTTTGCTGGAGTCTCTAACATTATTTTTCTCAGCTATTGAAGTCACCTAACAAAGTTTCCACAATCTTCTGTCCTTGGACCTCAAAATCAATAAAAAATGCGAAACATATTATAATTTAGTAGTGTTAACATTTTCCCCATGAACCATTTCGGAGGGGGAGATTGAGTAGTTAAGGAAGAGGAGTAACAGTCCGGAGATCCCAGGTTTGGATTTTAGCTAAAACACTCAGTGCTCTGGTCCAGCCTTAGTGGATAGGTTTATCCAGTACCATGTGCTTGTGGAATGTAGTAAGTTACCCATTGGATAAGTCAAAGTGCATGCAAACTGGCCCGAACTAAAAAAAGAATCTTTTCATTGACCAATCTTGCCTCATGGGCATCATCAGATCAGCAGAGAAAATGGGAGCTTTTCTTTTCTGTTGACTAAGTTCATCCTTCGAGCTTACTTTGCCTTCATCCTTCGAGCTTACTTTGCCTTTTCATTTTGTCCGCACATGCATCTCTTTTTTTTCCTCCCAGGGGTGGGTTGTGCAGTAGGATAATTGAAGTTAGTAGGGTTGCTATGCAGGTACCATAAATATGTTACCGCTAAAGTTAGGATCTTGACTCAATGAGGTGCTGTTTAAATATGTTTAAATAGGCATGAATACAGTGCATTATGTGTAATCTCCATTTTGCTCAGCAGTTCAGATTTGATCGAGTGTTTCCTGTGAATTATTCTTTTGCTTTTTCTTCTAATTCTTCTATCCAAATGTGTTTGGAGCATTATATGTTAATTTCTTTTTACGTAGGTTGCTGCAAATGATAACGAGTATAGCTTCAGTAGCAAGTCGGGAAATGGTACTGGTACCTCCGAATATGATAGCTTACCACCTTCTGGAGGCTTCATTTCTTCTGTTTCCACAGGTCTTCTTAGCACAGATGAAGGGATGGTCATGGGTGATAACAGGAAGGATAACATTCCTTATGACCTACATTTGATGACAGAGCCATATGGTGTCCCATGCATGGTCGAGATATTTCACTTCTTGTGCTCTTTGTTGAATGTTGTCGAACATGTAGGGATGGGTCCTAGAGCAAATACTATGGCATTTGATGAAGATGTTCCACTATTTGCCCTTGGTTTGATTAACTCAGCCATTGAACTGGGAGGACCTGCTATTTGCAGTCACCCCAGATTGTTGAGTTTAGTCCAGGATGAATTATTCCGCAATCTAATGCAGTTTGGTTTGTCATTGAGTCCATTGATTCTTTCAATGGTCTGCAGTATTGTTCTAAATCTGTATCAGCACTTGCGTACTGAACTGAAACTACAGCTTGAGGCTTTCTTTTCCTGTGTGGTCCTGAGACTTGCACAAAGTCGTTATGGGGCTTCATACCAGCAGCAGGAAGTAGCAATGGAGGCTCTTGTTGACTTTTGCAGACAAAAATCCTTCATGGTAGAAATGTATGCAAATTTAGATTGCGATATCACCTGCAGTAATATTTTTGAAGACCTTGCTAATTTATTATCTAAGAGTGCATTTCCGGTGAACTCTCCATTGTCTGCCATGCACATTCTTGCTTTGGATGGTCTGATTGCTGTAATCCAGGGAATGGCTGAGAGGATAGGCAATGGATCCTATGATTCGGAATACACTCCAATAAATCTAGAGGAGTATACTCCATTCTGGATGGTTAAGTGTGAGAACTATAGCGATCCTGATCATTGGGTACCATTCGTACGTCGCCGGAAGTACATCAAGAGAAGGTTAATGATTGGAGCTGATCACTTTAATAGGGACCCAAAGAAAGGGCTGGAGTTTCTTCAAGGAACACATCTATTGCCGGAAAAACTTGATCCACAGAGTGTGGCTTGCTTTTTTAGGTTCACAGCTGGGCTAGATAAGAATCTTGTTGGGGATTTTCTTGGAAATCATGATGAATTTTGTGTCCAGGTGCTTCATGAGTTTGCTGGAACATTTGATTTCCAAGACATGAACCTGGATACCGCATTGAGGCTTTTTTTGGAAACTTTCCGATTGCCTGGGGAATCTCAAAAGATAGCAAGGGTGCTTGAGGCATTTTCAGAGAGATACTACGAGCAATCTCCGCAGATTCTAGCTAATAAAGATGCTGCTCTGTTGTTATCGTATTCTATAATAATGCTCAACACTGACCAGCACAATGTTCAGGTAAAGAAAAAGATGACAGAGGAAGATTTCATCCGTAATAATAGGCACATTAATGGAGGTAATGATCTTCCTCGTGAATTTCTATCTGAATTGTACCATTCAATCTGCAACAATGAGATCCGGACAACACCAGAGCAAGGTGCTGGTTTTGCTGAAATGAACCCAAGCCGTTGGATTGATTTGATGCACAAATCTAAAAAAACATCTCCTTACATCATGTGTGATTCTAAAGCCTACCTTGACCATGATATGTTTGCCATAATGTCGGGCCCTACTATTGCTGCTATCTCTGTGGTGTTTGATCATGCTGAACATGAGGATGTCTACCAAACTTGTATAGATGGTTTCTTGGCTGTTGCAAAGATTTCAGCTTGCCATCATCTTGAAGATGTTTTGGATGATCTAGTAGTATCTCTATGTAAGTTCACAACTCTCTTGAATCCCTCAATGGTGGAGGAACCTGTTTTAGCCTTTGGCGATGATGCAAAAGCAAGGATGGCAACTGTTACAGTTTTCAATATAGCAAACGAATATGGTGATTTTATCCGTACTGGCTGGAGAAATATCTTGGATTGCATCTTAAGACTGCACAAGCTTGGCCTTCTTCCTGCTCGTGTGGCCAGTGATGCGGCTGATGATTCAGAGGCTTGTTCTGATCCAGGACATGGGAAACCCCTCACAAATTCATTGTCTGCTGCTCATATGCAATCTCTAGGTACTCCCAGAAGATCTTCAGGACTTATGGGCCGGTTTAGTCAACTCCTATCTCTAGATACAGAAGAGCCGAGGTCTCAACCTACTGAGCAGCAACTTGCGGCTCATCAGCGCACATTGCAGACAATTCAGAAATGCCATATCGATACCATCTTCACAGGAAGTAAGTTTCTCCTAGCTGATTCTTTGTTGCAGTTGGCAAGGGCCCTCATATGGGCTGCTGGGAGACCTCAGAAGGGTAGTAGTTCCCCCGAGGATGAAGATACTGCAGTGTTCTGCTTGGAATTGCTGATTGCAATCACCTTGAACAATAGAGATAGAATAGAACTTCTTTGGCAGGGAGTTTATGAACATAGTGCTAATATTGTACACTCAACAATAATGCCTTGTGCTCTAATTGAGAAAGCTGTTTTTGGACTACTGCGCATCTGCCAGAGGCTTCTTCCTTATAAAGAGAACTTCGCAGATGAACTTCTAAAGTCACTACATCTTGTTCTCAAGCTTGATGCCCGGGTAGCTGATGCATACTGCGAACAAATTACGCAGGAAGTGAGTCGGCTGGTTAAAGCAAATGCTCCACATATCCTATCTCAAATGGGATGGCGAAATATTACTCAGTTACTTTCTTTTACAGCTCGACATACAGAAGCTTCGGAACCAGGATTTGATGCCCTATGTTTCATCATGTCCGAGGGAGCCCATTTGTCTCCAGCTAATTATGTTCTTTGCATTGATGCAGCAAGAAATTTTGCAGAATCCCGTACTGGACCAGCTGATAGACCTGCTTGTGCGGTGGATCTTATGGCAGGTTCTGTTACTTGTTTAGCACGCTGGTCCAAAGATGCCAGGGAAGCGATGGCGGAGGCAGAAGCTTTGAAGCTGTCTCAGGATATAGGGGAAATGTGGCTGAGGCTTGTACAGGGTCTAAGGAAAGTTTGTCTGGATCAGAGAGAAGTTAGGAATCATGCTCTTTCATCCCTACAAATGTGTTTGACAGGAGTAGATGAAATTTACCTTCCACATGGTCTCTGGTTGCAGTGCTTTGATATTGTCATTTTCACAATGCTGGATGACTTGATTGAGCTCACATCACAAAAAGATTATCGAAACATGGAAGAGACACTTGTTCTTGCCTTGAAGCTTTTAACTAAGGTGTTTTTACAGTTGCTTCACGAGCTATCTCAATTGACCACCTTCTGTAAACTCTGGCTTGGAGTCCTCAACCGGATGGAGAAATACATGAAGGTGAAGCTCAGAGGTAAGAAAAGTGAAAAGCTTCAGGAGCTAGTCCCTGAACTTCTTAAGAACACCTTGGTTGTAATGAAATCTAAGGGGGTGCTTGTTCAGAGGGCTGCTCTCGGTGGAGATAGCTTGTGGGAACTGACATGGTTGCACGTGAATAATATTGTTCCTTCTCTTCAATCTGAGGTGTTCCCTGATAATGAGTCGGGACACACAGACTCTTGACCAGACAGACGTAGGTAGAAGTGCATGTTGAGAAACTACTGAAGCTTATCTTTGAGTCTGTTAGATGAGAGTTAACATTTGTGTCCAAATTTGCACTATGTGAGGCAAAGGATTAGCATATTTTTGCCCTGATATAGAATACGTAGAAATGAATATCTGCTCACTTTCTCCATGAGGAATTTAACATGATCTTTCCCAGATATTGTATTAGATTGAGCATATTGTACAGAATGTAGAGTTCTAACCTAGTTTTTACCCTGTCATTGTATTAGAATTGTGCTTCGTCACATGAAAATTTGAAATGTCCACTGCTTGACACGTTACCATTTGTGTAATGTTGGTCATGGAGAGTGTTTTTGCTAAAAAAATTCAGTACTAAGTTTGTTAAGAACCTCTGGTGATGAATGGCAAAGTGGTGTTTGATCTTTGCTCTTTCAGGCTTTGCTGTAATTAATATGGATTTGTAGTAGTCGTTTTCCACTTTTGGTCAGTTCTACTCGAACCTTCGACCTTTTGGAGATGGAGATTACTTAATGCTGAGCTATTCCTTCTCGTCCCTTTACTTTCTGTTGTTTTACGTTGTATTTTAGCATCATATTGTGGTCTGGTTCTGGTTTCCAAAGCAAATACTTTTCTCTGCACAATTTGAAGAAGATTGAAAATTTGCTATATTTGCTGTGTTTATATCAATGTTGGGAGTCAAATGGTCCTAACTCCTAACTTGCGTCTGATCGACTTATATTGCTAGAAGGCATTGGCATCTGGAGCAAAAGCTTACGAGAATTCTACATATTCAATTTTTCTCATTGCTAGCTAGAACCTAGTAAATTACCAAAATTTAGATAGATTTTGTATTAGTTAGTTTTTTCATCCTTCAATACTTGTGTTCTTTGCAAGTCGAAATTTACCAATCCATGATCTTGTTAGGAACATTTTAATTTAGTTTTTACAACTTTTTTTAAATCAAGAAATTGTTGAGGACCAGTGACACACTCTTTAAATCGCTATGGATAATTTGGTGGCACCTCTTACCACTAGATCAAAGCTATAGCAGCAAAGTTTGTAAAGAATTGTTGTTCCATTTGGATTTATCTCATTCCACACGCAGCAAGATTGCATTTCTACAAATACAATAAAAAAATACATGTGCATTTTTTCTCAAAACATACAATATTATTCAACTAATAACATTATTTTAGACGGATTTTTATTTAAATTTTTAATACTTTAATATTGATATATGTGAAACTGACTTTTAAAAATATTTTTATTTTTCTTTATGACAACAAAATATATAATGGATGACAAATCGAATTACATTTCAAAGCTGGAGGACTTTTCAGGAAAAAAGGAAAAACTTCTCTCTCTGTCTCTCTCTCTCTCTCTCTCTCTCTCTCTCTCTGAGTACACGCAAGTCTTTGGAGTGTAACAACCATTTCTATGAGAATTCATTTTTCCCTAACCGAGCTCTGATCCGAGTCAACTCAGTTTTAACTCGTCAGTGACTCAACGTACATTTCTGTCTGCGATCATTACGTACGTAGTACGCTTTCATAACTGTGTATATTTGGCCTATACATATACATGTATGTACTTGCTTATTTTTTGTGGATCGATTGTGTTTTTGTTTCATTTTGTTTGGGTTTTCCGAGAATCTAGGGTTTGTGAATTGGAAATATTGTAGCTAGTACTAAATTATGAAGTTTGAGTTAAATTTTGAACTTGATTCAATCCTTTGATTTGATTTGTCTTTGTTTACAGGTTGAATTTGTGATTTGAGCGGAGATTTTTAAGGAAGATGAGTGAAGTTTTTGAGGGATATGAGAGGCAGTACTGTGAACTCTCTGTCAATTTGTCTCACAAATGCAGTTCCGCTGCTCTTTTGCCTGATGGAGGTAATTGATTCACTTGAATTTTTTCTTATTCCAAGTTTTAGTTTATGTGAACCTTTTTCACTTTTCGAGGGTCGGTTTGACTAATTTTTGAAGCTACATTGGATTAGATTAACTCGATACCTAAATTTAAAATTTAATTTTTGAGAAGGAAAAGTTAAAAATTTATATATTCGAAATTCAAAGAAAAAGTACTAAGTTGCAATTCCTCTCATGTCCATATGATGAAAAAAAATGCACATCAAAACGTTGACCAAAGCTCACACAGTTTGAATCTTGAAAAGCGAAAAGGTTCACATATATTGGAATGGAGGAAGTATGAATTTTGGGGATCAATGCGGAATTATCAATTCTCAGGATTTATGTTGACTTAGCTAATAGGTGATATCAACTAGATAGGACTAGGACTTAGTTTGTGTGCTCTACATCATTCATTTAATACTGGTGAAAGAATTTTATGTTAGTGTAGGGATAAGTGCGAGATTCACTTTACTGCTGCAATATTCCTTATAGGAAAAATGGATAAGTGTAAGATTTAGAGAAGCTTTAGTTTTGGAGAATTACTAATTTGCTTTAAAAGACAAATTATTTTCCAGTATAATTGAAATTAGCCCATGTGGATCGGAATATGATTCATATAGCCGACCAGAGGCAGATGCGGGATTTAAATATTATGGTTTGAGTTCAGAATTCTACCACAGCCCGTTGAGTTATTTGATTCGAAATTTATTATTTGTACTTATTTAATGAACTTATCTATTGAGTTTGGATGAAGGCCGTAAGTTGTTAACTAGATCTGCCCATGTAGCCGACCCCAACTATGAGGGAGTTCTTTGATTGATTTGCTTTATATAATTCTTCATTTTTATCTATATAAATTTGTTACGCTTCCAATGTTCGCCAAGAACCTTTTAAGTTTGGTCTGAGCTTTGTATGTTAGTGTAGAGATTAGTGTGAGATCTTTAGGTTTGGAGGACCCTTATTTGCCTTAACAGACAAATTATTCACCAATATTGAAATAAAATGGGCTTGTACAAAGTGGAAAAAAAAATGATGATTCATACAGCTACCCAACTAGTGTGGGATTGAGATGTTGTTTGATTGATTGTCTTTATACAAATTCTGATTTTTATGTATCGTAGTATGTATTTTCCCTAATTTATTTTGTTTATACTGCTTGAATAAACAAAACAAGCTTCTAATTTCCTTTTTGTGTTAAGTCTTTCGTAAGTTGTTTAAATGTTTTCTGTACCACTATCTGATGGATGATGATTATAACGTTGCAACTTCAATGAGCAGAGCCAAAAAAGCAACAGACATCTGAACTTAAAGTGGGGTTGGATGATGCAGATGTGTTGGTAAGTCATTGAATTTTAGCTTTTATTCCTCCGGAAAAAAACTGATGATGAATGCTGGTCTGCGCTTAGATACGAAAAATGGATCTTGAGGCAAGAAGTTTGCAGCCAAGTTTAAAAGCAGCACTACTTGCTAAACTAAGGGAATACAAATCAGATTTGAATAAACTGAAGAAAGAAGTTAATAAACTAGCCTTGACTGGTGCTGATCAAGCTGCCCATGATTTAGAGTCTGGAATGATGCATCCACATGCAGTATGTATAGTAAAACATCCCTTTTCTCCTTTTTCTCTTCTTGTTATTATTTTCGTGGATTTCACTATGTCATACATGCTCTCATATCATTTGACTTGAATGATGTATTAGCATTTGCCATAGATACGTGTGGTGATGGTCAACTATGTGGCAGACTGGCAGTAGTCTCGAAGTTATATGACTTTGACTTGAATGATATATTAGCATCCATTATATCACAACTTTCTCGTAGAGAAGCTAGATGTGGTTCTATATATAGTGGTCATGCTTGGTTGTTGATATCTGAGACGGTCAATATCAAATCAATTTCTAAGAGGAACTTTTACTTAGGTTGACTTACATTGACATCCCCATCTATTGGTTTTACTTCATATGGTTAGTGATATTGTTGGTCAAGCCCCATCACTAATCGATGAAATTCCATGTCACCAAGGCCCAAGCGTAGAAAAGGTTCAGCGTATATTACCTGCTTACCAGTTCAATTCCTTCTCTTTCTTATGCAAACATATTGAAGCATTTGATGTCCAGCATGGCTAAAGACAAGGCTGCTAATGTTTGTTTGGTGTAATTTTCAAGAAATAGATGATAGACATAACACATAACATATTGTGTTAGTCGAAGTATGTGGCTAGTTGAATTTATCTTTGCATTTCTTGGGTGGATTTTTTTCACTCGTGACATAATTTTCACAGGCTTCTGCAAATCAAAGGGAACGCTTAGCGATGACAACAGAGAGGCTAGATCAATCAAGTGACAGAATCAGGGAGAGCCGGAGGGCTGCCCTGGAGACTGAAGACCTTGGTGTCTCAATCCTTGGGGAGTTGCAACAACAGCGTGAATCACTGCTAAATTCACATAATAGGGTATGAGACCTTTGTTTAGTGTAATATATGTTGTGTTTTTAGTTATACTTTATTTGGAGTAACTTTTAAACTTTCTTTCAGGTTCTATTAGCCCTTTACTTTTTTTCTCACATTCTCTTTGAGCAGCTTCAACAGTTCTGGTTAGTAGAGCTACCTGAGTGGCTATGTTTAATTGTCTTGTTTTTTTTACAGCTTCATGGTGTGGATGATGCCATTGATAAGAGCAAGAAGGTCTTGACTTCTATGTCTAGAAGGATTAGCCGAAACAAGTGGATTATGGGCTCTGTAATTGGAGCCCTTATCCTGGCAATCATTATTATCCTCTATTTCAAGCTTTTTCACCATTGAGTACCCATGTAATTCATTGGGAGCCTTGGATGTAAATCTAGTTTGTTTTCTTGTATCTGGCTTTTATGCTCTACGAGTTTACTTTCAGTGCATTTTAATGTATATCCTGAATTAAACCGTTTGTTACTCTTAAGGGAAAATAAACACTTGATTGTCAGGTTATCAGTTATCCCGCTTTCTAGCTACCTCGCATTTTGTAGAGTTGCCTGTTGGCTCTTGTAGTTGATTGTCAATGTCATTTGGCGTTTATTAATGTGGCAATCAACATCAATAGAATTGTCTAAATGCTATGCGTAGTAGCTAGTGAATTGGAAAATTCACGTTTATGCTATGCATCAATTGTCAAATAAGAAAATGACGTAATTGTGCTTTCTAAGCATCCTATACATGCTCATGTTGATCACTATTTTGTTTCTAGGCTTCTAGCTGGGATGTCTTTGTTGAAGAAGGTACATGAGAGTTTCTAAATGAGTGTAGTGATTCTAGATTACGTAATTTATTGCTTAGATTACTTTAAATTTTTTAGATAGATGCCTAGGTTTGTTGAAATCCCAACTCAAATGCGGGTGTTGAGTAATCACATTAATTGGTGTAGTCTCGGGATGATAATGGTTCCAAATGTGAGAACGTAAATTCTGTAAGCAATTTTAGTTCTTTTGCCACAGCTTTTGAGTTCTCTAGTTTGAACGAAGAGGTCCATAAAAATGGTACTAAAAGCTTAGAATGTATTTGCATCTCTTCATATTTTCTTTGCGTTTCACTTCTTTTTTTCTATTATACCGGGAGATCAGGATTCAGGGGTGAAAGTGGGAAAGGGGAGGACCTGAGAGTTGAATCCCCAATTACCGTGTCAACCAAATTCGCATATTATACTTTGAAATGGCAAGTCAATTATTCATATTTTACTTCTCCAAATATGAAAAAGAATCTGCATTTGTTGTTGTTTACCCGTAAAATGATACAATAAATTTATATGTGACTTCTAGATAAGTAAACTAATTCGATCCTAAAAATAATAAATTAAGTAAAGAATTATGCAATATTTAACCTTAAAATGCAGACAAAATAGCAGAAATGACAATTTCGAGAACAAGGTTTCCAGGCACGGCAAAAATGAAATCGAAAATCAAGAGAGTAAAATTGTATTAAGCTTTATATAGAACATAGTTTAAGTTTGCTAGAAAATTCATGTCTATTGCAATGATAACTAAGCTCACTATTTATAGTTGTGACTAGGGAAGGGGGTCCTCGGACTGCGACATCCTTTAATGCTAATTATGAGGGTCATTGATGAAGAGGGGTGAATATAAATTCCAAATTTCCTATAACAGGTCGTCGCTCTTAATGCTGCAGAATATTCGTTATTAAATGCTACCGAGCGTAGAGCATTTAATACACCTTTATGGACGTTACCCTTTCTGGTGACAAGCATAATAGCTACGTTCGGTCTTTGGCCCTCCTGTTGGGTTCCACGTGTCCTTCCTTTAGATGACCCCGTATCATATCATATTTACCTATACATGGACTATTAATAGGTACCCTTCTTCAATTCGTCCCTCCAGTATTCTTGTGGTGAAGGAAGACTGCCGCTGCCATGAGTTAGATATTATTTCCCCTGATCTATCGGAGAGAGAGAACCTTCTCAAGGAGGGTTTTACATATTTTTACACGTATCCCTTTACTTCGGGTGCGCTTAATTTGAGTGGAGAGCTGGATTCTGTGATGCGGGTTTTGCCTCCGCTACCAAGTGTGTTAGGCATAACTAAGTCCTTCTGTGTGGAGGACGGTCGCCTGCCTTCGGCGTTTGTGTTAGGAGACTAGAGAAGATCAAACCTTAGCTCGTATGATGAATCTTTACTCTTCCAAGATTTTCCGTGAGGGAATAATAAACCTCTGCGAACGTGGTCACCATGCTCTATCAACTAGCATGGATGATGATAACGACCATGAGTGGATGCAACGATTCATTGTAGTTGCCACTAATAATATCATTCCGACAATGACATCATCCTTTCCAACCGCTTGGAACAACACTCGTAAGATCTGTATTTAATTTTTTTTTTACTAAATATTCCTCTCCAGCCGTATTGATTCTTCATCCTTCGCATGTTTCAGCAACTCGATAGATCCCACCGGTGGTGAAAGGCTTGAACAGGTGGGTTAAGAATATCTTGGACGTTACAACGCCCAAAACTCATTTGTGGAAATAACTGGCTCTTAAATATGGGTGGAAGGCAAAAAATCATGTTAATTCAAATTTTATGTGAATAACTTGGTTGGACCCTTCTGACTTGCTCAGGAAATTAGGTCTACATGTAGGCTCTGTTGTTGTCCCCAAGGAGGACGTCTTGGTTGACCATGTTAATGCGGCGAGCCTATTTCCGAAGGCGCTTACTCGAGCAGGTGTCTCCTGACCTGCTTCTAGCACAAGTGTTTTATCATGTAGTCCCTGGCCAGAGAACAAGCACCCAAAAAGAAAGTGTTCTTTCGTGGCCGGGGAAAAAAATAAGAGGGCGAAGACTATTGCCCCTAAGTCATCTCCAGAAGTTGTGATCGCTAGCCCTCCTCTCGGGCCGATCATAGATACCGTGATGATCGACGATGATGGAGAAGCTAGTGATGATAAGGCTTCTCTACACATAAGGCAACGTTCATCATCAACTCTAACAGAATGCTTAATTTGTTGAGTTAGTTACACCAAACGAGGACGACGCCACGACATTTTGGGGGAGTTTGATTCAGTGAAAAATGCCAATTCCCATTTTCGGGCCCCAATTGTTGTTCCCGGTACTACGGGGCTGAGCACTGAGTCCCTGCCATCTTTGATTGGTGAGTATCCAACTACCAGTACTGCATTTGATGCAGCTGCTTCTCACCCTTCGGCTCCATCAACTTCATCTCCGCTTTCACCAATACCACCAACTACTACATCACTTCCATCTTCATTCACTCTTCCACCGGGTACTGCTACATCATCTCCGCGGCCGCACCTGATCACGAAGGAGATATTCCTCCTGCCAAGTCCCCAGTTCTTGGGGATTTGGGGCAAAATTATGCTGCACCTTCTGAAGATCCCCATAGGAGCAGTAATGTTACCTTTTCGGTCTCTACCGGATGCAGCTTGCTTTCCCTACTGGTGGAGCTTGCTAATTATCTGAAGCCTTTGGCTTAAGAGAAAGATTGGGAAAAGGTTCGGGGACTCTATGGAGAGTGCTTATTGAACAACGCCATGCACAACGCTACAACGGTACGTTCTTTTCTTTCTTTGTTATTTTTTCTACATTTGTGTATTCTGAGTTTTACCTTTCTTGTTTTTAGACCAAATTTCTTGCTTCTGAGGGTCTTTAGGGTTTAATTTGTGATAAGTAAGAACTTACTTCTGCTCAGGATCAACTTTTGGCAGAGTGAGAGCAAAATGTATCTCACCTCTCGGAACTGGACGCCAAGGCTGCTGAAGCTGTTGTATTAGAGGCTCGTTTGTAGCAAAGCAAGCAAGAGGTGGCAACCCTTAGCCAAGAAATTGGGCCATTGAGGGTTAGATTTGACGAAGCCAAGGCCAAATAGGCTTAACTCCATGACGTTGGTATTGCTGCAATCGAGCGCGAGGTTTCCATTGTTTGGTAGTCCCATATGACTTCGGGTAACTCTTCGGGCCAATTGACTTTTACCACTTCCAACCTTTTTTTTTTAGGTTTGAATAATCACCTTGTTTATTGATTCCGTTTGAACGTTTGCGCTCAGATGATAGGGCGAAGATTTGATTCTCTTATTTTCCAATCTTCTAGGAACTTTGTAACTTTTGCACCGATAAACTGTGGCCTATTGTCACATGCAATCTCCTTTGGTATTTCAAATTTGCAAATTTTATTCTCTTACAATAAATCGACCACTTCATGTTCCCCATTCTTCTGATAAGGACATACTTCCACCCACTTAGAAAAATAGTCAATCAAAATTAAAGAAATCTTACCTTTTCTAGAGCCGATTGTAGTTCGATGATGTCCATCCCCCATTTCATGAATGTCCATGGGGACAGAACAGAATGTAAAGGTTCTGCCTTTTGCTGTACTAGTGATGCGTAACATTGACACTTGTCACATTTTCGTATGAAATCTTTGGCGTCCTGTTCCACAGGCCAGTAGTACCTGCCCGTACCAACTTCAGTACCATGAAATCTACACCCGAGTAATTTTGGTATATTCCTTTATGGACCTCTCTCATGATGTAGTTAGCTTCGAATGCCCCTAAATATCGGGCCAACGTGCCTTGGAAAGATTTTCTATATAATTGTCCTATTTTGAAGCTATATCGCGTTGCTTTAGTGTGCAAGGCCCGGGATGCTTTGGGATCTTCAGGCAACTTCCCGTGCTAGAGATAATCGATGATTTGATGTCTCCAGTCCTAGACCAAATTAGTCAAATTTACCTCATAATAACCATCCGCATCTAGGACTGAGTTCATTAGTTGTACTACCATCCCGAACTCTGATCCCTTTATTTATGTTGATGATCTTAAGTTCGCCAATGCATATACTTCTGCGTTATTCTCCCTTGGAATATGAGTAACTGACCACTCCCGGAGTCGTGCTAACACAGCTTGAACTTTTATCATGTATTATTTCATGCGTTCTTCTTTAGTGTCAAAGATAACGAAGACCTAATTTTCCACCAGCTATGACTCATATTTGATTTCGATGACCTCGGAGTCAAGTCCCCAGGCCAATTTGATCCCTACCATCAAAGCTTCATACTCTGCTTCATTGGTATTTAGAGGGATTGTTCTGATGGCTTGCCTTAGGGATTCCCTCGAAGGAGTAATTATGACTATTCCGAGCCTGGACCCTTTTACATCGAAAGCTTCATCTGTGTATAAGTTTACCCTCGAAGTCGACTTTGAAACCATTACCACATCTTTGGTTGCCAGAGGAAATAATCCCAAACTGAAATCGTCCACAAAGTCGGCTAAGACTTGTGACTTAATTGCATTTCTTTATCTTATTTCAGTGCCAATCTTCCTGAGATACCGGGTTTATGGAGAATCTTCCGCAAAGGGAAAGTAGTCACCACGACTATCCAATGGCATTGAAAGTAGGACCTTAGCTTCCGAATGACAACTACGAGAGCTAAAGTCAGTTTTCTCTAAATGTGGGTAGCGAGTTTCTGCTCTGGTTAAAAAATTTCTAACATAAAAAATGGGAGACTACGTACCTTCTTTCTCGCGGACCAAAATCGTACTTACCGCAACTTCCGAGACCGCGCGGTAAACTAGCAGCGTTCCACCTTCTTTTAGTTTTGAAAGAAATGGAGGGATTGATAAGTACTTCTTAAAATCCCTCAAATCCTACTGGCATTCCAGTGTCCATTCGAAATTATTTTTCCTTTTGAGCAGTGTGAAGAAGCAATGACATTTTTTTGATGATCGGGAAATGAACCTGCTCAAAGCTGTCAATCTTCCTGTGAGCCTTTGGACTTCCTTTACGTTTGACAATTGATCCGGGATGTCTTCTATGGCCTTGATTTTATAGGGATTTACCTCTATTACCCTGTATGAGACCAAAAATCTCATAAACTTACCAGCACGAACCCCGAACACGTATTTCTCGGGGTTGGGCTTCATATTATACTTCCTTAGGATGTCGAAAGTTTCTTGCAGATGTTTGAGGTGGTCACCTATATTCATAGTCTTAACGAGCACATCTTCTATATAAAATTCTATGGTTTTTCCTATTTGCTTTTCAAATCTTGTTCACGAGCTGTTGATAAGTGGATCCGACGTTTTTCGACCCGAAAGGCATCACATTGTAACAATACGTACCGTAATTTGTTATAAACAAAGTCTTTTCCTGATCTTTCGGATTCATCTTGATTTGATTGTACCGGAATAAGCATCGATAAAACTCATTAACTCGTTCCCTATCGCGATATCAGCCATTTGATCGACATTTGGCGATGGGAACGAGTCTTTCGGGCATGCCTTATTTAGATCTTTATAATCTACACACATGCAAATTTTGCTATTCTTTTTAGGAATTATGACGAGTGTCTAGCGTATATAAAATTCTAACTCGTACTCTATCAAATAATAGTATAGAAAGATGTCGAATTCACAAAGATTGATTTATCTATTCTACAGACGTTTCTTGTTTTAATTACTATTTGAGAAATTTAGAAAGAGTTGAGTCGTAAATGAACTAACTAAAAATGCATAATAGAGCAATAGAAAATATTTTATTTTTCACAAATATAATAAAAGGTGTTGGGATCTTGACTTCACTTAATATTTCTATATAGTAGAGTTATTATTCTTTAATTTCTATTTCTCAAAAGTGTATAAATGCCTCTTATGATAACAAATATATATTATTACTTAAGTTGAATAATTAATTGCACTCCTCTCGGTTGTACAAATTAATCTTCAAACTAGTAATATTTTCGAACCAGAAATATATGATTAAACTAAAACACGCTCTTGTTAGTAAGTCTCTTTCGGTTACCCTACTTGTTATAACTGATTATTACACTATTTGCCTCTCTTGATTACAAATAAGTATAAAATTATTTATAACATAAAAGAGAATAGATATTGCTGAATAAATATTAACATTTATCAATAGTGCATTTCTTCCTCCTCTCTCGATTATAGAAATAATAAATAGTTAATATGTAGTACAATATAGATAGATGTTAATAAATTAAATAATGTCTATCTGTAAAAGTAGATAAAAGTTAAATAAATTCTAGCTCAAGCAAGTGAATGTGAGGAATAATATCTACTATTATATAAAAATATTAAGATCCGTCTTTCTTCCAACACAAGAAAAGTTACTCCATACTGGAATTAGTACTAACAATGGAAATATTCTTGTCTATTAAATAAGAAAATGAAAAGAATATTCAAGAAGAAGAATTTTTCCTATTTAATTAAAAGCAGGAACTAGAGTAATTTCCTACACTGAAATTTATTTAGAAACAACAACTAAACCATTATTGTGATTTAAAAGAAAAGATAACTAGATACTAGTGAAAGAAATAAAACCGAGAATCGTATTAAGAATTGGATTAAAACTTCTAGCTCTAAGCTTTCTCTCCACTGCGATCCACCTTCTGATTGATAAATCCCTTCTTATATAAGAGATAAAATTATGATGATCTTCTCGATTTGGTGCCGGTAAGTTGGATTTGTCATGGCAAATCTAATTAATCATTTACAAGTTGAGATTTTGTCATGTAAATTTAGATTTATCATGTGACTCTAAATTTGTCCCAACAAGTTGAGTTGTCTTCATGATAAGTGTGGATTTGGCGCATCATCAAAGTCCAACGTCATTTATGTGTTCATTTTCCTTTGCCAAATTAGTTTTTTCATCATAACTTGCTCTTTTACTTCTTTATAGTATTTTTCTTGAAGTTTTTCTTGCTTTGTCGATCAATTCTTCTAGAATCATTTCTGCAAAATTTAGTTAAAAATATGGAAGAAACATGATAACATTTATGCTTTTACTGAGAAAAATTATATGGTTAAGATCAGGTAAAATACACTTATCAAATTCTCCCACATTTAAAATTTTACTCGTCCTCGAGGAAAGAATAAATGAACATAGTAACTAAACACTTAAGTGAAATCATGACTGGTTTTGACAGAGAAGAATTTACTAAGACCAATCCACGAGTTCAAACAACTTTTAGTTGTATTCATGTTCACCTATTTAAAACTAAAATCATAATATTTTCTAATCCCAAGTGTGTCTCACTGAATGAGGAGAGATGCCAATATATCACATAATATATAGATATAGGATCAAAGAAGGACATAGATAAAAAAATGCGCTCACTGTCAACAAAGAAGTACCTCAAGCTACTGGAAATAACCATAAGCTTGACTATCATGTGGTTCTCCGCTAATATAGGAGTCTCTAAGTTAACATCATGTAGGAATTTTACAAGGTTGTAAGGTAGGCTTAGGGATGGGTAGGATACATATAGATAATAGTGACTCAAATTCCCCATGGGCACTACAAATTTATTTTATTTCTTAAGTATAATTGCCTTTCATCTCCTTTAAACAATAAACCTCTGTTTTGTTTCATCCTTTTCAATTTTTTATGGAGCCAACTTTTCTTTGTTGCTATTTTTTTGTGAAATTCGGAAGCAACTATGTTTTTATTGAAAAAACATCTCAAAAGATCAACAACCTCAAATAATTATTCTTTCACCAATTATTTTTACAATTACACATCTCGCCTATATTTTTATATTCAGATCAACTCTTTTTCTGACAAAGAATATTCATATCAACTCTTAAAGTTCCCAAAAGGGAATTGCGTATACAAAGAACAAGTCATAACAACAAACATGCTAAGGGTTAAATCTCGGCGACAAAATAAATAATGGATAATTTATTTAGGCTCAAGTGGGATAGCTATGGATAAAAATCATTAAGGTAGGTCAATTTAGGCTATGGCTCAACAAAGAAGTGCAACCTGATCCATACATAATATTATTGCGGCGTGCAACCCGATCCATACATAATATAGTTGCGGCGTGCAACTCAATCCATATATAATATTGTTGTTGCGTGAAACCCCATCCATATATAATATTGTTGCGACGTTCAACCCGATCTATATATATTATTGCGGCATGCAATCCAATTCATATATAATATTATTGCGGCGTGCAACCCGATCCATATATAATGTTTACAATTATAACGAGAGTCCCGACAAGGGATCAATAAGGTCCACACTACTCCGGCAAGGGATTCGATAGCATAAGTAATTACGTACCGGCAAGGAAGAAACTGCTATAACCACACTTAACATCTAAATGCCACAACTATAACCAAACTTGTTCCAATATCTAACTACCACAACTATAACCAACCTGTTACAAAATCTAACTACCACATCTATAACCAAACTTGTTACTGCACCTAACTACCTCAACTAAAACCAAACCTATTACAACACCTAGTTACCTCAGCTATAATTATAGTCCTTACTCAATACAAAGGATCATTAACCTATGCATCTGTAATATCAATTAAGTACACAAGGCAAGGGAACCACAACTCAACAATAGCCCGCCTAGGGGGCAACATAATGATCTCTTCTCTTTCTCACTTTTACTTCACGATTCACTTCACAACTCGATCCCATGCTCTAGAGGTTCAATTATCAACTATACTTTCATAATTCATTCTACAACTGGAGCCAACGCTCCTCAATATTTATAGGTCACAATTCTTTCCACAACTTTACTCAACAAATAGAAATACTCACTAAGGCATGAATAATATAACGAAGTCATAAAAATCACAATATAAGACTCACAGTTATGCTTGACACCAATGTATAGATACTCGTCACCATGCCTATACGTCGTACTCAACAAGAAAAAAATAGAAAATAGGACACAACTCCTAATCCCTCAAGCTAAGGTTAGACAAAACACTTACCTCAAACTTCCACAGCCAACTTAATCCTCAACAACCGCCTTTCATTTTGAATTTGGCTCCCAATCAATTGTATCTATACATACTCATATCATCAAATATTGCTTAACAATTCGAATCCAATGCCTAATTATAGCTTTTTAATCATTCTCCCCAAAAACTCAAAAATCGACCCCGAGCCCGCTTGGTCAAATCATGAGGTTCGGACCAAAATCAAATCATCCATTCACCCATGAGACCGAATATATAATTTATTTTCAAATTCGACCCCAAAACAAGGTCTAAATCAAGAAAAATCAAAAAGCCCTAACTCTACCTAAATCCCTAATTTTCTATACTTAATCACATGTTTTTAGCCTAGAAATCTAATGGGTGTTAATAGAAATTGAAGAAAATGAGTCTAAGATTACATACCTATGAGCTGTGGTGAAATCCTCTTTCAAAAATTGTCCAATTGGAGTTGACATGAAGAAGTTATGAAAATTTGATAAATTCTCGGTTAGCTACTGTTTTTAAATCGCTGGGCAGACCTTCATCGCGTTCGCGATGGGTCTCCCGCATTCGCGAAGAACAACCTTACATAGACTTATGCTATCACGATTCCTCTTACGGGTTCATGAAGGGTTGCCCCCCTGACTTTCGCGTTTGCGTTCCTGTGAACGCGTTCGCATAGAGGAAAGTGCTAAATTCCATTCCATCCCCCATTAACTCTATGTGTTCGTGGGACGTGGGTCGCATTCGTGTAGAGCAATCCCCCTAGTGCTTAGCGTTTGTGACCCTTCTCGCGCATTCGTATTGAACAAAAATACCCATGTCCCCATTTTCCTTACGCAGTCGCGATGCACAGTAGATCTATGCACTAACACAAGAATTCCTACAACTTTTCACAAGATTAAACCTTCCCAAATCACATCTGAAACACACCCTAGCCCTCGGGGCTCCTACCCAAACATACATACTAGCTCAACAACATCATACAAACTTATCTGTGCGATCAAATCGCCTAAATAACCTCAAAATAATGAATCAAACCTCAAATTATGAATTTTTCCTCAAACTTCATCAAGTTTCAAATTTAGAAATTTAAGTCTGAATCACATCAAACGACGTCCATTTCCAACAAAATTTTACGAGATGGACTCTAAATATATATAGGACCTGTACCGGATATCGGAACCAAAATACAGGACCGATATTATCGCTTTCTAATCAGATTTCATTTCCAATTTTCTTAAACATTTCTCGAAAACAATTTTTCTAAAAAAATTATTTCTTAGGCTCGGGACCTCGGAATTCGATTCCAGGCATACGACCAAGTCCCATATTTTTCTATAGACCCTTCGGGATAGTTAAATTACGGGTTTGGGTCCATTTTCTTAAAATCTTGACAAAAAAATAAATTTATTCATTTTAACACCAAAACGTAGCAATTTTCATAGAATTTCATATTTAAGTTTTCCGGCTATGCGCTTGAATTGTGCACGCAAATAGAGGTGACTTTAAATAAGGTTTTCAAGGCCTCGGAGACAAAAAATTCAATACAGGTAATGACCCTTTGGGTCGACACAGCAACGCGTGCTTCAATTCCGTCATAACCTTGTCCTGTCAGGTGAGATGGCTTAGAATGATCGTTTGTTGCTCTTGCAAGACCCTTATGGTGTCAACGACATACTCCTCATCAACATCCTCGGGAGTTATTTCCCGAACATGTTAAGGATACTGCCTGTCATGCACCGGTGTGCCTCCATTCCCCTCATTGTGGGTATCACTAATTGAGTCCTCGAAGTAAGGCTGATCTCCTCGAACATCGGGGTTGTGCGTGTTGTTAACAGTGTTGTCTGCCATTTTGTAGATCTTTTTTAAGACAAAATAATCAAAGCATGTTAGTAAAAAAGGCAAGGATTAATTTAATTGCATTGTTGTATAGGCCCCACGGTGGGCGCCAAACTATTAACCTGTAAAATAGTACATTTGAATTTATACGTGATTTCTAGACAAGTCAAATAATTTGATCTTGTAAATGATAAAATAGTAAAGAACTATGCAATACTTAGCCTTAAAATGCAAATGAAATATCATAAATGACAATTCCGAGAACAAGGGTTCCAGGCACAACAATGATGAAAGAAAAGCGAGAAAATAAATTGCATTAAACTTTGTTAAGAAAGTAGTGTAAGTTTGCCAGAAAATTCATGTTCATTACAATGATAACTAAGCTTACTATATAAAGTTTTGACTAGGGAAGGGGGTCCTAGGAGTTTGTCCTCCTTTAATGCCAATTATGAGGGCCGTTGAAGAACACGTAAAGATGAATATAAATGTCAAATTCCTTGTAACGGTCCGTCACTCTTAATGCTACAGAATATGCTGCATTAAATGCTACTGGGCACATGGCATTTAATACACCTTTATGATGTTATCCCTTTCGATGACAAGCGGAATAGCTACGTTCAGCCTTTAGCCATCCTTGTTGGGTTTCACGTGTCCTTCCTTTAGATGGCCACATATCATATCGTATTTTACCCTATACAATTGTGCCAACCATATTCACTATACTTTGAAATGATATGTCTGGGTAGTTAATTCTTTATCACTTCTCCAAATATGAAAAAGATGTGAAATATGAGAGAAAATCAAGGAAATTATTTTTCACATTTGGAGAAAAGCAGAAAAATCGATATAGAGTTTTTGATTTGCTACTAAACTTGTGTTTTGAAAGTAATTTGGACAAGTGTCTTTGCGGCAGTTTCTGAATTTTCAAGTTTAAAGCAAGAGGTCCATAAAGGTGGGAACCAAAAGGCCAAGCGTACTTGCATTCATTTTTTTCTTCAAAATTCTATCCTAGAATCAAATAAATGGGGAGGTAAGTAGTCGAAACTAGTTCAGGGGTTTCTTTGAGAAACTCATAAGAGAACATGCAAATCAGTAGAAGGTTTCAAAACAAACCAGAGTAAAGCAATTAGTTCGGAACATAATGATGAATGATTATAAGAAGAACACATTGTATCATCCAGTTTGCTCTATCTAGCAAGTCTTTCCTTGGTGGCTAGTCTGTCTAGGATTGCCAACCTTAGGATGAAGGTCTATTTAGGCATTCCCTTGTTATTGCACACAAGTCCTCTCCATGGCACCTTTTGGAAGTTCCCTTGTAGCTTCTTATAGATCTGCCTGGTGGAGAATTTCCCTATCTTCACTTCATCTTCTGAGTAGCCTGCCTTTTGAAATTGCTCCTTTGCCTTGAAGATCTATTGTATTACCTAGGATGCATTCCTAGGTTCTATTTCCCATATGCTATTACCTTTTATGTAGTAATTATGAACCCATTGCACCCATATTTTCTCATTTTCTTTACATAAGTTCCATAACAACTTACAGATAGCGGCATTGTTCCATACCTCAATGTTAGTGAAATTTAGCCCCCTGCTAATTTTAGCACACATAACCTGTCCCAAGCAATCAGAGCCTTCCTTGTTTGTTCAGCATCCCAGTTCACAGAAATCTCCTACATATTGTCTCAATAAATTGTATGATCTTCTTAGGTAGTATGAAGATCTGTGCCTAAAAGTTCTGAAGTGTTCCTAGGACACTTTTGATCATTGTTACTCTCCATGCATAAGATAGGAGCGTGGCTATCCAGCATTGCACTCTACTTAACATTCTATCTATCAATGGTCCACACTAGGCTATTTACAGCCTCTTTTTACTCAATGGGACACCAAGATATCTAAAATGTAGATCAACTTTAGTATATCCTAGTGTCTCCAAGATTCTTTGCTGCACTCTACTATATACACCACCAAAATACACATTACTATTTCTTGTGTTAGCTATTAGACCTGAAGTTTTGGAGAAAATTTGAAACTGCTTATGGATTTCCACCACAAACTTCTCCTCCCCCTTGCAAAATAGTAGAAAATCATCAACAAATCCTAGCTGTATGAGATTCACTTTAGCATACCTTGGATGACTTGAAGTTCTTGTTATTCCTTAGCTGCTTAAGTAATCTGCATAGGTACTCCATTCCTATGACAAATATCAGTGGTGATAATGGGTCCCCTTGCCTCAACCCTCTCTTTGCTTCAAATGGTTTGAGTGGTTTCCCATTTATAATGACTGAGTATGATACTGTGGCTATGCATGTCATCACCCAGGTTGTATATCTTCCTGGAATCCCCAGCTGCCTCATTACTTGTTCCACATATACCCATTCTACTGAATCATAGGCCTTCTGCATATCTATCTTGAGCATACACCTAGAAGATATATTCTTCCTACCATATCCTTTTATTAATTCATGGCTCATGATGATATTATCGGTTATCACTCTTTCTGGCACAAAAGCTGCTTGACAATTATCTATCGCCTCTGATAATACTTCCTGCAATCTACTTGTTAAGATTTTTGAGACGATTTTGTATAGTACAGTGCAACATGATATAAGTCTATACTCTGATTCTTCACTTTTGGAATCAAAGTTATGGTAGTGTAGTTTACTTGCTTACACATTTGTGGATTGTCAAAAAATTCCACCACAGCTTGAGTCACCTCATTGTCAATTATGTGCCATGCTTTCTTGTAAAAATAAGAACTGTATCCATCACAGCCTGGAGCCTTGTTTTCATTTATGTTTTGAAGTGCTATCTGGACCTCCTCTTCAGCTAATGGCCTTATCAGGTTCAATTTTTGTTGTATATTCAATGTGTTCCCATGCTTCATTACTTCTGTGTTCACTGCTGGTAATTGTGTTGTTGTTGTTCCAAGTAGATTTTTGTAGAAGTTTAGGATCTCGTCTTCCTATTCAACTCATGTGTTAAGTATTTGACCTGCATTATTATACAAACAACCAATATGGTTAGTGGCCTGCCTGCTTTTTGTGCATGCATGATAATATGTTGTGTTTGCATCTCCCGAGTTAAGCTATTTGATCCTTGACTTTTGCCTCATAATGCTTTCTTTAACTTCATTCCATTTAGCTAGATCCTTCCTTGCTTCTTTTTCTTGTGTTGTATTATCTGTGCTACAACCAGGTACATCCATTTGCCTATGAATCTCCTTCAATTTCCACCTTGCCTCCTGGATTTTTTGCTCAGTGTTATTGAATTCTTGTCTATTCATCTGTTTAGCTTACTCTTTAGCAATTTGAGTTTCCTCCATACCATGCTCATTAGTTCACCTTCTTCTCTTCTGTTCTGGCATTGATGTACAGCTTCCTCAAAACCTTTATGTTGGACCATGTAGTTAAAGAACTTAAAATGTCTCCCATCATTCTGTTGTTCACAACTCATTGGTATGCTCAGTGGACAGTGGTCTGAAAAACCAGGTTGTAGCACCCTTCCTTCCATTTCTGTCCATTTTTGAATCCAAGCAGTATTCACCAGTATTCTGTCAATCTTACTATGTACATGGTTGTTTGTCCATGTATACTTCATGCCTACTGTCTTTAATTCAGCTAATCCATTCCTCCATATGAAGTCTTTAAAGTCTTTTACTTCATACTCGTGTACTTGAGTACCTTAAGTCTTGTCCTCAGTTCTCAAAATGGTATTGTATTCACCTAGTATCACACAAGGATCATTAGTACCAGCAATTTCTTTTTCCATATCTTCCCTTAGCCTTTTCCTGTCTTGAATTGTATACATTCCATATACAACACCCAATCTGAATTTGATACCATTCTGTTCCCTGTAACTTCCCCTATTATGTATTGTTGGTGCATTTTATAGTCTTCAAATTCTATCCTTGTCTAATCCCATGCAATCCATATTCTTCTACCTTGAGCATGTGCATAATTGGCTATTCATCTCTAGTTATTAACTATCTTCCTTATAATACCTTTTGTCTTTACTTCTTTAACCCTGTTCTCCAAACTGCTATCAGTACTACCTTATTCTCCTTAATGAAACTTTTTAATTCTTTTTGCTTATACACTTTATTCATTCCTCTCACATTCAAACTATGATGTTCATCATTAAAGGTTTTTGTATTGTTGGAACCCCCTCTGCCTCTATCCCTAGGCAATTCACTCTCCTTGTTTTGTTCCCTTGTCATTTGGACCATTCTTTGAGCTGTATTTACAAGTACAGTGAATGCATTGCCAATGTTTACTTCTCTTTCATCTCTGCCATCTCCACTCTTTTTTGAAGCAGATATACCTTTTGCCACCTGCCATTGTTCCTCCCTGTGTACCTCATCCCTTTTATCTTCCATTTGTTCCAGGAATATGCCCCTTTCATCAATTCTATCTGCCTTAGGATCTAAAATCCTCACAAATTTCCATATCTTTTCTTGATGGTGCATTCCAGGTACTTGTTTGCCCCCTTTTGCTTTATAGCTCCTTTATTCGGGCATGAATGACCTATTTGACATCAGGTTGGACAGTACTGTGGTTTCCAGTCATACTGGACAATTTGTTCATATGCTAAGTTCCTTATTACTTCAGTAACTCACTAAAAGTATTGGGAACTTTACCCACAATGGTATGGTTTTCAACACCTCCTCACTAAAATCAAAATTCTCAGTCCAAGCTTTCAGTATTATAGGTCTACTATTCATAGTATATGGTCCATTTACTATTACTTCATCTCTTTCTTCAATGATATTCATTAGAATTATAAAATAGCCATCACTATGATATAGTACCGTAGGTTTCCTGGCTTTCCCCCATTGAGCAGCTATGAATCATTCAACAACACCTATAGTTAGAGTGTTTCCAACTATATAGAGAATTAGAGCTCGATTCCTTTTCTGTATTTCATCAGCTATGTTTTCCTCCAGGATATGTTAGACCATTCCTTTTGTAGCCAACCTGTTGTCATGCATTAGTCCAGCCCATGATCGACCTAGATCTGTTGGTTTCTTCTTGTCATCCTCATCTCGCGCATGTACTGTTCCATTGCCATGCACCTTACCATCACTATTTGTTACTGTTTCATTGACTTTAGCTCTACTGATGTTTGCTTCTCCGATGGTAGCTGGTGAGTTGATTTTTGATATCCCTATATTAGCTGGGCTTGCTGGGTTGCTCGAACTTACTTGATTGCATCTCAGATCTGGCCAGCTTAGCTCATCGTTACTATCCAGATCCAGCTCCTTTTCCTGCGTTTTCCCTTTTCCATGTTGTTTCCCTTGCTCCTGTGAGTTAATTCCCTTGTTTCCTCGATTTGTGATGATCAATTTGGTCTGATTTCTCTTTGGTCTCCCTCTTCCTCTCATTTTTCGGCGATGCAAAGGTTAAATCATCTGACGTGGCAGAGAGAGAGTATTTAAAATCTACTTTTCTAAATTGTACACTTTTATATACCTTTATACAAGCATTTATAGACGAACTTCTTTCACGGGTTTTAGGTACAATTCTTGTTCAAATCAATCTAAATCTCCATTAAATGACTTAAAATTTTATATACAACCTCCTTATACTATTTCTAACAAGTCTAAATTACACCCACTCTAAATCTCTCACAAAATCAAATTTGAAATTTAAACCAACATATTTTAGCTTGTTAAAAATCTAATTTTCACCATCCAAATGAATTTAGTTTTTTGAACTAATAATTAAGTCACAGTTACTGATTCAAAAATTAACTTAAAAGCTTGAGAAATCTTTTTTAAAAATTAAACAATAATTTCGAGAATTTATTGGAGTTGAATATTGGGTATTAGCCTATTATTTATGGGCTAATTGATTGTAAATTAAAATATGGGCTATAAAGTTAAAAAGTAGGGAGCTCAGTTGTTGTTATGTGAAATTTTCCCAAAAGAATTTCTTTGATTTTCTTTTAGGAATTTTTACCTCCTATAGCAAATGTTGATACCTTATTTAATTTTAATAAATACCCTTTTAAAAAGTTATATTCCATAGCTACATTTTGATTTTTATAGCTAAATATCTATTTATGATTAACTCCTAACCTTAAGCCATAAAATACTCTTGGTATTATTTTTCTCTCTCGTTCTATATTTTGTTTTTCCATGTCTCTTTGTTTGCGGTATTATTCTACAAATATGGGCTCTAAGTAATCTATCCACATTCATTGGTTTTGATAGAGTAGGCAGTCGACCAAATATTGGATATTTTCCAGGTATTTAAGTCCAGTTGATTATGCAGAATTTGGTGATGCTTCACTATGGTGGTTATTCTCTTCCTTAAATTCATTACCTTCCGCTAGCCTATGTCTGCCTTTTGATTGGGTAACGAGTCCTCTTCTATCCACTAACATGTGTAATTGTGCATCGGCTTTTGAGAGTTTTGAATCATAATCGCGGTCTTCTCGACGAAACGACATTAAGGTTGTTCTTGAACAAAGACGATGGAGTTTAGGGCTGAGCAACTTGAAGATTCTGTTACCTTTTTAAAGTGTATTTCAATGTATCTCATTGTATTTTCATGTATTTCGTTGTATTCATTATCTCTTTTTCATTGTATTTCAGTGTATCTCGATTGTATTTCATATATTTCATTGTATTTACTGTCTCGCTATATTCCATTAATGTACTCTTATATTTTTTAATTAATATCATTTATATATTCAAATATATTATATAATTTCTCTGAAAATTGCTATGTTTTTTGGGATATTTTTTGGTTGGGAATCTTTTTCACAATTGGAAATACAAATTTTGTGTGTTATAATTGAGTTTGTTGAGTTATATGAGGAGTATATTATGTTAATTGATTCACCTTCCGTTTAAAAAAGTATAATCCCCAGTTTCACGCCGTGAATACCATGCCATGAATATAGTTGCATACACTCAAATACAACAACTGAGTAGCTTAAATACATTTAATACATCTTATAACAACAGAAAACGTATCTACAGTCCGTAATATAACAAAGAATATTTATAAATAACTAATTACCACTAAAAAATAGTGCTTTATGAAAATTTATCTTTTCTTTTAATATGGTGGGGGAATAGTATATATTCTATAAAAACTTTAAATTTATTTTATTATGGTGTTCTTTTTTCTCGAGAGAAATTTTTTGAAGCTTATAATAGTTTTCTTTTTCACAAGATTTTCCAAAACATGTTAGGCGTTTGATACGAGCTCAAGTGGGTCCCATGACTCCCATCCTTAATCACAGCTAAAAAAAATCTGCAAAACACACCAAAGAAGATTCATAACACTCTCCAGCTGCTTACACAAAACAACTTCCTTTTCTTCTCTTTCCTTCCAACTACCTTTCCTACTTCCATTTCTCTTCTCCTTCACGCACAGAATACTCTATTTTTCTCCTAATTTTCTCACACAGTTTAAATCGAATCGTATCAAACACGTAACTACGCTGATCAAACTCATGGATTCTCTCTCATCAGTTTCTCCGTCGATCGTTCTTCCTCCTGGAAAGTTTCTCCGCCACCACCACCGGCGGCGAATCTCCGCTCTCTTTTCTCACGCCAAGCCAAAATCGTTTTTTCCTCAATTCCGGATACCTGGAAGTTGTAATGGAATGGGGAGGTCTATGGCTGTTTGTTGCAAATTGAGTAGCGGAGGAGAGAAAGAAGAAGAAGAAAGTTCGAGAAGAGATGAGGAAGTGGAGAGAGCGCTTCGTATGGATGGGACTATTCCGGGAACTCCTAACGAGTTTGTAGAGCAGGTGTCGTCACGTGCCTATGACATGCGTAGACATCTTCAACAGAGTTTTGATAGCAGCAGCTATGACGGTAAACCTCATTTCTCTCGTCTATTTCAGCTTCTCTTACTGTTTACATTTCGTTTGACTTATTTCTTAACCCCCTTCGTCCCTATTTGGCAGTATGAAGTTTAAGAAAGATTGAATTTTAAAACTTGTGGTCCAAAATATGTGTTAGAATCATCGTGATCGATTTAGTTGCTAATGAGAGGAGGGAGAATCTGAGAGAAAGAGGAGAGGAAAATATCTCGGCAATTGTAAAATGAGCATATGAGTCTTCCAGACTTAGAGCTCTTCTATTTATATTTGGACCGGATCTTTACAATTGGACCTTAGGCCGAAACTAAAAAAGAGCTACCTATTAATACAAAGACTGGACTATAAAATATACAACCCAATAATAAAATAAATCTGATTATATACAAAATAAGAAAACTCTATTATCCTACACCCCGCTCCCAAGTTGAAGGGGTGAAGCACCTTCAACTTGGGGAGAAATCCATGATGCGCCAACCCAGTGAGGGGCTTGGTTAATATATCAGCCAAGACTGTGCTGCTAACAGAGAACAAGGCAATGAGACCTGATAATTTGCCCCTGAGGAAATGACAATCAACCACGATGTCCTTTATTCCCTCGTGAAAGACAGGATTACGAGCAATATGGAGAGCTGATTGGTTGTCGCAGAATACAAAAACAGGAGTCACACCAGCAACACCCAAGTCTTCCAATAGGCTAGTCATCCAAGTTAATTCTGCAACGAGTAATCTCAACGCACGGTATTCAGCTTCAGCACTACTAAGAGAATGTAATGGTCTCAGTCGCAACAAGCTAAGAACTCAAAATAACAGGAAGATAAACAAGTTTTTTGGGACAATTTTTTGTTTTATAGAAGGAAACAAAAAGCTATCTATTACAAAATGAAAGAGAAAACTGAAAAAGTGGAAATCGCTATTGATGAGCTTATCTGCTGAAGAGAAGAAAGCTGTGATTAGAAGAGGAAGAAGAAGAGAAGAGAAGAGAGAAGAAAGAAGCAGAAGGGAATCAGAGAGAAAAGTGAGAAGAAGCTTACTCTGCAGACTGTCGATCCTTCTCTCTGACGTGGCACAATCCTGGCCCTTGCAGCTCATTAAACCAACTTCTATTCTTGGCCGTTCATTTAATTTTCTGTTATTTCCTTCCTCATTTCAGTTGCACGCTTTTTCCTCTTCTTTTCTTCTTCAAATCCAGCAAATGTATCTTCCAGGATCATTACATACCCTTCCTCTTCAAACAATCCTTGTCCTCAAGGATTGAGATTAAAATCAGGAAACTTAGCCTTAATAAACTGATAATCTTCCCACGTAGCATCTTCAGGTGGTAGATTCGACCATTGTATCAAGACTCACACCACAGCAGCATTATTCCTCTTAATCATTTGCCTTTGCAAAATAGCAATTGGTTTAACAAGGAATTGGCCATCTTCACCTGTAACAGGCAATTCAGTTTGTATTACGACCTTGTTACCTACTTTCTTCTTCAGCAATGAAACATGAAACACAGAATGGACTTTAGAAGTCGGGGGAAGCTCTAACTTGTAAGCTACCATACCCACACGAGCCAATATCTTATAAGGTCCATAGTATTTAGAACTCAACTTTAAGTTATTTCTCAATGCAACAGAGGTTTGTCTATACGGCTGCAGCTTCAAATAGACCATGTCTCCCACCTGAAACTCCCTTTCAGTCCTTCTTTTGTCAGCATAGTACTTCATTCTCTCCTGTGCCTTACTAAGGTTATCTTTAAGTAGTTGATGCATCTGTTGCCTCTTTAGTATAGTGTTTTTTGCAACTGGAACCATAGTTTCCAGTAGGGGTCCAAGGGAGAGCTGTGGGGGTGTGTAACCATACAATGCCTCAAATGAAGTACATTGTAAGCTGGTATGGAAATTGGGGTTGTACCACCACTCAGCAGCAGGCAACCACTGCTTCCACTGTGTTGGCCTGCTGTCTACCATACACCTTAGGTAATTTTCTAAGCACTTGTTGACCCTCTCAGTCTGACCATCACTTTGAGGATGATATGCAGTGCTATAGCTTAGTTGAGTCCTCAGTAGTTTGAACATAGACTGCCAGAAATTACTCAAAAACACCTTATCTCTGTCAGTAACTATAGATTCAGGAATCCCATGCAAGCAGTGTATCCTTTTCCAAAACACATCAGCAACTGTGGCAGCTGTATAAGGATGAGCTAATGCAATAAAGTGTGCATATTTTGTGAGTCTATCAACTACTACCAGTATCACTTCCTTGCTGTGAGACTTAGGCAGCCCTTCAATAAAATCCATGCCGATGTGGCTCCAGGCTTGGTTGGGAATGGGTAGTGGCTGTAACAACCCTGGATAGGCCCTGTTCTCATCTTTGCTTCTGAGGCAAGTGTCACAACTGGCTACATAGTCATTAACCATCATTAACCATCTGTTTCATCCTAGGCCAATAGAATAACTGGGACAACCTTCTGTGAGTTCCCAACTGGCCTGAGTGACCTCCTACAGGTGAATCATGAAAGGTAGAAATCAATTTGTTTCTGAGTGTTCCACTAGCCCCAATATAGATTTTTCCCTCTCTCCTGAGCACACTGCCAGAATAGTGCCAAATGTTAGGCCCCTGTGCATTGATTGATGACTGCTCAATCATGTCTGTGGCTGTGGAATCTCCCTCATAGCTGTGTGCTATCTCATGCATCCAAGAAGGAATGGAAACACTGATGGCCTTTAGTGATCCTTGAGTGATGCAGATGTGTTGCTCATTGTCTTCCTGCTGCCTAGACAAAGCATCAGCCACTCTATTTTCTATTTTTTGCTCCTTTTTTGTACTGTACTTCATAGTCCAGCCCCAACAGTTTAGTCAAGCCTTTCTGTTGAATGGCTGAGGTGACCCTTTGCTCCAAGAGGTACTTCAAGCTATGGTGATCACTTCTTACTATGAAGTACCTATACTGTAAGTAGTGCCTCCATTTATCCACTGCATTCAACAGAGCCATGTACTCCTTCTCATAAATAGATTTACCCCTGTGCTTGTGAGCTAAGACTTTGCTGTAGTATGCTATTGGTCTTCCTTCCTGCATCAGAACTGCACCAATGCCACTATGGTTAGCATCTGTCTCTACAATGAACTGCTTAGTGTAATTAGGCAGGGCTAACACTGGAGTAGTAGTCATTGCCTTTTTAAGGTTTGAGAAGGCTATCTCAGCTTCTTCATTCCACTTAAAGGAATCCTTTTTCAACAAATCAGTGAGAGGCCTGCAGATGACACCATAATTAGCTGCATATTTCCTGTAGTAACCAGTCAATCCTAGAAATCCCCTGAGTGCCTTGACTGTAGTCGGTGTAGGCCATTATATCATTGCTTGAACCTTGGAGGATCAGTAGAGACATCTTCAGCTGTTATAATATGGCCTAAGTACTCTACCTTAGACCTTCTAAGTGAACACTTGGATTTCTTGGCAAATAGTGAGTGTTTTCTTAAGGTGTCAAAAACAGTAGTTAAATGAGTCAGGTGGTCTTCACAAGAAAGGCTATAAATGAGGATATCATCAAAGAAAATCAAGACAAATTTTCTAAGATAAGGTTGAAAAACCTGGTTCATCAAGGCTTGAAAGGTGGCTGGTGTATTGGTTAGCCCAAAGGGCATTACCTTGAACTCATAATGGCCCAAATGAGTTCCGAAAGCCGTCTTATAAACATCTTCTAGCCTCATCCTGATTTGGTGATACCCTACCCTCAAATCTATCTTTGAAAAAATCACAGCTCCACTCAACTCATCCAGGAGATCATCTACAATAGGTTAGGATATTTATCCTTCACTGTAATTTCATTTAGTCCTCTGTAATCTACATAGAACCTCCAGGTACCATCCTTCTTTTTAACAAGCAAAGCTGGAGATGAAAAAGGGGACTGACTATGCTGGATGATGCCATTGTTAAGCATCTCCATCACTTGCCTCTCTAGTTCATCCTTTTGGTAGTATTTATACTTGTAGGGTCTGAGGCTGATAGGCATGGCTCCTGGTTTGAGGGGAATAGTATGATCCAAAGCTCTCACAGGAGGTAGAGATTTAGGCTCAGCAAAAACATCTGTATACTGCTGCAGTACTTATGAAATGGCCTCACTAATTGGCTCCTGTTCAACAGATTCCATTGAGTTCATCATGAAAAGGTGAGCTAACAGGGCTTGCCCCTTTCTTAGCATCTTTCCCAGTGTCCCACTAGAAATCATACTTAAGCTGCCTTCCTCAGAAATCACAGGTAGAACTAACTTGTTACCCTTCTTGCCAATGCTAACACACATTTCTCATGATCAAACTTGGTGGGGTTATGCTTCTTCATCCAATCATTCCCCATTACCATGTCACAACCCCCAAGTGGAATAACCAGTAAATTCTCAGAGAATGGTCTGCCTTGCATCTTCCATTGATATCCCATGCAGATGGAAGTGCACATGACATAGTTTCCATCTGCTACTGTAACCCTTACTGGAGGACAATGCTTAGCTTGATAACCAGTTTCTTTGACTGTGTTGACATCTATGAAGCTATGAGTACTGCTTGAATCAATTAGTACAGTCAGTTTCCTGTTCCCAATGGTACCTCTTACTAGGATAGTATTAACCCCTCTGTTATCACCTGTTAAGGCATTGAGGCACACTGCCTCCAATACTTCTTGCTCAATTTCCCCTTCAATAACCAATTCATCTTCATTCTCAGGATCCTTAGAGGAATCCTTTATTGTCCCTAGTATGTAATTCAATTGCTTCTTCTTACACTGATGCCCTTGAGTAAACTTCTCACCACACCTGTAACATAGGTGGTTGCTTTTCCTGTATTCATACACCTCAAGGCTAAGTCTGAAGGAATTTGGCTTGACAGCAGTGGTGGTCTGTGATCTGTTGCTTGTTGGACCATTGATGGCTGGGGTTGGACTGGACATAATCTTAGCCTTCCTGTGTGCAGCCTCAATAGCTTTCTCCTGTAGTCTGGCTTGTTCAACAGCAAACCTCACGGTAGTAGGCTTGAATAGCTTAACCCAAAACCTGATCTCCTCTATCAATGCCCCAATGAAACTAGAAATGAAATGAGATTCATCTAGGTGGGGATTTCTTATTAGCATTTGAGCTTTCAAATCCTCAAACTTACCTAAGAACTCATCAACAGTCCCTATTTGGTTAAGCTTATTGAATTCCTCCACTATATCCCCCAGTAATTCCTCTCCAAAACGAACCAGTAGCTCTTCCTTAAAATTAGCCCAGCTCACCACTCCTCTGCTCAGTAATAGAGAATCATACCAAGTATCAGCTAGACCATTTAAATAGAGTGCAGCAGATTCTACCTTCAAGTCATCTGGGATTCTATACAACTGGAAGTACCTCTCACATTTCCTAATCCAAACCTTGGGCTCATGGCCTTCAAAATAGGGCAGTTCCCATTTAGGTGTAGGGGTCTGCACAACTGGAGGTCTGTTATGCCTCAGTTCAGGTCTAGGTATAGGGAGGAGTCCATCACCTTGAGGTCGATCAGCTTGAGCCCTTGGTGGTACTCTTTCCAAGTTGGTTAGCCTTTCGAGAATCAGCTCTAGTGTGCCTTGTATCCTTGTCTGCGTACCACGCAACTCCTCCTGAGTGTGCAGTACCTCATTTAAGATCTCATCGTGCCTGGCTAGCTTATCATCCATTACCTTTAATCTGGTTCCTTCAACCATCAGCTCTCCACAGTCGCAGAATCGAGGCTCTGATACCAAATGTAATGGTCTCAGTCGCAACAAGCTAAGAACTCAAAATAACAGGAAGATAAACAAGTTTTTTTGTTTAATTTTCTGTTTAATAGAAGGAAACAAAAAGCTATCTATTACAAAATGAAAGAGAAAACTGAAAAAATGGAAATCGCCATTGATGAGCTTATCTGCCGAAGAGAAGAAAGTTGTGATTAGAAGAGGAAGAAGAAGAGAAGAGAAGAGAGAAGAAAGAAGCAGAAGGGAATCTGAGAGAAAAGTGAGAAGAAGCTTACTCTGAAGACTGTCGATCCTTCTCTCAGCTCAATTAGTTAACTGAGCTGACGTGGCACAATCCTGGCCCTTGCAGCTCATTAAACCAACTTCTAATCTTGGCCGTTCATTTAATTTTCTGTTATTTCCTTCCTCATTTCAGTTGCACGCTTTTTCCTCTTCTTTTCTTCTTCAAATCCAGCAAATGTATCTTCCAGGATCATTACAGAGAAACAACAGGTTGTTTCTTAGACTTCCATGAAACAGGACTCCCACCAAATAACACAAAGAAACCAGTCACCGACTTGTGAGAATCGGGGCAAGCAGCCCAATCAGTGTCACAATACCCATGTAAAGCAAAGTCTGTAGAATTATTAAAAAAAAAAACATAATGAGATGCTCCTTTAAGATAACGCAGAACATGTAAAGCAGCAGAATAGTGAGGAACTCTGGGAGATTGGAGAAACTGACTGAGATGCTCAAGTCAGTTTCTGGTATGAGTTAAAAATTGAACTTGCCAACAAGGCTTCGGTACAGCTCTAGATTGGGAAGCAACTCACCATCAGTAGCTTGTAATTTCAAAGTAAGGTCAAGAGGAGAGACCACAGGAGATACCTCAGAACATTTATATTCAGCCAAGAGATCTAAAATAAACTTTCTTTGATTTAATAACAATCCCTCAGAGGTAGAAGATACTTCTATGCCCAAACAATAGTGTAAAGTGCCCAAATCCTTTTTCTTAAATTGTTCATCAAGATAGGACTTTAAATCAGAAATTGCCGACACATCATTACCTGTTAGAATTATGTCATCTACATATACTGCCAAAACAACCATAGACTCCCTGGACCTCTTTGTGAAGAGACTATAGTCATTAAGAGAATGTGTAAACCCATTTGCATATAGGGCACTTGAAAGCTTAGCATACTATTGTCTTGAGGCTTGTTTGAGCCCATAGAAGGACTTTTGAAGTTTGCAAACAAAAGTGCCTCATCCAAATCTCCACGAAGGAAGGCATTGTTTACGTCTAGCTGAAAAAGTGGCCATTGTTTCTTAACAGCCAAGGCAATAAGACATTTAACAGTGGTCATTTTGACCACATGGGAGAAAGTTTCATTGTAATTAACCCCGGTAGTGTGAGTATCCCCTCTGACTACTAGTCTAGCCTATATCTTTCTATGAAACCATCAGCTCGAAACTTAATCTTATATACTCACATACTCCCAATGGCCTTCTTGCCAAAAGGGAGAGGAACTACAGACCATGGCTGATTTCCCTCGAGAGCCTGAAATTCTTTCTTCATTGCCTCTTGCCACACAGGCACCAAAGCAGCCTGAGAATAGGTGTAAGGCTCAGAAAGTACTATTTGTGTCTTAGGCTGATTAGAGGTAGAACTGGAATGTAGAGACAGAAGAACAAACATAGTCATTGAGGTAGGAAGGAGCAACATGGGTTCTGGTGGATTTTCTCAAACCCTCAGAAGTTGAAGTAGGACTAATATAATGTGAACTAACAGGATGTGAATTGACAAAAGAAGGGGGACTAGAAGTCATGGCAGAAGGGGAAGATGAGCAAGAGCCATTGGCAGGTTCATTAGAAGGAGATGCAGATACGGGAGAAGAAGGTTCAGGAGGAACATGAATGGGAGAAGGCAATGGTGAAGTAGAAAAAGAAAGAGAAGAAGGAACAGTAAAGTCATAGACAAAATTTGTAGGAGAACAAGTGGAAGAAGAACCAACAGAAAAATTTAGAGCAAAAGGAAGCACTGATTCATGAAATATAACATCCCTAGAAATGAAAAATGTTCCAGTTTCAAGGTTAAGAAGTTTGTAGCCTTTCTTTCCAAAAGGGTACCCCATGAAGACCGCAGGGATGCACCTACTACTCAATTTATCGCTGTGTACAGGAAGTTTAAAGGCATAGCAAAGGCAACCAAATACCCTTAAGTGAGAATAAGTTGGGGTTTTACCAAAAAGTAACTCAAATGGGGATTTATTGTGAAGCAGTTTAGAAGGGAGCCTATTAATCAAGTAGGTAGCAGTTAGCACACAATACCCCCAATATTTTGCAGGCGCTTTAGAATGAAAGAGAACTGCCCTTCAAGTTTCAAGTAAATGCCTATGTTTCCTCTCTACTATCCCATTTTGTTGGGGAGTATATGGACAAGAAGTGTGATGAATAATGCCTTGTTCAGTAAAGAAAGAAGAGGTGGACTTTATATTAAACTGTGTATGTACCATGGCAATGAAAGCTTTTAGAATAGGAAAAGCATTTGACTTATAGCCTGTTTGGCCAAGCTTATTTTTGGCCAAAAGTGCATTTTTTTTCCGCAAAAAGCACTTTTGGCCAAAAATTGAGGTGTTTGGCCAAGCTTCTGGAAAGATAAAAAATGCTTTTGAGGAGAAGCAGAAGTAGTTTTGGAGAAGCAGAAAAAAGTAGCTTCTCTCCAAAAGCACTTTTTTGAGAAGCACTTTTTGAGAAAAATACACTTAGAAGCAGTTTTTAACAGCTTGGCCAAACACTAATTGCTTCTCAGAAGTGCTTTTCAAACTAATTAGCCAAACACAAACTGCTTCTCATCAAAATTACTTTTGAGAAAAACACTTTTGAAAAAAGTGCTTCTCAAAATAAACTGATGTTTGCAGCTTGGCCAAACAGGCTATTAGTTTTTAACAAATGAGTCCAAGTTGTCCTAGTAAAATCATCCACAATTGTTAAGAAGTATTTGCACCCATCATGTGTGGGGACATGATAGGGATCCCACGTGTCAACATGTATCAATTGGAAAGGAGTTGTTGTGTCTGGGAAAGGAAGTCCGGTTTGCCTTGCCATTGGACAAATATTACAAACAAAGTCTTGTTTACCAGAAGAAATAGAAGGAATAGATTTTAAATGAACAAAATGTATATGTCCCAATCTACTATGCCAAAGAGTGTTCATTTTATTCATTGGAGAAATATTTACAAATGGAACTGAAGTGACAGAACACTCAATATTGTTCTTACCAAGATCAGGTAAAGTAGAACTATGAGAGCAAGTAAAAGCACAAGGATGGCTAACAACAGAAGATGAACATGATGAATTGGTAGGTGGCAATTGCAAGATATAAAGTCTATGCTGTGATTTACCAAACTCCAGAGGCCTCTTCATGGAAAGGTCCTGTATGAAATAGGCAAAAGAACTAAAAATGAGCAGGCACTTTAATGTGATACCAACTTTTGCACAGATATCAAGTTGTATTGAAAACTAGGGATTAAAAGAACATGAGACAGAGTAATATTATTTGACAAGGTTAACTCTCCCACACAAGTTACTTTGACTTTGTATCCATTAGGCAGGGTTACTAAATAAGGAATAGGCAAAGACTTAATGTTGTGAAGTAAGCTACTGTGAAATGTCATGTGGTCAGTGAACCCAGAGTCCAACATCCAAGAGTTCTTATCAACCTTACACAACAAATAAGTACAAACTGAACATTTAGGTTTATTATTAGAAAAGAAACTGAGGATACCTGCAAAATTGGCAGAAGCAGTAAGGTGAGAAGTAGAGTTAGTATCAGACACATGATGTTGTTAAAGTAGTGTGAGAAGCTGGTTACACTACTCATTTGTCTACCCTGGAATAGTCGAATTATCTCCAGCATTGATAGGTGGTGTCTCATTGAATGGCTTAGGTTCAGGATGAGCAAATTGTTTAGGAGGCTCCAGTTTAATTTGAACATTTGCAGCAGTCCTTCTATTATTCCTAGTGAACTGAAAATTCGGGGGAAATCCATGCTTCTTATAACATCTCTCCACTGTATGACCACAATAGCTACAGACAACACTAGGCCTCCTCGGATAAAAACTGGTTTTAGGCTGGAAATTCTTCTGAAAGGGCTTTTGAAAAGATCTTTGAGACCTCGCTGAGAAGGAAGCAGACTCTGAGCTAAATTGAGAAGAAGAGGGTCTAATTTCTCTTTGTCTTTCATCATTGACCAGGAGAGGATAAGCTTTGTTGATCATAGGGAAAGGACTCAACATAAGTAAATTGCTTCTGGCATTAGCATAACCTTCATTCAGGCCCATTAAAAATTGGTACAATTTCTAGTCCTCTTCACGTTTTTGAATGTCTAGTTTGCCACCCCCACAAGTGCAATGAGAATTAGAGTAAACATTCAAAGTACTAAGCTCATCCCAAACACTCTTCATCCTTGCATAATATTCAGGAATGTTCATAGAACCCTAAGAAATAGAAGCAAGCTCCTTTTTTGACTTGATAAACCCTAATTCCACTCGGTTGTTCATATCTATCTTCCAGTTCCATCCACACATCCTTGGCGAGTTGACAATACAGAACACTCTTACGAATTACTGGAGTGAGAAGATTGTGAATCCATGAAATCACGATGTAATTACACTTATCCCATTGATGAAAAATAGGGGAATTTGGAGGAGGTCTCACACAATTAGGTTGAATGAAGTACAGTTTGTTCTTCACAGAGAGAGCAATAAGCATGCTCTTACGCCAATCGCTATACCCACTCCCATAACAAACGGTACTTGCTATTAAAAGCCCCAAATTATCCGATGGATGAATGTAAAGAGGATGATTATGATAGGTTGTATCATCCGATGAGTTATCATAACCAGATTGACCAGAGGAATTCGGAACCGACTTGTCAGAAATCAATGAACCCATGACTAAGAGTAAATTTAAGGTTTTTGTAATTCACCAACAATACAGCAGAACTGAAGCAATTTTCAACAAAAAAACTGAAGCAAATTAGAGTATTTGCTAGAATTAGAAGAAATTAAAAGAAACTATCGAAGAAATACCGAACTCCGACAAAACTCCGGCGAACACGACACGAACAGTTTTCGCCAAAAAAATGTCGACGAGATGCTCAGAATTATCCAGCTACACTGCTCTGATACCATGTTAGAATCATCGTGATCGATTTAGTTACTAGTGAGAGGAGGGAGAATCGGAGAGAAAGAGGAAAGGAAAATATCTCGTGCAATTGTAAAATTAGCATCTGAAGCTTCTAGACTTAGAGCTCTTCTATTTATATGTGGACCGGATCTTTACAATTGAGCCTTGGGCCAAAACTAAAAAAGAGCTACCTATTAATACAAAGAGTGGACTACAAAATATACAACCCAATAATAAAATAAATCTGATTATGTACAAAATAAGAAAACTCTATTATCCAACAATATGCCATATAAATTTTTGTGGCTATAAATAATAAAATTAATGGTTAAATTAGAAGTTTAATGTTTTTAAAAGGCGAAATGGCCTCCTAGCCACTCAAACTTGTCGCGCTTTTAAATGACGATATATAAACTTTGTTCTTTCCCATTTAAACACTCAAACTTCTGAAACCTATAACTAATAAACACAATTATTCCTTGATCCTAGGCGCGTGTATTACACATTTGCTAACGTGTCCATCCAATCAGCAAATGACCAATGAGACTGGTACACGTCAATGACACCAAATTAAACCTAATCGATTGGGGTTCCCCTCTTTTAATCAGTAAACTGACATACCCTTCCCCCCTTTTCGTCTCTTTTCCTCTCTCTAACCATCCCTCCCCTCTTATACCTAGGTTTAGGAATGGCCCTTTAACCTGATTAACCAATATCCTCCTTCCAAAAAATCTTAATCCATTCAAAATCAAACGATTGAGGGAAGGCAGTGGTGGAAGAAGCTTTAGTCACGAAATTAGAAAATCGTTTTGGTTTAATGGGTCTAATTGGAGAAAAGCTAGATGCAGTGGCAGTGAAAGAAGAAGAAGAGCGCGATGAAGAAGAAAAAGGGTCAAGTAACTTGAAAGTTGTCCAAGGCGGAGAAGAAAGTGAAGGTAATTTTGCAAGTGTTAGGCTCTGCAGAGATGTCATGGTTGCCATTTTTAGTCTTCACTTCCACTTTATCAGAATTCGTGTGCACTACTATAGAGATAATTTTGTGTGGAGTTGGCAGCTTCTAGCTAGGCAAGGATTTCTTACTAGACCAAAATATGACTGTCCATGTCCTTTTTTCCTCGCTTAGCAAAATTTTAAGTCCAATTGTGTAAAACAAGTTTGAACCCGTTTAATTCTAAGTTCTCATTCCGTGACGATAACAGTCTTTCCTTCTATTAATCTTTATGCGTAAACTTTAACATAATTGATGGTTATTTCATCAGTAATAACAAATTTTGGCAGAAGAAGTACAAGAATTTAGTTTTGCTTTGTCGCATTGTGAAAACTGAAGTTTTGGTGGTAGAAACTACGCAATGACAAAATACAGGACTTTGATATATTATCACAATTTGGAAAAAGAAAGAAAAAAAAATTAAAGAAAGCTTAAGATTTTAAGAAGTAGGAGAAATGAAACTCCAAATGCATGTAATAGAGGGATAATGTGTAAAGAATAAGACCCCACTTAAATATCAGCTATTTGTTGGGCATTGGGAAGGGATCTCTCACGCTCTAAAAATCGTGATATTCACACAGGGGGTGACTAGGACCAACTGACGCCACATGGGATGGGTCAACGGTCAATTGTGTTTATTAGTTATAGGTTTCAAAAGTTTGAGTGTTTAAATGGGAAAGTCGAAAGTTCCTATATCGGCTTTAAAATCGGTCGTAAGTTTGAGTGGCCAGGAAACCATTTCGCCTTTCTAAAAATATAGAACGGAAAAGGTCCAAATATGTCCTTAAACTATGCGAAATTGAACAGATTTACGCGCCGTTAAACTTTGGCACAAACATGTCACTGTTGTCTCGTACTTGCTTCAAATATGACCTTATTTTAAACGGCCCCAAATGGAGGGCATATTTGACCCATTAAAGTTCTTAAGCTTTTATGCTATTGAGTTATCTTGTTTGATTCACGACATTATAATGGAAGTTTTTAATAATAAAATTCCCCTCTCGACATTATAATGGAAGTTTCTTAACTAAATTTTAAATACAAACAAAGAAAAACAAAGTATTCAAAAACCTAAACCGTTTGTTGGAACACCTCTATCAATAAATGTCTCCACGGCCTCCTATGCCTCAAAATACCACTAAATAGTCACTCTTGGCTTCACAACAACAAAAACCAATACAATAGACAAGTCTAGCCACCATAAGCAATAAATGAATCAACTGCATTAATCAAACGTGCCGAATCTCAACTCAATAGTAACAAATAAATTACTTAACTGCTGCTTACAAACAAAACATTATACACTTTGCTTAGGAACAAAGAGAAGCATGGTGTAGGAACAACGAGAAGTAAAGTGTACAAAAACCTAAACCATTTGTTGGAAGAAAAACCTCTCAAATTGGCCGGCCACTATGTATGTTTCTCTTCCAATAATTGGTTTAAGTTTTCTATATTTTGCTCCTCTTTGTTCGTATTTTAAATTTACAGAAGGAAAACAATCGATTTGTAATCATTACAAACTTCCATTTTGAACCAAACATGATTACTCAATAACATAAAAGCTCAAGAACTTTAATGGGCCAAATACTGCTTCAAAGTATGCGCATGGGACCAAATATGCCTTCCAATATGCGGTCGTTTAATATAAGGACATATTTGGAGCAAGTATTGGACGTAGGGGGCACGTTTGTGTCAAAGTATTAACGGTGAGCAAATTTGCTCAAATTTTGCATAGTTCAAGGGCATATTTGGACCTTTTCCGAGTACAGAAAGGTACTATTATTATATTTTTTAACAGAAAAGTATCAAATAAAATGGGACAGAAGGAGTACATTAGAAGTAGCTGCACAAAAATATTAAAATAGGGGTTGAAAAGTGTAAACATTTGAATAAGTTAACAAAATTTAGATATTAAAGTTTTGAAAGTTATATACAAGAATGTCTCAAGCATTTGGAGTTAGTTTTTCACTAACTCATATGGAATACCGAATTAGTTTTCACATAATTGGTCACTTGAGTCTAGTAAAGGAGCCAAGAATTCATACAAGGGGATTAAGAAAAATATTAGAATGTCAAAATTAGGATTTGAACCTATGATCTAAAATTTTCAACCCTTTGTCACTACACTTATGTCAAGGGATTTAACAGTTTATATATAACTCTAGAAAATTGATTTTTACTCTTGTTGCACACACTCTTCAACAAAATCGTTGGGTGTGTATCGGATTATCCAAAACCAAAAGTGCAGCAATATTTTTGAGGGTCGAGCAACATAGGTTTTTATGCATTTGTGCAGTATAATTTTGGGGTGAATGGGATTCAGTTGAACCACCTTGCCTCCACTTAGCTCCACCACTACTTGAACTTATAGTCTCGTATCTCATCTCTTTTTCTACTTATACTTTCAGTCTAGGTGAGGAGGGCAAGTCTTTAGGTTTGTTTGAGTAGGTTTGGACTAAAGTCATTGCAAAAGAACACCTAACACGAAAACAAATGCCGCTAAACACCTGATTAACTTGAACATTTCAAACCTGAAAAGACGATTGCCTCCATGACCAGTGCTTGCTGTGCTGGCGTATTTCCTAGTCTTCCTTCCACTTCCCAAATTGTATCACGAAATGAAATAAGTTAGAAAAATGAAACCAAGAGGTGATTACATAGAGTACTGTAATCGAGATATAATAAAATCTTTTTTCTGTTTAAGCAAACACTGGTGCAATTTCTTTTGTAATTTGCCTTTAAACTGGTGCCTAATTAAGTAGCTTTGTCAAAGTTGCAGACTTGCAGTTACTATATTAAAAACGGGAGTAACTGCTAACAAATCACTGGATTATCATATCCTTTGTCCTTTCTACTTGTGTTATGATGCAAAATGAGTTTAAGGTTCAAGAGAAGGAGACATTATTGACTTGCATTTAAAGGAATCGTAGGCTTTTGATAAATATTCAACCTTTAATGCATTAAATGTCTCTCTTTAGTTTAGAATAGTTGGATATTGACATGGTTTTGAAGGTCGAAAAGAGTATTCTTTGCTCCATTTTCTGAAGTGTCATATCCAGTGTTGATTATGGTTAAGGAAAATTGCAATTGCCTAACATGTTTTGCAAAGTTTGACTGCATTTGTGGGGATGTTTGTAAATTTATATCACCTAACTTTCTTATCCTGTTCTTTGGAGGCTGTAAGATCAGGACAAAGTCTCTCTTTATGCGCAGTTCCCATCAGATAACAATAGCGTTGATATTCCTTTCTCCTTCTTGAGTCCCATCCTATTCCACAATCAAACATGGAAATGATGCTTTTGAGATCTCCTCATAATAGTAACTGTTGCTGCTATTTTCAGAAGAATTCAGCTGAACATAAAAGTAATGGTTGCGTCTAATTTATCTAGAAATAGAAGAACTAAGTAGCTATATTACAAACATATAAATGAAGACAGTGTCTTTTTATACAAAGAAAAATTTAGCATTTTTTTCATTCTTATAGAGTAAGTACAGTTAAAAACAGTAATGCATAATAATGAACAAAGAAATTTTGATCTCATTTCATAAACTGTGTTTTAGCTTCTTTAAAACGCTTGTAATTATCCATATTACACAAAACTTGAAAATAATGAAAAGTTCTGTTAAGATATAACCAAGCACCTTATACATGATAAGATAATGAGGATGCAAGAAAGATAAGTCGGATATTGCACACAAAAGTAATGGCTCACCAAAAAGGTATCTCAGTGAAAGATTGAAAGTAACTGTAAAAAGAATACACTAGAATGGTTACCTGCCTTTCTAGCATCTTTTAAACCATTTTTGTGCATTTTCCATAATAAAAAACTCTAACGCTATCAATTTTCTGATCTGCAATAAAGTTAAGAATTTTATTTTATGATTAACATATAAAAGGAAGCGTGCAGCAACCTCATCATATATTGTTATTAAGAATTATTTGTTAATTATTTTTATTCACACTAGATTATTATACTTCAAGTTACTATATATTAGTTAAACATTACTTTCCCTTAAAAGATCTTTATTCAGCAAACTTTTTTTGCATAGAAATGATAAATCTTTTCTGTTCGTAATTTTTGATTATGATTGCACTTGTATATGAAGTAGTTTATTAGAAGTGAATCAACCATTCGATAGAATCTCTACCTTAAAGACGTATCTGTGGGTTTTCCAGGACAGACTGTATGCTAACATGTTTAGTGATTTCAGGAGGCTTTATCGATACTAGCTGATAGACCTACTATGTGCGGAACACATAATATAGGTCATAGAGTAGAAAACTCATATAAGTAAAAGCAAGTTATATTAGCAGCTAGGGCCTATATCAAAACCAAAGAACATGAAGGACATAAGCTAGTTGTAGTGTTTGCATTTTGAGCATCTCTTTCTAAGTGTCAAGAAGTCACTGCTTGTTGATCTTTTACTACAGTGCTGGAGGCTAACCCTTGGAGAGAAACACCTAAACCTGTATACGTGCTGACCCAGAGGGAGAATCAGTTGTGTACAATGAAGACCCGGAAAAACCAAAGGTATGTTTCTTTCTTTTAGTTAAAGCTAGAATTTTAATTACCTTTTCTTAATTAGTTGCTTTTCGTCATGCAGTGAAGTTGAAAGAGAGCTTGGGATGTTGTTCTCGAAAGGTGGAAAATGGAAAAACCGTGCAAAGCAGCCAGAAGCTGACACAAGATTTCAGATGCTTGTTGAGGATATCAGAGAAGGAATACTTGTAAGTATTGTGTTGATACCTCTTTCAGTTTTCCATGACATTCTAAGTTTTCTTACATATTTTATAATATCTAGAGCATGGAAGATCTTGAAGCATCTGTAACCCTTCAGAAAAAGGTTTACGTTAGTAATACATATTCTTAAAGCAAAGAAGAATTGGCGTACATTGAAGCATCACTATGTGTACAAATTACATCCTTAAAGTATGATGCCTGAGACTATTCCCAAACATGAGCTTTACTAAGTTTTTTTAGAACAAAAATATTTATCTGCATATAGTGTTCAAGAAATAACATTTTAGTGGAGCTTAAAATTAGCTGATTGTTGGGTGATTAGACATCCTCCTACATCTGCTGACCTTTGATTGATGGTTGAGAAAGTTCTCTTTCTGTAAATGGTCCAGATGCAATTCCATTTATCACTTGGAGGATCAAAATTGATAGAGAGAGAAATTTAGGAAGGGAAATAATAAAATTGAAAAGTTATGGTCTTAAGCATACTGGTGTCATTACGTGAGGTCTTGAATTTCACTTGTATGAAGTTGTTGACAGTATGCCACGTGAAATGATTCAGATATATTCTGGAGGTTACACTTTACAGTTTACAGGTCGCATCACACTTTCTGTGCTGTCATTGAGTGAATATGCAACAGCTGATCATTCTGTTTTAACTTCAGGAAAAATCAATTCTATTTTTCAATTATTTATGTGTGTGTATCGTATATCTTCTTGTGAAAGGAGGAGTGATAGATAATGTAACAACCTCTCAGAGGCTAAAGCTCTATATATGCTTGCAACTCTGATGACTAGAATGCCAATACCTGGCATCCCCTTAAACCTAAATAAAAAGGAAGAAAAAAATGATGAAAACGGGAGGTCATAATTGAATGAGGGATCTTTTATGAAAGAGCGCATTTTAGATTGTTATGGTAGAAGGTTGGAGCACTGTGAGCTTTAGATGAAAATACTTATGCTTCTAATTTTATAGACTGCAAGTACATTTCTCTTTGGAAATTTTTACCGAAGTTAAATTGCTGAATTGTTTGAAACTTTTGAAAGAGATGGAATGGAGTTTAGTTTGTCAAATTGTTGGTCTGGTGATTGAATATGGAAAGAGGACACTGTCATGTCGGTGGAATATGCATTTATTTGTGCAGACGTGTTATTGCGTTTCCACTTTCCCCGGGGCTCATTCCATCCCATTGGAGGGCAGCTCGTTTATCGTGTATAGAATGCCTAGAATATTAAGTCCGCCTTTCCACAAAGCAAATCACTCCTTTGATTTATATCAGAAAGTGTTCAGTCTTGTCCCTCTGAATGGTCTTTCATCAGCATCTTTATCCAGAATTTCTAGAATTTTTGGTTTTCCATCATCTTTCCAGGTCCAGTTCTCATTCTCCGGCAACTTGACATTCCTGCCTAAATCCAAGGCTTAGTCAGTTTGCAGCAGATAGATCTTGCTAGCTTTTCTATTTTATTGTTCTTTTAAATGTTTTATAGCATGTCAGTGCCCTGTTTAGTGACAAGTTTATTGACAAATATTATGGATAGATTGTGAAAGGCTCGTGTGGAGTCCTGGCGTAACCGGTAAAGTTGCTGCCATGTGACCTCCTAATAACAGGTTCAAGCCGTTGAAACAGCCTCTTGAAATGCAGGGTAAGGCTGCGTACCGTAAATTCTTGTGGTCCGGCCCTTTCCCGAGCTTAGTGCACCAGGCTGCCCCTTTTTTTTTTGTGAAAGCTCGTGTGGCTAGAAGAGTGTATGTGCTAATCATTTCGTGGTTTTCGTACATAGATAAAGTTGATGTATTGGGAAAAAGTTAATTTATATTAAAAATGACGTGGCATGACACGTAGATTGGTCAAATGGTCAAAGCACAACAATTGAGAAAAAGGCACGAAAGATGACAGTTACGGGAAGAGGAAGTTAAACAGGCACGAGAAGCAGTTTAGACACGACACTCGTATCAATTCAAGTCATTAAAAGCCAACGGATTGAAACACATTAAAGACATGGATCTGAAGACAAAAAGGAGTCCAAATTCAGTATTAAATACCTGATACGTTAGAAAATTAGTATTTAATAGGAATAATTGTGTACCAGCTTATTTAATGTCATTTATTTCAAAATACTATTTTTTGGTTAAACAGTTGGTAGTTCACCATTCTCGGCCTTTTGGCTTAGATCAAGTGAAGTTAGGAACTAATATGTTAAACTCTCTGAAGGTATTTGAGGATGAAAATGAGGCTGCAAGATACTGTGACTTGCTTCAGGGAGGTGGTCAAGGCTGTGAAGGTGTTGCTGAGATCGAAGCTTCATCAGTAAGAAAATGGCTACAAAGCTACTTTCAGGAGTGAGTTATTTTCTAATCGTCCTAATTGTAATTTGATCCTTCTGTAGGTATTTGATCTATGCCGGAAGATGAGGGCGCTCGCAGTTCTATTTCGTCGGGGCAGAACACCTCCTTTGCCCGAAAGCCTCAAGCTAAACTTAAGGGCACGCAAGCGCTCGCTCGAAGACCAAGAGAACTTAATGTAAGGTTCCTGCATTTGGTTTAAGCCGAGTACAGGTGATCTCACTTGTCTAGTATGCAAAAACATATTGGACAGTAATATAATTCTTCTCTGTGCAGCTATTTTAGCCTGTATAGCTTTGACATGTATATAATATGTCACATAATTCTAATGATTAATGTATATAAAGGATCCTTAGCCGCATCCCCACTCAAATCATCAGTGCTAAATTTTTGTTTATATCCGATGTTGTTAAATAGCTGGAATTATAGAACAAAGAGTATATGGGTCCCAACTAGCCATTTTGTACTTCTGGGTTAATGAATCGTTACTCGCACATGGTGGAAGCTTAGTGCACTGGGCTAATGCAGTCCTCCTATTGCTTCTTTAAAACCCGTTAATAAGAATTGTTTGTTACTGGGATTGACCAAGAAGGCTTGGATTGGAGATTTATCCTCTTAAACAAAACCATTGTATCATTTAAGCACATACCATTTTTGTTGATAGTAATATTACTATATTACTTTATGTCTAGTTGGACCAAAAATATGACCTAGTGGCCAATAACGTTGAAGGAGAACTATGAGATATCAAATGTAAATTTCAGATATAACATATTAGGTGATTTATTCTTATTTGTCTAAGCCTTGGTGGACAGAGTTATCTAGTATTTGTATTGATGGGAGGTAACAAGTATTTAAAAAAATATTAAGGTGCTTGCAAGCTGATCTGGATACTATCCACATTATATTACGACAATCGTGCTCGTCGTAGACTTGAATGTGTCCTTTAGACCGGTCAAGCTCATGCGATGCTGATGCAAATGAGGAATGCCCTTATCAGGAAAAAATAAAAATAATTACTAAAAACTTAAGAAGTAACTTAGCAAGCACGAAAGGGCTACTGCTTATGGGTTATGGTTGACTTGGATGATAACAAACATATTTAATTACTTCCCTATTTTTCGGGAGAAATGAGAACTCCTAGAACCTGATCCTCATTATTCGGAATATTTCCTCCTAGCTGACTTGACTTTTGCATGTTCTCGTAATCATTTCAAGCATATTGAACGAGTCTTTAAGGGAAATCGACTGAAACAAGAAGATTCGTGATAAAGAGCAGCCAATAAATTTTTGATTAATACATTGCCATAAAACGATAACTCATTTTCTAATTTGGATAAGATCCAACATAAGTATGAATATCATAATGAAATCAGCTGTCAATATAAAGTACATTTTCAAGAGAAATTAGATAGGGTCGTCTACAAAGGAGGCCAAGCAGTGGAATATATCTCTTCAAAGAGTTAAACATTCCACCCTCTAGGATAAAGTAATTTTAAAATAATTTGGTGATGAATTAACGGATAAAGTATAATGAACATATAGAAGTACAACCTATTGGTAGAACTCGTCCTTCTGAATATAGTTATATCATGAACTATAGCTACATATCAGTATTTTTTTGAGAATTTTTCATAAAGTACCATCTTTTAGGTCTAATTAGTCATTTATAGATACCCTTTGTTATATTACGTGTTATAGATATATTTTATGTTTTTATACAATGTATTTCATGTATTTAAGCTGTTGTATTCATTAATACAACTAAAGAAATAGGTGTAAAAAGTGGAATTTCAGCTGAGTTTGACATATATTTAGCTCTATTTAAGCGGAATTAACGTTAAATACAGTAACGAATCTGCGCAGAATTTGAAAGGTTAAACTAGTTAAAAACGGAAGGAAATCAAATCACATGATATTCTCCTAATTTAACTAATTAAACTGGTTAAAAATGGAAGGAAATCAAATCACATGATATTCTCCTAATTTAACTAATTAAACTGGTTAAAATGGAAGGAAATCAAATCACATGATATCTCCTAATTTAACTCAACGAACTAAACTAATCCCTCATTAATATGTATTTGAAAGATGCATAATAAAGATTATAGCTGAATAAAGAGAAATACATATAAATAATATAGTTGAATAGAACTGTATACAGTTGAATACAATAAAATACAACTTAAAAGATCCGAACAAAACAATTGAATACAACAAAATACAATTGAATACAACTGAATAAAACTCTTGAATGCAACAAAATACACAAAATACAACTAACTTCTGCTGAATAAAATAGTTGAATATAAATAACTACAACAGAATACAACTGAATAATACACTTGAATACAACTAACTACTGACGAATAAAGTAGTCAAATACAACTGATTAAAACTGAATACAAGAGAATACGCATAACACTTTAATACATCTAAAATATATAAATGAATGCTGCTGAATACATATAAATACAGCTGAAATATACATTCGAATACAACTGATTACAAATAGGCGATTTGGACGATCTAGAGAGAGAAACAACCTTATGGCTTCACCAACCGGCAGCCAGTCATTAATTCCGGCTGGTCAGGCCCCTAACACATCTACAAACAATTCCCAACCCTCAAATCCCACAAACGAAGTCATGAATTATGCAAAAGTTGTGAACCCTACTTCGAGCCACATTCTTTTGATGGAATCGAGCCGTATTAATCGAGCTCCATTCTTTTGATGGAATAGCTGCACGTTCTTTTGATGTTCCTCTGTTGCCATTGCCAACAATATCACACATCACTATTTCTTCTGATATTACTCGAAGCGCCGGTTTCCAATTCGCTGCATTTTTGGGTTTTACTACCCTTCTTCCCCTCCCCCTTATAGCACCTGGATTGTAATGGAGGAGAATTAGGGAATTTGGGTGGTAGAAGAGGTATGAATCGTGGGTTGAGGGAGAAAGAGTAAAGTGTATGCAAAAAGAGAGAGATGTGGTTAATCAATTTTACTGTGATTATGTGAGAGAAAAGACTAAAAAGGAGAGAGAAAAATATTATTTAGCATATATGGTGCCATAAATATAGGATGCAACTATAATTAGATATTTGACTATAAAGTATAAAAGGCATCTATATGTTGTAATATTTTAAAATGATATTTGTTTAAAATAAATAGGGTACTAAGGTTTTCCATAGTGTGTAAAATTTTTTTTTTTTTTTCGGATAGCCTTTTATGCAAAGGAGTAAGAACATTTGACAACTCAAGTCTGATTCCTGCATCAAATCAAACACCCCAATTAAAGAATTGAAATAGCAACTTGGAAATCAAGTCTTAATTTTCAAAATCGACAGCATTAGATTACTTTTCCTCAACAAGCACTATATGACTTCTTTCTATATTTGTTTTAAGTATAGAACTATAGAAGCTACTAGCTAGTAGTTACTTGATTCATTATTTTAAATGCATACAAGTTGATATGATCATCATCATCAAAATAAATTAAAAGAATAAGAGTGGTGGGGTTTCTATTAGATTAATTATACTCTTTGTCACCATGAAGTTAACAAGGATGAAAATGCTAAGATCTAATCTTATTTCGAAAACGACATGGTTTTCTTTTTTCGGCTAAGCATATAGCCAAATAAGTTTTCTTTTTTAATTTAAACAAGAACAACTAAAAAGTAGAAAGATATCGTAGTTTTATTATCTGATATAAACCAACAAACATTTTGCAAATTATGTGTATTGTAAAATGTATGTCGACATCAAGGATTGTCGGTCATATGCTGCTTGTTATAAAGGCCACCGATTGTCTGTCTTTTTTGAAAGATAAGAGAATTTATTTAATATATACTAAGGATCAGGGGCGGAGGTACAGCAGTAGATGCGGGTTCGAACGAACCCAGTAACTTTTTTCCATAATCCTGTATTTGTATTGAAAATATTTCAACCTTATATATACATATGTCTTCTGAACCTAGTAACAAAAGTTTTTTAGGTTCAATGGTAAAGGGTTGTGGGTTCTTTATAAAATACTTGAGTTCTAAACCCCTATAAGCAAGCATTATGTTGTTATAATTTTTTATAATACTTTTAAAAAGCACACAATAAAAGAGTAAAATAAAGACATGTCTAGCGGAAATTCCTCCCACTTTCCTCTAATTAAACTTGTTATAAAATAATAAAAGAAGAAGAACAATATTGCAGAGAAATAGAGAGAGGGAATTCTTATTGAATTTTGGGATGATTTACAATGGGGTAAGACCCCTCTATTTATAGGAGAAATATGACTTAGTCACAAAGTAAAACTCTCCACAAGATAGACATTCACTCCAAATAGAATTCTATTCTTAACACTCCCCCTTGAATGTCTACTCAATAAGTAATGTGCCTCATTAAAACCTTAACTAAAATAAACCCCAATGGAAAAAAAAATCTAGAAAAGGAAAAAGAGTACACATATCTAATAATGCGCCTTTTGGTTGCCTCGTTAAAAACCTCGCAAGGAAAACCCAGTGGGACAAAACCTTGTAAGGGAAAAAGAGTGCAACGCGCATTAACTCCCCCTGATGAGAGCATCAATTCACATCCTTAAGTCTTCGCATTCCAATCTTGTACACTAGCTTCTTGAAGGTTGACTTCGACAAAGATTTTATATCACTTTCAATGTATTTTCATAATGACATAACATAGATATCTCTTCATTCATATATTCAGGTACCTGAATCTCTCATGAGATATTATGGAGTGTTATGTCATGTGATCTTCTAGATCACATGCCTCCATTATTGTGATCATTTTGATCATTTGCTCACCTTCTTTATCCAGAAGTTTATTTAAAACTGATTTGTCTATACGCTTTAAGCTTACCATAGACTTTGTCCGTCTAGGACTTAATATGAGCATTTGCAATGAGAATATAGTTACTTTATTTGGGTCAGCAAATGCGTCTGGCATGCTTTGCAATAAATTGCACATGAATTATCCTTTTATGAACTTCAAGTTCATATTATTTTATTCGAGGATCTCGATGTATAAATGATAATTTATTCCATGTAACTTTTCTCAACTGTTGTATCTTCTCTCCCCCTCATATTAGAAAACTAACTCGTTTCCTCAACTTTGAGAACTCATCTTTGTGTGTTATGGTGTTAATCAAAACATACACCGCACATCAATAATAATAAGATAGAATTATTTGGTTCCTGACCCTGAACCACTTGTGAGGGGAGAAAATAATATACTTTCGTATATAACGTATATCAAACTGATATATATAAACTTTGTTCTCATAAGCAATAATTTAGTTATTAAGTGGAGGCACTCAATAAATCATTTTGCTAAACAAGCTGTGATGTAGACCAACTTATCAAGATAAACTTCTTGAATAGAAAATCTAGAATATGCTCTAAATTAAATTATTGAGTAAGTTACCTCGCACACACCGGCCAGGTTGCGGGTTAATAATAATTGCACGTGTAACCATCTCATAGATGCATCTTATGTGGTATATATGGCTGGTGAATGGGCCCATATTCACCTTTGATATTTCCAGCATTCATGGGATTCAATCCCACTTTTAGTTGGTATATTAATTAATGAGAACATGCACATAAAAGAATTCGTAAAGAACTTTCTAGTTCTTTAATATTTACCCATGTGAATTCTCTTTATTTTTTGCACATCATACGTAAATTGATATGAGTAAATCAATTATGCCAACTGAATAAATTATCAATATTGATAAATTTAAGATTTACACTATGATGTGTACAATTATGAATAAACTCCAAGTTTATTATGATATGGGTTTTATATCAATAAAATATCCACTTCATTGTGGTATTCTTTTGTTCATGCAGTACAAATTGGAGATAAAACGGGTAGATTTTTACATATATATTACTGAGCTACAAGTTGTAGTAATAGAAGATATTATTAAATCTTTCCTTTACTTATAGTCTCAATATAATCAACCGCTTTTGCGTATATTTTGGAAACTGAATAAGTTTCTTTGAGACGTACTACAACACAATACCTTATTGGTAATTAATTGTGTTTCTCCAAAATAGTAATAATTGGCTCTTCTAGAGCTCTCAATTAATTGTGTTTCTCCAAAACAGCAGATTCATCAACATCCATGTGGTGAATATCTCTTTTAAAGAGAAACTTATACCATTATGGTCATGGCCAAAATTATATGCAAGATATGTTTCTTGCATTATTGTTGTCCTTTAATAATCACATTGCTAAAATATTTTAGCGTACGATATGTACGTGACCAATGACCATTCATGCCATAATAATGATATTATTTTCTTATATCATCTCAAACCTCCTTTTAGAGGTGAGTGTGGTGTAATCACTACCACTAGCACATTTATATTCTTCTAAAAACAAATATATATTCACAAATCAGATATTTTCTCATTCACATCATGAATGGACCATAGTCATCTGTATGTGCTTTATAAAATCTCATGTCAAATCGATGACAAATATTTTCACAAAGTGTGGGATTATTTTGAGAATCCTTATTGTTCTCATTACCACAAATGATGACGATTATAATTTCATTTATTGCCACGTCCACATCCATTGATACCTTCACGGTAATAGTTTTGTCTTCTTTCAGACTTATCATATATTGCTATCACATTCTCCTGAGGGAATGAGAATGGAGAAAATTCAATGCGACGGATTTTCACTTCCTGTGCGCATGATCATACATGACTTTGATCATGGCAAGACATAGAAATTTATCACTTCATGTGGGTGTAATTTCTCAAAAACTCCATTAGAGTTATAATCAAACTTTGTTGTCTTTGGCTGTATATAAAATCAAATTATAGAATTTCAAAAATTTGAAAGAGAAAAGTAAAATACTTACCTTAAATCCAGAATTTTAATCATGAAGGAAGTTCATGAAATAATTGACAATCATTATGCTCAATCCCAAAATTTCTACTCAACTGGTTAGAGTCTCGTGCTGATAATGTGTTATAAAATAATAAAAGAAGAAGAACAATATTGCAGAGAAATAGAGAGAGGGAATTCTTATTGAATTTTTGAATGATTTACAATGGGGTAAAACCCCTCTATTTATAGGAGAAATATGACTTAGTCACAAAGTAAAACTCTCCACAAGATAGCCATTCACTCCAAATAGAATTATATTCTTAACAAACTAACTTTTTTAAAGTAGTCTTTTTCTTTCTAATAAACAAAAGCCACAGACAAATTTAGCGGAAATTCTCTCATTTTACTAACTTTTTTAATAGTCTTGTTCTTTCTAATAGATATCCTAATCATTTAATTATGTTGAAAAAATCATTTCAGTCTACTGACTGTGAACGTGACTCATTGACTCTCTCACCTTCTTCTTCAGCTTTTCCTTTTCTGAATCACAGCTTCCATGGTAGCCATATATCTAACCTTTAGCACCAGTTTACTTCAAAATCTCACTCACCACTTCGCTACCTTTCAACCTCTTTTTTTATTCACCTACCAAATGCCTCTGCAAGTTCCAACTCCAAACAAGGAGGAAATCAAAAACCCCAAATCAAAAAGAAAAGCTATGGTTCTGCTCTGTTGATCTGCTTTGTGATCGTGGGTGTAAGTGTTATTCTTTCCAAAAGTTCAAACTTGAAATCCTGAATCCTAGACAAGCCGACTAACAAGGTATATGGTCTATCGGTCCTACTTTCTTGTTTTTAATTTTTTTAGTGAGACTAATTGTATTTGGGTACTACTCAGAGATAAATTTGCTATTATAGTTTATAGAATAAATGTGAGAAGCAAGAATACTAGTTGTAACTGTTATTTTGGGCTCAAGCTCTGAAGCTAATGACAGAAAATCATAAAGGGGCGGAGCTACGGTTAGAATCCACATACTCAAAATACTAGCTTCGCCTTTGATAAGGACGGATAAAGTCATTACAAGCTATAGTGGCATTTTCATAGATGCTTATCATAGCATCAATATATCCTAGGGCTGCTAGATTGTTACAATATCACGAGACATATTACGGACTATTATAACACCCTTTTCGTCCCCCCAGCATTCTAGACTCGACAAAGAAGGGTGGTTTATAATAACATACAAGATTATTTATGATAGGTTGCCTTGCACTTTCTTTGACAAAAGATGAGATGTTGAGTTGCCTTCTCCGCAACTATGCCTGAGGGTTACTTGTCCCAGCTTGTTCATGATGCAACCAAAAATGATATTATTGTAAGTTATGGACCCGTTGTCAAGGTAGTCTATAACATCAGTGGAATCAGTTTCTACTTCTATTCGTGTTAGTTTATTAGTTGTGTAACGACCTGACTTGTCGTTACGGGAGTTATCGTCCCATTTTCTTCATTTAACACTTCAATATGCTAATTTACATGTGTTTGGAAAGTTAGAAGCAAATCGGAAGGAAATTTAGATAGAAATGAGGCCATAAACCTCTTTATGAGAAGGATAGTCTGGAAAAGTCTACCGAATGTTGACCAATGAGTTAGACAGCTCGGAATTGAATTCTGATGATTCGACTAGTTTCGGGGGATCATTTATGACTTAGGAGAGCAATCAGAATCAAATTCGGAGGTCCGGTGTAGTTTTAGTCTTGAATTGGCTAAGGTTGAATTTTGGCAAAATCCAAACGGTAGGTGAGATTTTAATCTGGGGCTCGGAATGAAATTCCGATAGTTTCAGTAGCTCTGTTAGGTAATTTTGGATAGGCATACAAAATTTTAGGTCATTTGGAGGTGTTTAGGCCGGGTTTTAGATCGATTGTTAGTTTCGGAAATTTTAAAGAAACTTAGGCTTGAATCCGTGTGAAATGGGTGATTTTGATGTTTACGATGGTTTTTTTATGTTGCGAGCAAGTTTGAATGAGTTAATGTGATGTATTTTTGGTTTTGGTTGAGGTCCCCGGGGGTCTCGGGATCATTTCGGATGGCCAACGGGCAAGTTTTGATCATGAAATTGCAGTCAGCTGTTGTTCTATGCGATCACATAGACAGGATTGCGATCGCATAGAAGGATCTGAAGGGGCAAAATTTTACACTATGCGATCGCGTGAAGGGTATTGCGATCGCATAGGTTGCTGAGACTGTGTAGTGCGATCACGTAAACGTTGGTGCGATCGCGTAGTGTAGGGGGTCGAAGCTATGCGATCGCATGGCTAGTCCTGCGATCGCAGAGAAGAAATTTTAAGACCTGGAAAACTTGCTCTATGCGATCGCAAGAGTGGCCCTGCGATCGCATAGAAGGCGACGTCTGAGCAGAAACAGATTAATTAATTTTATACGCGACCCTAATCATATTTTCACTAATTTCACTTCGTTTAGAGAGGATTTTGGGAGCTGTGAAGAGAGAAATCAATGGGGTAACATCTGAATTGCGACAAACTATTAAAATATTTTAAAAAGTAATATAATGCACAAAGTATTCCGTTCGTTTTTGCTAACTTTACTAAGACTTTGGTTTGATTTTATTACAGTCTTAAATATTTTGAAAAAATATTAGTTCAATTGTATTTGGAAAAACATGTTGGCCTAATAGCCTTGATAAACAACAAGTTGATAACTTCACTCCAAGTTGATTGTTCAAGATAAATTCGAGTTATGGCATATCATTAAACTATTTTAAAGGCCACTTGATCCATAAAGTATCATATTTTTTACGGCTCAAACCAGTGACCTATAAGTAAAATGGATATAATTTTATTATTTTATAGATTAATATCTAACTCTAATCCTTTCTTTACATTATGATTATGGGGGTATGTAATCAAAATATTTCTTCTATTTTTTTTTGGTTAAAAGGAAAATTATATTTATACTAGTTAAACAAAAGGAACTACATCAGGGACATTACTGGGGTATCCTAATTAGTTCAGTTCCTAGAATGTCTATCCAAAATACATCATTGGCAAATATTAGAGGAACTAATAATGTCATAGATTTATTTAAAATATCTCCTTTGTTGCTTTCTTGGCCAACGCATCAGCTACTCTATTCTGTTCTCGGTATATATGTCTCACTACCACGTTTTCCATCCTTTGGATGATTGATCTGGATTCACAAATTAGAGGGTCAAAAATCAGATTTCCATTCAATAGTATATTGATTGTTTCAGCTGAATCAGTGTTTATTTCCAGTGTTACTAGATTGTTTTGCTCCGCTAGTTGTAGACCCCGAATGAGGGCCTGAACTTCTGCCCTTGTATTGTTGTTTGGGAGATATTGTCCATGTAGCCCAATATCCAGTCTCCATTGTGATTTCTCAATATTCCCCCTGAACCTCATATTCTTGGGTTCCCCTTTGCTGCTCCATCTGTATTCAGTTTGCAGGAACCTCTCGATAGAGGTTCCCATTTTAGCATGATCTGGTAAGTTACCTTTGTTGAGTCATTCTTTGTAAGCATAAGGTACTCAATTGATTTTGAGATTGTGTTATTGACATTGATGTGCTATTTGTTATTATTGAAAATATTTTTGTTTCTTATTAGCCAGATGTGCCACAGAAAAGAGGGAATGAGGTTGTCCCAACAGATGTAGTTGTTGTAAGGGACGGTTTTGAGAGAGTTCCATGTTGATTGCCACAGGTGGCTATTGAAGATCGGGTGATTATTTGAATCATTTCCAATGGATTTGGATAGGATGTCATTCCGGAAATGGACACCTTTGGGACATTCAAAGAAAACATGGGCAATGCCTTCCTGATCATTGTTACAGTAGTGGCATTGAGGGACACAATTAATTTCAATAGAGTGGAGGAAGCTCCTAGTTGGAAGTCTTTTATGGATTAGGAGCCAGATGAAGTATTTGATTTTGTTAAAGGCTTGAAGCTTCCAGATCCATTTGAAGGGTGCTTCCTCCCCAGAAAGGAGACCGATTGTAGTCCTGCTTAGGAAGGAGTAAGCAACGCTATTTAAAACTGGCTATTAAGAGTCAAACTCCATATAAGATTATCATCGTTAATTGTAGCATTGGGAATGAATACGAAATTTAATGGGTTTAGAATACTTGGGGGGATGTTAATGGACAAGGTTGATGTATCCCAATTGCCCGGGTTGTGGATTGAGTTAACCTTGGCCTCACGGTCATTTTGTGTTAATGGCCTTCTATCATTTGCCTGATTGCTGGCTGATTAGGGATCCACGTGTCATTCAAGAACTGGCCCTATTTCCTTTGTTGACTACCCATCTTCTTGTTTTGTTGCATATTTCACATCCCTTTAGAATGTCCTTCTAGGGGGGATATCGGGTGTTTAAGGTGTCTAAATTCATTAACTGGTCTAGACATGTTGCAATGTTTGTGAATAAGCACTCTAGCCCATAAACTATTGGTATTCTTATAAGCTTTCCATGCCAGATTTGTGAAAAAAGCTTTGTTCTTGATACTAGCCTTTTGGAGCACCCTCCCTCAGCCTTGGTCTTAGCGACTACCTCCCACTTAATCAGATGCAACTTCTTCCTTTCACGGTTGGTGCCCCAAAGGAAATTTCTCTGAATTCTATCAATCTGATTGGTGATTTTGATGGGTAGATTTATGTATTGCATAACATGAATTGGGATGTTGTTCAGGGAGGTCTTGGCTAGTATTGTTCTCCCAGCCATGTTGAGGCATTTAGTTTTTCAACAAACCAACTTGGATTGCATATTGTCAATGATGATTTGGAAGTGTGCAGTTGATTGTTTTTTGTGGAGAATGGGGAATCCTAGGTATTTTCCAAAGGATGTTGTGTGCCTGATGGACAAATAATTGGTGAGGTGGTGAATGGTATTTTGAGTAGTGTTTGAAGAAAATAGGACTCTTGATTTGGTGAGATTGATTTTTTGTCCTAGTTGTTCATTGAAGTTCTGCAATATTGAAAGAATGGTATTGCAGTTCTTGTCATTAGCTTAGGAAAAGAAGGTGAGGTCAGTGTGATATTTTTGGTCCAGAACTACTTATACTTATGGGTTGCCATTGGTTATGTATACTGCCTTATCAATGGATCTAGATAGTCTTTTTATGCACATAATGAATAGGTAGAGGGACATAGGGCCGCCCTGCCTAATGCCTCTTGAGGGTTTGAAAGACTTTGTTTTTCCCCATTGATAAGAATGGAAATGGAGGATGTACTGATGCATGACATGATGATTTTGGATAAGCCCTAGGGGAAGTTGAAGGCATCCATAGTGTCTCTAATAAAGGACAATTCCAACCTCTCAAAAACCCTCTCTAGGTCTATTTTTAGGATCATGTTGCCACTCCTCCCTTTCATTTTTCTGAAGTGGGTGATATAATCCTGGACAATGATAGCATTGTCACAGACCCTTATATTAGATAGAAAGATTGATTGGCTTGGCCCAATGATATGGGGGAGGATAAGCTTTATCCTATTTAGAATGATTTTTGTGATTGACTTGTAGATGGTGTTACAGAGTCCAATGAGCCCGAAATTCTTTAGCATTGAAGCTTGGGGGAATTGAGGTATTAGACACAGTAGACTTTAGTTCATGGTACTTGTGGAGAAGCATTTTTGGCAGAAGTTTGTGACAGGGTTCCCTACTATATCCCAATACTTTTGGTAGAAGAAGGTGTGAAGGCCATCTGGGCCAGGAGATTTGAAGGGTTTGTTGGAGAAGAGTGACTTTTTAATCTCACTCACTTGAAGTAAAATCTCTTTGGCTTTGGGACAAAATGAGTTCCATGGTGGAGTGAACAATGGTTTCCCAAGGGGCTTCAGTGTGTGAAGTTGTGTATAGATTAGTAAAGAAGTCCATAATAGTTGAGTAGATGTCCTTTTGGTCATAAAGCCAATTTCCAGTCTCTTCTCTAAGGAAGATGATTCTATTCATCCTTCTTCTATTGAGGATGGATGTAAGAAAGAATCTAGTGCTAGCATCACCCTCATTTAGCCAGTTGATTTTAGACTTAAGTTTCCAAAAATCTTCTTCACTTTTGAGAATTAGGTTGAGTTCAGTATTTAGCTTTGTTTCAAGGTGTAACAAGTAACTACTAAATTTGTAGCTAGGAGACTTTAGGATTTCAGAGATTCTTGCTAGGATTCTCTTCTTTTGATGGAAGATGTTTCCAAAGACCTCTTGGTTCCACTTGGTTACCAAAGTCTTGAAACTTTCAGTAGATTAAAGAATGATGGATTAGTCGGAGAAGGCCCTATTAATGATGTTGGGGAGGGAAGGGTGACTAGCCCACATTGACTCAAACCCGAAGAGCCTTGATGGTTTATTGTTTGGAGGCCCTAGCAGGTTAATTTGCAAAGGGCAGTGGTCTGAGTAGGTCATAGGGAGGTGAAGTAGAGTAGCTTCAGAGTATTTCTCAATCCAACCTCCATTAGAAAAGCACATATCTATTCTTTTCAAAACTAGAGAGGTTTTGTTACTGTACCTTTTATTAGTCTAAGTATATTTGCTTCCTTTATAGCATAGGTCTATTAGGTTACATTTATTTATACAATACAAAAACAGGTTGTGCAGCTCAAGTTTATGAGGTTACCCCCAAATTTGTCCCTGGCCTTTAAGACTTTGTTGAAGTATCCTCCTATAAACCAATTTGTTTTTATGCTTTTTGATATTGTGATTAGTTACTCCAATGGGAGTTTCCTATTTACTGAGAGATTGCTAGCATAAATAGTAGAAAAAAGCCATAGAGGGTGGTTTGGACTTATCTTCACCATTGCATAGATAGCTTGGAGGGTAGTTGCCACTTCTTCAACAGTCACGAACTCTTCTTTACACGTAAATAAAATACCTTTATATGGGCCTACTATTAGAGACTGGATGATCACATCGAACTAGACTTGCTAGGCCAAGGACTGATGGTCTGCCATCTTCGTTTCAAGCAATACAAGCATGGCAAACTTGTGCATTTTCACCATTTCTAAACAGTGCCATTTGAACTCGGCATTATTTCCACCCCTAATAATCCATATGATGTAGTTTATCATTAGAGTTATGGGTGATTGGTGAGTTCCCTCTTGAGGGCTCTTTGGTCCTTGTAGACCCGAAATTTGAAGTGGGGGTGACTTCCTTTTTAGACTCGGGATTGGAGTTAGGATTAGAAGGGGTTTCAACGTATCGTGTGTTTGGGCTGAGACTAGGCTCATTCCACACTTGGTCATTGTTCAGGGGCAAAACACCACTACTATCTAGCTTGTTTCCGCGCTGAACTCTATCTATCACACTAAGTTCATGAGAAGTGAATTCGTTCTTGGTGTGGCATAAGATATTTCCTGTTCTTCTGAGGCATTCTTCTTCTTGAGTATCTCCATATCTTTGGAGTTTCCTTTATGGATATTCTGAAAGGGTGGTGAGTTGCTCTTCTCTTTTGGAGCAAAAGATGATAGGTTGTTTTGGGTTGGCTGGTCGATCAAGACGAAGAACGGCTCCGCTACTGGATTCTCTTTCATCAGATCTGGGAAGAAGGGTAGGGTTTGGAAGCTCTGTAGAATATGGTTTTTGAGGTCTTGAGGGTACGTTAATGGGGAACTGCTGTCGTTGTTGACTATCGATTACCATAGGAGAGGTCCAAAGGCTTCCAGTGCCTTGTCTAGTGCTTCCACCATCACCCTGGCTAGGTGGGCTAGATTTTGCACTATCAGTGTCACCTTCTGATTGGCCAGGGTAAAATCGTAGGAGAGTCCCTACCCTTGCAAGGCAACCTCCAACCAGGAGGCTGGTTGGTGGTCCGGTGGTGGTGGTAGGAGGTGATGATGGTCGGTAGTGTTTCTTTTGCCATTTTTATATTTCTTTGTCTTGCTACTTTTAGTAACAAGGGGAGTTAAGTTAAGGGATTGTTGTCCCATCAGTAAACCCTTTGGTATCACATCTTGGACAGTGGAAGGGTTTCTGGGCATCAGAACTAGGGGTGGGGTGGTCATTAATTGGGGATCTAATGGAGGTGACGGTTGTAGTCTTTTTATTTGGAAATGGGGGTGGGGGGTTACCAGATAGGGCACTCGATTTTTATTTGTGATTGTTGGTATTTTTCCATTAGAGGTCATTTCAGGCAACTTGGTAGGGAAAGCGTAGGTTTGGATGGGAAATTGGGCTATCAGTGGTGTCCTTTGCGGAGTGCCCGTTTGGGGAAAAGGGATAGGCGTGTTTCACCAGTCGTGGGGATTGTGGTCTTAGGAATTGGGCTATAGGCCCCTTGAAAGCTGGGCTTATGATTGGGGTTAGTGTGGTCGTCAGTCGTTAGTCCCACTTTTCGTTTGGTTCCTATATTGGGCTGCGAACGTGGGCCTATTTTCTGTTTGTGTTTGGGTAGATATTCTGTGTTAGTGTAGTTTTTGTTTGGGCCATTTGGCCTCTTATTGGGTATTTTGGCCGGGGAATATTTTTTTTGAATTATAATGAAGAGTTTGAGTTTGAAGAAATTTACCTAAATTGGCATCGAACACATTTACATATACCTCTTCCGACTGTGAAGTATGTTGTGGTTTGCTCGTTTTACCTTTATTTTTATTTATTATTTTTACTTGTCCATGCTTATGTCTTTTTGGGAAGGTGACTGTTTTCCATTCACTTTCATCTGAAATGATTGTTTTCCTTTGATGATCATCATGTTGTTCGTGGGTTGTCGTGGGTGTTGATGCCCTATAGTTGCAAATTTGTGCAGTGTGTCCTATTCTGCCACAAATGGTGCATGGAGTCTCCTCTTCTTTGTAGATCACGGCCTGTTTATGGTCTCTTATTATTACTGAAGTTTCTACTGGGGTTTCCAGTGGAACTTGGATACAAATACGGGCATATCTTTCTCTTAGGGTAGAGGATGTACATTGGTTATCTTGAGAAGTTTACCCAGCTTCCTACCAACTTTCTCCAGGATATCCTGGTCATAGAACTCCGTTGGTAATTGAGGTAATCGGATTTATATGGCAGTAGAAGTAAGAGTGGCTTTTTAAGAAACAAATTTGGTTCCCATTTACATACGGATAGGAAGTTTTCAGAGATGAACCAAGGTCCTGGGTGTAGAGTCTTAACCATGCTTTCTTCAAAACTAAATTTTACTATGTAGTAATTCTACCCTAGGTCAATCAAAATTAACTGTCCAGATGTCTTCCATAAGTCGTTTAGAGGGATTTCGGTGGGAGTGGTGGCTTAATCGGAGGGGATCCATAGTGTGGAAATGGAAATTCCAAGCTAACATTTGGTAGAGAGTGTTTTCCTTAAGCAAACAGAACTACGCTTTTTAATCAAAATGTTGCAATAGATATCACTCTAACTACACAATATTAACAAAATGCTAATATCACATTTTTCCTTAACCGGTCTTCAAGTAGATCTTATCATTAATCATTAGCGGTTGAAGCATCGAATTTAATACGAGATATCCAAATTCGACAATTAGCCTTGGCTATTCGACAACGAGTAAGATATCATCTTTTTTGAAAAGTTAAATTCTATTGACAAAGTAATAAAAGAATATCCCATCATTCACTTTTTAAAAGAAAACCAGACTTTAATTTAATCTTTTTCACAAATAAATACAGAAGAAGAAACAGACTCAAAACTGACACGCACACACGCATTCAAAAGAAACGGAACACACACAAGTCAGTTGCAAAAAGGAGATTTTTCACACACACGCAGCGATCCATCCAAAATGAGCGGAAGCGAAGGAAGCTCCGGCTCCGCTGCCGGCGGCGGAGAAGCTGTCGCATCTGTAGCAGCGTCAACGGAGAAGAAGAAGGAGAAGTCAAGAGTAAGCAAAACATCGCAAATTCTATGGCACGCTCACCATAACGATGCAGCTGCCGTTCGGAAGCTTCTAGAAGAAGATCGGACGCTTGTTCAAGCTAGGGATTACGATAATCGCACTCCGCTTCATGTCGCGGCGTTACATGGCTGGATCGATGTTGCGAAGTGCTTGATCGATTATGGCGCGGACGTCAACGCTCAGGATCGTTGGAGAAATACGGTAAGATTGCATTTGCTTATTTTGGTAAAGTTTGGATAGTACATGTTATGCGTATACACTTGTATTAGTTGTGTGTGTATATATGAATTATGAAACTGATAATTGGTAGTACCACTGTAATTTGTTTTACCTCTTACTGATTTTGGAGCAATTATAATAGCTGTTGATCTCTTAGTATAACGAAAGCTGCTGTTATTTTCTCATGAATGTTACTGAAGTTATATCTTGTTAATGAAATGAAAATTTAATCATCAGGAATTTGGATTTGAGTCTTCAGCTATTAAATGATGTCTTGTGATAAGTTGCAGTATTAACGCGAATCGACTTTTCCACTGGACACCTGGTACCTCCCACCAGCATATGCAGATAGGAAGAAATCACCTAGCAGAATTTGAGCTCTTGTCTCCAAGATTTCCGTCCACTTCATTTACCATTAGGCCACACCCTTGGGTGCCGGTTCAGTCCTGCTATTTTGTAGTTAATAAGAATAGTTTTTACACTGTTAGCTGTAACTGACCCTGTTTAGAGGCATTGATGATCCAATTGATAGTTCATTTATGAATGCATGTAAAATTAAGAGTGTGATTTAAAAGAGTGCGAGTTATCCGCTTTCCGTAGGAGAATCGAATGTCATCCATATCGCTCTGGTTTTCTGTGTTCATCTACATTTTGAATCTTTTCCATGTGCCTGTTGTGACACTGACTTTTCGATGCAATCCTTGACTCTCAATCAGTTTCACTAATCTGCTGTTTTTACCTAACTTTTCAATTGTTTGTGACAGCCTCTAGCCGACGCAGAAGGAGCTAAGAAACATGGCATGATTGAATTGTTAAAGACGTATGGTGGACTATCTTATGTGAGTTTTACTCATTAAAGTCCTTTTGATATATCTAATATCTCATAATGGCCGTTTGCCATTTAAAAAGCTTGTAGTTATCGGTATTTGATACATCTACTTGTTCTTAGATTAAAAGATGTATTATCTAGCATATATATTGGGCTCTTACCTCTGTTGCCTTCCAGGTCTGTGGTTGATGATCTAGCGGAGTTATTTATTAACTAACTGATCTTGTTCTTACATTTCCCGTGTTGTTAAAGGCCGTGCTTGATTTGCAGTTAAGTCCTAAAGCTAGGTGCAGCATAATTTTGGCGCTATGCCTCTCTTAGGTAGCGGTTTTGGTGGAGGCACCAAGGTTCCAAGGATGCACAAGTAGCAATGAACTGCTTTTCTATGGGAAAGTACCAGCAAAGTGATATGTTAAGTGTTAAGTAAATGTTATGGAAGACTTCTCCCACACGGAAAAAAAAAAAGGATTCCATAAGGAAGTATATGTTAGTAATTAGGAATAGGAATTGGAAACTTAGCATCAGAAAACTTAAAACTATAAATCTATAAGCGGGAAACGTAAAACTACTCAATTTGACCCATCTGCTCTAGCCTTGTTAAGTAGACTTACCTACATTGTATTGTCATCTCTTTTCTTTTGTGTAACTACTACATACACGAGACTTTTCCAAAAAGTTATTTACTTTATAGAAAAGATTTCATGGAACATTAGCCTTTATTCATTAGGAATGGCGATAAGATTATATTGACATTAGCCTTTCTTCATTAGGAATGATGATGGGGCAGGTGCGGTGCCGGTTGAGCCTTAACCCGCAAAATCTCCCCCCCCCCCCCACCCACCCACACACACATAGATTTTTTAATTGTTTTTGCCCCGCCCAGCTTAAGATTTTCTTTTTCCATTCTGTTGTTTAGTGAAACAATTAGAGTTATGCTACAGATAATTATCTTATTTAGTGTAGCTTGTCCTACATAGGGGCCACTCTCGCCTTATCCCTAATAACTTCGTTCTTAATCTTATCTTTCTTGGTATGCACACACATACATCTCAATATCCACATTTCTGCTACTTTCAACTTCTGTACATTGGAATTTTTGACGGGCCAACACTCAGGCCTATACGATATAATCGGTCTTACCACCACTCTACTTTCGCTTTAGTCTTGGTGGCACATTCTTATCACACAAAATACCAGATGCGGATCTCCATTCATCCACCCTGCTCTAGTACGATGTGTAATATCCTCGTCGATTTTCCATTTGCCTTGGATTATAGACCCGAGATATTTGAAATTGTGTCTCTTGGGATGACTTGTGTATCAAGCTTCACTTCCACTTCTTCTTCATGTGTCCCATCACTGAATTTGCACTCCAAGTTTTCTTTTCGACCGACTCAACCTAAAACCTTTAGACTCCAGCTTCTATCTCCAAACCTCTAGCCTAGCATTAAACCCCACATCTCGTCCCCTCAGTCAGCACTATGTCATCTGCAAATAACATACACTGGCACCTCCCTTTGGATGTTTCGCGTCAGCACATCCATGGCCAGGGATGAAAAAAAAACTTAAAACATAAATAGAATTGTTGAGTAAGTTTTAGGTCAAAATTTAACAATCAGGAATAAGTTCGAATCAGAATTTCACAAAGTAAGAATAAGATTTCTTTTTAATATTCCACGAGATTTATAGTATCTAGTATATCTTGGAACTTCCGTTTTCTTATGTCTTCCCCGAGGATTTCAACTTCAGGGTAAAACCTAGATGTGTCTTATCTCAACCCACAACCACCCTGCCCCACTTCAAATTCTAAGAAGATTTGTTCCAGCTCGCCCGCTCTGCCCCGCACCCGCATCGCCCCATTGCCATCCCTATTCTTCATAAAGCGCAATCGTTAACATTTTTGGCTTAAACTCCTAGAAAAAGCTTGACACTTTTCTACGTTTCTCACATTTAGCATCAGCGAATGTTTTCCTGGTTTTGTTCTCCTTTTAGTTATAATTGTTGATTAATATATGCAGACATTTGATATATTCTCCAGTTCAGACAAATTATATTCTCCACATTATGTGGATGATGACCCAGACCATATGTAGATTGATGGGATGATTTAGTAGATCATTTAACTAAGTTGGGCAAAAATCTTTTACTTTGCAAATAACTGATTGGTGCTCTCGCCTTAACAACGAGCCGATAGCTAATGGTTGTTGGTTGCTATTACTATAGTAAGAAAATAAACTGAACAGCCTTGTGTAGGATGTGCAGCTCATATCTTCCAAGTTATTGAACACCTTTCTACCTTTGTCTTGTTCAGCCACTTCAAGATTTTCTTTACATAATTATTGAGAATTGTGTTTTCAGAGGTTTTGTCTTTGAGAGCCTCTAATGTATTAAGATAATGCTACAGGGGCAAAATGGAAGCCATTTTGAACCAAGGGCTGTTCCACCCCCTCTACCAAAAAAGTGTGACTGGGAGATTGATCCTGCTGAGCTGGACTTCTCAAATTCTGTAATCATTGGGAAGGTATGATCTGCTATTTTAGAAGTGACAGCTAATAAGCTTGTTGGAGGTTAAAGTGAAGTCTGTTTAAGTTGCCTTATCCAGTGTCTTTTCTAATGAATTGCCAATTGTAGTATAAAAGACAGCTACTCTTGCACTTCTTTTTTGTGTTTTTTAAATAAAAGCTTTTTTACCTCTGTGACTGATCGCCTTATCTGAAGAGGTTTCATCAAAAATAGAAAAGCAATTGAACCTGAGTTTGTGATGGTTAAGCTAACACTTGTTTTGTGGAGTGTTGTCAATTGTTGAATGAAAAATCTCAACTGCGTTAAGTTTTTTAGTTAAAAAGATGTGAATGATTATATAGAATATAATTAGTTTTGCAATGTGTTTAGCATTTCATTACATTCCAAAGTAGAAAGTATCTCATAATCAGGAAAGACAGACCATTTTTTGTGTTTGGGGCTGTGTCGCGCTTGATTCTAATAGTTTAATCTGCTTCTTATCCTGGTCAAGGATTTACCAGTGAGGTTGCTATTTATGTATCTAATATGGAAGCTGATGTTGATAGGGTTCTTTTGGTGAGATATTAAAAGCTTGCTGGCGTGGAACACCTGTAGCTGTTAAACGCATCCTCCCAAACCTTTCAGATGATCGATTGGTGATGTAAGTTTCCTTGCGGGGTTAGCACTACAATATCCTGTATATATGATTTTGATATGTTGTGCTGTCGTTAAATCTTACCTTATCAAAAAAAATGTTGTGTTGTCTTTGTTGTCTGCTATTGTTGTCAAGTTTCACAGTTTTTTTCTTTATTGGGGGGTTGGTTGTGGGGCCGGGGCGGGGAATGGGGAAGGAGGATGGGAACTTATTTGGTCTCCTATGTTATATTTTGACCTATAAAGTTTTCCATGTCCTTAATGCTGCTTTTTCAAACAAGTCGCATCCTCTATTGCTCAATCAATCATGGCATATTTGCAAAGAGTAAGGTTTCTATTTACTCTGCTAATATTGTATGTGGACCCGAAATTAAAGTGGATGAAGAAGCTTCATATGATTACCTAAAGCTGTCAACATCCCCTATTCACAATGGTTTTTAAGCTTGATACAGATTTATATAATTTTAAACGTAGGCTGTTACTTAGACCCTCTGCAGTTGATTAATTTTTTATATTTTATTGTCTTATTGTTCTGCCTGATTTAATTCCTTTTTGCAGTCAGGATTTCAGGCATGAGGTAAACTTGTTGGTGAAGCTCCGTCATCCAAATATAGTGCAATTTCTTGGAGCTGTTACTGAGAAAAAACCCTTGATGTTAATAACTGAGTACTTAAGGGGGGTATGTGGTTACCTTTTTTCCATATATTTTGAACTGAACATTAAAGTATTCTCTTTATATCATGAAATACCTTTGCTAATTTGGTGCGTATATTTGTTGTAGGGTGATCTGCATCAGCACCTCAAGGAAAAAGGTGCTCTTAGTCCATCGACAGCAATCAATTTTGCTATGGATATCGCAAGGTAGTTGGATATAGCATTCCATACTTCATTTTCCTTGAAAAACTCAAAATTCTCTTTATGTCTTCTAATTCTTGAAACTCATGTGTGCTATGTTTTGAGTTGCTTATCTGCCCCGTCTGATGTGGTCAGCATGATTGATGGACTAAATGTCACTCGGTCTCTTGTGATTTACCTTCTGTCCAAAACTCATCTTATTAACAGTTAGCTGGTCTGTTGAACTTTGTGGGGAAATGCAAAAAAGTGCATCCAGAAAATGGTCCTGATGACATGAACAAGTTACTATACTCTCAGTAGCTCTTTCCGACCAGTGGCATAGCTTCTGTGATTTTCGTCCTCGTCATACCATTTTATGAGAAATGCTGTTGTTACCTGGCATTTTAGCTCAAGATTGCAATGCCTGGTATTATTTAAAAAAGGAATTGCAATGCAAAGTTTACTTATGTAATGCTTGATGTTTCTGTGGACAGAGGCATGACTTATCTTCACAATGAGCCGAATGTTATAATCCACAGAGATCTAAAGCCCAGGTCTGTTTTTCTCTCAACATGGTTCTGCTATAGGTTACATGTTACTATTCACCTACGGGGATCTTATTGTTTAATAAGAATGATGCTACCTTTTTTTTTATGATTCAATTAGCTTTAGTGCTGAATGTGTCAATGTTTCTAGGAATGTTCTTCTAGTCAACTCCAATGCAGACCATCTGAAAGTTGGAGACTTTGGATTAAGCAAACTAATCAGGGTTCAGAACTCGCATGATGTTTATAAAATGACCGGGGAGACGGGGAGCTGTAAGTGACAATTTCATATTTCTCCCTCGAATGATTGGCATATCCTTTCAAATGTGTTATTTATTTGTGATATCTTTTTCTATAATCGAAAATTAGATCGCTATATGGCCCCTGAAGTTTTCAAGCACCGGAAATATGACAAGAAAGTCGATGTGTTCTCTTTCGCGATGATCTTATATGAGGTAATTCTGACTTTTCGGCCCTGCCCGTTAGGATTAGTTGTAACATGATCGATGAAATAAATAACTTATCAATGAATTTTCTACTGGTGCAGATGCTAGAAGGTGATCCACCGTTATCCCACTATGAACCATATGAAGCAGCCAAGTACGTGGCAGAAGGACACAGACCTATTTTCAGGGCAAAAGGTTTTACCCCAGAATTGAAAGAGTAAGTGCAAACTGGATCTTGATACTCCCACTTTTGAAGCATATATCTTTAGCTATGTATGACGTAGGCCAAGGTAAAGTAGAGGCGAAGAAGATGGCGTTTGCTAAGCTGGCAGGGAGCACAAGTGAGGAAGAAAAGAGAGTAAACAGGGAGGATACAAGGTGGTGAGGAAGGAAGCGAAGCTGGCGGTCAGGGAAGCTAAAAATGCGGCGTTTGGTCGCATGTACGAGGAATTGGGAGAGAAAGGGGGGGACAGGAAGTTATTCAGGTTGGCTAAAGTAAGAGAGAGGAAGGCGCGGGACTTGGACCAAATTAGATGCATCAAGGACGAGGATGGTAGAGTTCTGATAGGGGAGTCTAAGGTCAAGCGAAGGTGGCAGTCGTACTTTCGAGATCTGCTTAATGAGGAGGGGGATCATGGCATAGAGCTAGGGGAGCTAGGGAATTCGGAGTGTCATAGAGATCTTAGGTACTGCAAGCGCATTAGGGTGGAGGAGGTCGTGGGGGCTCAGCGTAGGATGAGTAGGGGCCGAGCGACTGGACCAGATAAAATTCCGGTAGAGTTCTAGAAATGCATGGGCAGGACTGGGGCGGAGTGGCTGTCCAGGCTGTTCAGTGTGATCTTCAGGACTAAGAGGATGCCGGAGGAGTGGAGGTTAAGTACAGTGGTGCCCTTGTATAAGAACAAAGTGGATGTTCAGTGTTGCAACAACTATAGAGGTATCAAATTACTAAGCCACACCATGAAAGTTTGGGAGCGGGTGGTTGAGGCAAGGGTGAGGGAGATGGCGTCTATATCCGTAAACCAGTTCGGTTTCGTGCCGGGCCGCTCCACTACAGAAGCTATTCACCTTGTCAGGAGATTGGTGGAACAGTTTAGGGACAAAAAGAAGGACCTACATATGGTGTTTATCGACTTGGAGAAGGCGTACGATAAGGTCCCAAGGGAAATCGCTATGGAGGTGCCTGGAGGCGAAGAGTGTGCCGGAAGCCTACATCAAAGTGATCAAGGAAATGTACGATGGTGCTAAAACTAAGGTTAGGACGGTGGGTGGCGATTCAGACCATTTTCCGGTAGTTATGGGGCTTCATCAAGGATCTACGCTTAGCTCGCCCTTATTTGCCTTGGTGATGGATGCTCTGACACGCCATATCCAAGGGGATGTGTCATGGTGTATGCTATTTGCAGATGACATTGTCTTGATAGACGAGACGACGGTAGGTGTTAACGAGAGGTTGGAGGTCTGGAGACAGACTCTCGAGTCTAAGGGTTTCAAACTAAGCGGATCTAAGACAAAATACCTGGAGTGCAAGTTTAGCGCCGAGCCGAGCGAGGTGGGTAGGGACGTGAAGCTTGGTTCTCCGGCCATCGCCAAGAGGGACAGTTTCCGATATCTTGGGTCGGTGATTCGGAGGGACGGAGAGATCGACGGGGATGTCACCCACCGCATAGGGGCGGGGTGGACGAAATGGAGACTCGCATCAGGGTCTTGTGTGACAAAAAAGTGCCACATAAACTTAAGGGGAAGTTTTATAGGTATGTGGTTAGACCTGCCATGCTGTATGGAGCGGAGTGCTGGCCGGTGAAAAGTTCTCATGTTCAGAGAATGAAGGTTGCGGAGATGAGGATGCTGAGGTGGATATGCGGGCTCACCAGGTTGGATAGGATTAGGAATGAAGTTATTCGGGAAAAGGTGGGAGCGGCCCCGGTGGATGAGAAGATGCGAGAAGCGAGGCTTAGGTGGTTCGGACATGTGCGGAGGAGGAACCCCGATGCCCCAGTGAGGAGTTGTGAGCGGTTGGCAGTGGCTGGCGCAAGTCGAGGCAGAGGGAGGCTCAAGAGGTATTGGGAAGAGGTGATCACGCCGGGTATGACTAGAATGCGGATTTATGAGGACACGGCCCTTGATAGGAGAGTCTGGAGATCTAGTATCAAGGTTGTCGGATAGGGGCCCCTTGTATATTAGTTCGCACTTCTTTCCTGGTCTGGGGGTTTGGTAGGGCTCTCAATAGTTGATTTATGCTTTGGTTTATGTTTTGAGATTACTGCATGCCATTTTATTTATGGTTTATAATTTATGTTTTGATAATTGTCTATGTGATTTTTCATAGAGTTATTAATACTCTCCTGTTTTTGCTTTGTTTTTATTCCCCTTTTCCTGAGTCGAGGGTCGATTTGGAAACAGCCTCTCTGCCCTTTCGGGTAGGGGTAAGGCTTGCGTACGTATTATCCTCCCCAGACCGCACCTTGTGGGATTATACTGGGTAGTTATTGTTGTTGTTGTTGTTGTTGTTGTATCTTTAGCTATGTATGACACCGCGTAAATTAATGGATGGGGTGTGGTGACAACATGGACAAATGTGGCACAGTTAAAAGACGAGCTATAATATCCCAGGAGCACAGTGCAGTAGCTGGGTGTGTGAAAGTATTTAAAGATAGTAATGCATGGTAAAGATTCTGGTAGGAGTGGAATAATGGGATTGCCAAAACTGAGATTACTTGCTGCGAATTTCCTCTTTCAGTGAGCTGTGGCTTGTAGGCATCCTAACTGCAGAGAAAATAGAAATAACTATGACGGAGAGTAACTAGTGAAGCCCCTTAGGCAGCATGTTAAAGTTCTTTGTTATTAAACTTGATCAGCAAACTTTCTTTGCCATTAGAGCATAGAAAAATTATCATATGGTTTAGAGAAGAGATCATTTTAGATTAAGTGATGGAACTGTGTGTAAATCTCTACAGTGGCGGAGCCACATTGAACCAAGGGGTATCAAGTGACACCCCTTCGTCGGCAAATTGCATTATTTTGCTAGATATTTTTATTTTATTTTATGTGTATTTACTATACGCTGACTCTCCTTGATTTCTTGATGTATCTAATTATTTATACTTTGACACCTCTTGATCAAAATTCTGGATCCGCTACTGAATATCTGCAGTGTGGTCTTTGGTAGATATTGATGTCCAGATCAATTTCGTCCACGTGTTTCAGGATGGGTTTTGGAATAAAATGGAGAAACCGGTGTGATATCATGATTTGGGTTTTATTATCGTTATTTACACATCTATTGATATGAACATATGTTGAAGCATCTATTAGATCTGTTGTGTAGTGAAATATGAGATGTACTTTTTCTTCCTCTTGCGACCTTAGGCTTCATATATGCACGGCAAGGTTATTTCTTTTGACTATTTGCCAAGGCAAAAAGATTGGGATTAAGTTGGGTTTGTTGTTGTTGTTGCCAAGGCATAAAGATGGTGGCTAGGGCATTGTTTTGCTAAATTCAACTATTTTTTGCAGGTTGGTGGAGCAATGTTGGGCACCAGATATGAACCAGAGACCTTCATTTTTGGAGATTCTAAAAAGACTTGAAAAAATTAAAGAAGCTTTACCCTCAGAGCATCATTGGCACATATTCACTTCATGACACCAAATTCAAGAGTTGACCACGTATTGAGTTGAATTCTCCCATCAAACTTGCTTTTGAAATTGATATGTTCGTATGATTGTGCATAGGATCAACTGGCTAGAGTCTGCAAAAACTGTTGCTATACCAATTCTTTATGCCCCGCTCAACATTGCAGCTATGGTAGTTGTAGATTTGATCAACATATTTCCCGAATATACCCAAATAGAACCGTGTGGTCAATAGACCTGTAACAAAATTTATTAGTTTTGATTGTCAGATTTTCTATCCTCAATCCATCTGTATTATTATTTTTTTTTTTTGTGTGTTTTGTTTTGTGTGATTCCCAGTTGTGTACTTGAAAATGAAAGTTGCAACTGTGTGTTCTGTTTTTAACTTTTGATACTCTCTGGTTAAATGATAACACTAAGATGGTTCTAATAGGAAATTCATACTTTATTATATGTTACAGTCATCACCGTCCAAAGTGAAGCTAAAGGAATGTCTTGTGAGGAAAAAAGTTGAGAAGAATTCACTGATTTATGTATTTCTCACATTCATTCTTCTAGAGAAAGAGTTACTTTATAAATTGCTTGCGTTGACAATTACTGCATTTCTTCTATTGCAAAGCATGTTTTATTCCCACTCCAACTATTTGGCAAAATATATAAAGTGCCTTTTTAAGTTGTCTTCAATCAATTGAGGCCACTTTTGCTAGACATTTTATTGTTTCACAAAAGATCATCTAAACCCCGGATCACGCCAGCCCTCATTGCGTGAAATGCACTCTCCGTGACGAGTTGCCAACCTAAAATTAAGTTTTTTCTTCTTTTTTTTTTTTACTAAAATAATGTGGACCTCACCTAATTTTGACACCCCTTCTCCAGTTCTTTCTTCCACCATTCGATATCCTCCTCTACCCTAAATCACCTATAGGAATGGCAGACGGTACAGGTGCGAGGCGAGTTCTGTCTAAACCCGCGAAATTTAAACCCACCCCACATAGGATTTAAACCCGCATTCACCCGCCTCGCACTCCACCCGCATTCACTCGCCCCGCACCCGCAATTTTTATTTATTTAAAAAAGTTCTTTCTTTTTTAAAAGCTAGACTTTAATCTAATTCTTTTAACAAACCAATTAATTATATCCAAATTGTTCTTAAATTTCCATATTTTGTCTCTAAATCTAGTGGTTTTTTCTATAGAATAGTTAAACTCCAAAGATTCTGATTGTTGTTAATTTTTTTCAAATCTCTACGTCTATTTGTGATCTATTGCTTTTTTAAAATCAAAACAAAGTGAATTTTGATAATTATGTAAAGATCCTTACCTTACATAGAACACCTGCGACACTGAAGCCAAAGATAGTAAAGATGTCAAAATTAATTATTCAATTAGATAAATTAGAGCAGCAAATGAATCTTTTTCATTTAAATAAAGAAAATGGAGTGAATTTTTAAATGCTACAGTTGAGATAATTTTTCGAAATGGGAAACTGTTGCAATAGGCAAAGAAAGTTGAAAATGAATATCCTAACTGAAGCACCTGAGAGAATTATTGTACTATGTATTAAATTCCCACCCGCGCCCCGCACCCGCACCGCCCTATTGCCATCCACCTTTGCTCCCCGACAAAAGAACAAAATTACCAAACATATCATCACATCAATCCAACAAATTTTTTATACCAAACCCATTCTTCTTTTTCAGCCGCTCCGAATTTTTACACCACTAGACCTCTTATTAACATTTGTTCGCTCTGCAAACCAAAGAATAGAGCTAGCACTTATCATAAAAAAAACATGCCTTTGATGGATGATCAAGACCAGTACATTGATATATGCAATACTTGTGTCAGGAGAACATATATCAGGCAAATTTTCAATCCAGTCACAATACTCAAGGACTCAATTAGAATACTAGAGTAAAGAAATATTCATCCATTTATCAGACACAACAATCAATTTCCACGGAAAAAAATGCAAGCTGCCGGAAATTTTTAACCCATCTGGTTCTTCTTATGCTCTCTCGTCAAAAAAAAATGGAGTTTCTTCTTCTGCTCTTCTTTATACGCCAATTGTCTGCCATTTTCCGAAAAGAATATGTTACTCTGAAACTCTTTAAATATATTTTTTTTGTTAATAACATGTGTCAAATTTTTATGATAAAATTACATGTATTATTTTTTTATTGGTCCATTTGACATATTATTGACAAGTACAATTTACGCATATGATTTGAGGACAACTTAAAAGGGGCGATTGATGTATTTCACCTATTAGATTTGTCATATGAAGGTGTTTACTGGGCATGAAGTTCAAAAAGAAAAACAAATTAAAACTTGTCATCATAAACATGCGACTACACAATTATGTAGTCCGATATAAAATGAAAAGTTTAAAATTAAAGGAAAAAATGTGCTATTCTCTTCGACAGTCGCAGACTAGAAAGGGAAGTGCCACATAAAATGGGATAGATCTGAGTAATAAATAAGAAAACGCGAGCATGGACAGCACCAACTTCATTGACAATCCAAGATCTCTCTATCACAATTGACTCAAAACATTGTATTCCCTCTTCGGACTGTAATCTATGGAAAATTCTACACATACATGGAGTACTATAAAGCTATCAGAACAGTATTAGATAAGCTTTTTCTTTTCGAAAAAGGTCTTCAAATGCCACAACTGTAACCCTGCCACTGATAAACATATCAAGATTGACAAGCCAGTCATCCAAGCCATTTTGGAGTTGGTGGATCTGTTCAGTTCCTGCATTTCAGCTTCCCTACAACGTGCGAGAAAATTATCAAGCTTATGTTCATTGAAAATTGTAGTTAAATGTAACAACATTGCTTTAAATAATATGTTCATGAGGATTGTTATCGAAAGATAAACTCACCTTTCACGGAGAAAAAACATCTCATCATGGATGGCTTGAACATTTTCATACATCTTCTTTAGTTCAAATTCCATTACCTAATAAGATAACAAGATGAAAGAACATTACATTAGTCTCAACTCAAAACTCCAAAAGGTGCAATGATGAAACTCATTGTCAACAAATAAGACTCTCTCTTCCCCACTTAATTCCTACCTTCAGAACTCAGAAGCCTCTTCGTCTCAAGAAAAAATTTAATAGAACCTATGTTGCTCGGACTATCCAGAAATGTTGCCGCATCCGTATCAGAACCTTCAAAGATGCTTTACTTTTGGAAGAGCCAATTCGCATCCAGCAACATCTCTGAAGAGTTGAGCAACATAGACTAGAAAAACTGAAAATTTCTAATGTGAGTAAAAGTTTCTGTGAGAATCTTCTTATTCTTGTATTATAACAGAAGAACTAAACTACAAATCACTTTTACTGCGTCTAAATGAAAGATACAAGCCAATACCGAATGTCTGTCCTAAAGATTCTAAGTTAAGCTATATCAAGAGCAAGAGGAGCTTTACGCAATCAAACAGATATGAAGTATGTGCCATCACAAAAATGTAACAGGAAACCCATATGCATTTCACAAGTTATGGACATATCCTCAAGCCCATAACCTTTTATCTCAGATTTGATATGCATTGTGAATATATAAACCTTAGAAAGTGGAACATAGCATAAGACTGCTTCAAATGAATTCACTTTCCGTAGTGATACTTCAACCAAACATCTATCCAGGTGAAGAATATCTGGTTCTTCAGAATATGAGTATAAGCCTATAAATGAATAATAATTCACCACCAGCATTATGCTGTGCAGCTGTAAAGGACAAGCTAAACAAAAGGTTTGTGACACAAACTTCTATGTCGGTTGAGAAGAAGTATGCCATTATCCAGCAAATTAAAGCCTAAAGTCAACGATTTCCAAGTCCATAGAGCTACGAAAATCTAAGCTAAACAGTATTTTCCTGTCATGACTCGTACCGAGGTGGTGAAAATGTAATTAAAAATAGAAAAGCATTATGAATGCCATGAATTATATTATATTTTTCGTTTTTTTGGGTGAGAAATAACTTGTCAAGTCTTAAACAATGCAAATTCCAAGTATATAGCCACACTTGCCAGAAATACCTCCGAATCTAAAACAAAGACTCAAGAATCAGCCCATGAATGTGTTCTATATCTACAATTCTACATGTATGCTATCCTTGAACAGTGACACATATAACATACACTAGTTGCATCTGATTTTACAGCAGTTTATTTTTCTTCTCTCCATTTGGATCCGTCCAAATGTAAAACTCATTCATACAAAAGTAACTACCTTTTTCTTAAATAAAATAAGCCGAAAGGAGCAATTTAGAAACAGAAAGATAATGAGACCATAAAATGCACGTCAGGCATGAGTTACTTCATGATGCTCTAAGAAGGAAATGCTTGTTCTTACAACTCCCTCTCTCTGACACACAAAAACGCATTCCAATAACTAAATCTATAACACTTTCGGAAGCATGCATCCTTTCATCTACCTCTCTTGACGATTGAGCCATGGGCTGTAAGGTATTAAAATTCTAATAACGTGGTTTTATTTCACTACATCTTTTGATGACAGAATGACCTGCAACTAAAATAAAATTTACTAAGAGCCTAATGGCCTTGTAGGCTTTTTATTCTTATACTGAAACTAGTAAAAATTTGCCAATAATATCTGCCTTATTCAAGTCACGCCTTTATAAGGGTAAAATGTTTATAGCCTATTCTCCCCTCTATTCTATTCCCGAGGAGGAAAATAGAAGTGCTTACAACATCATTTGTTGTAGTAGATTCTCCAGCAAAAGCAGTAGACACTAACTCCTATAGTTCATGCTTACATGCATACAGCAACATGAATCTCATTATATGCGCAAACAAATGCACAGTATACTAATACCTTGATTAAAATGTGAAATGATAAATTTATTAGCACTTTTTTTGGCATTCCATTCGTTTTAAATCCATCCATTCAGTTGATAAACTCTCTTTAAAACGAGTTTCATCTAGTAGAGATTCCAATATTGAGGGCACTAACGGGGTGAGACGGCTCGACTCTCTTTTTCTCAATCAAAAAAAGGGTCTCGAACTATTGACCACATTCCAGAAGCTATGATCCACATGCAGTAACCAACTGAATCACGCCTCGAAGGAGATGGCGGATGAGGACCGCAACGAGCGCATGTATGCAATAGAGGCAAGATAACAGAGGCAATGACCACCGTGCAAGCACAGAACTGAAAGTATATAAGACGTTCCCAAATTCTGGTATATAACAACTATTCCTAATTCTAAATTAGTTGGAATCAGCTATACAATACCTTATCTATCAACAAATTGAAAGCCTTCAAACTAAAGAGCAACCCTATTTTCATTGTTTCTTCTCATGGAAAGGTTAAAATAAGGAAAAGTGACAAAATCAAATGGTCGGCTTGAACTAATGATGTAGTCTATGAGACTTCTCATTTTTTGTAGAACGTTCTATCATGCACAATGGATGCTTATGAGCTATACTGTTCCAGTCTAAGGCTATTTCTCATTAAACCTAAGGATGAGTACAAACTGCCATATAGTCTAGGCAAATGCATTAAAAGTATATGTGGAATTGAGATACATTGGCAGGTAGATAAAAGACAAATTGGGCTTACTTCAACAGAGCCTTTCTTGGCAACATTTGTCCAATCCTTAGCAGCAAAACCAGTCTTCCAGTCAAAATCGAGGGTAACAGTTACAGGGGGCTTGTGATCAGCAGCAAAGAAGCAAGTCATATAATCCCCAGCTTCCGCAGTCTCAAAAGCAAAATTCCCTTCAGCAACATTGTCGGATTGGTGATAAGTATTTCCATATGTTGATGTCACCTAAATTGCCCATATCAGTTGTTAGTTTATCTTCATCAAAACCAGAAGAAGCATATTCATTTGAACAAAATAATAAATCAAGTATATTTTTTTTACTAATACCTAAACAACTCAAGCTTTCACGTGTATTGGAGTGAAATGGGCCAGCATAGACCGAAACATACAGAGATTAAAGCACAGTTGATTGATTGGTAAATTCAAAATTGAATCGTTACAACTACAATTCACAGTTCTAACTAAAACATCAAACATGTACAAACCACTCTTGGTTACCCAAGAATTGACCAAAGGCTCAATTTTTTTACCATAAAAAGATCAAAAAAAGAAGAAGAGCCATTTGCATATATAGTAAATAAATAAATTAAAATTAAAATTTTACATCTCCAATATAAAATTCACAGTTCTAACCAAAAAATCCAATATTTACAGACCATTCTTGGTTAGCCAAAGATCCACAAAAGGACTCAAATTTCAACATAATAAGATTAAATAATTAAGACCAACAATGCTTTAATAGCAAATAAATCAATAAAATTGAATCTTTACAAGTCCAGCATAAAATTCACAGTTCTAACCAAAACATCTAACATGCACAATCCATTCACAATTCACAAAGGACTCAAACTTTAACATAAGCAGATAAAATAAGGAAACCCGTTTGCTTAAATAGCACATAAATCAATAAAATTGAATCTTTACAACTCCAGCATAAAATTCACAGTTCTAACCAAAACATCCAACAAGCACAAACCATTCACAATTCACAAAAAGACAAACTTTAAAGCAGATAAAATAATGAAACCCCATTTACTTAAATAGTACATAAATCAATAGAAAAATAGTAACAAGAAAACATTACCCTGACTGTAACTTTGTGAGAATCAGGCAAAGGGTAGCCTTCATTGGGGTTAACGATATGGTATTTGCCTACAGTCATAGCATGGCTTTTAATGTCTTCAGCTATGCATTTAGTCTGACCAGATTGCAGATCAAATCTAAGGGATTTCACTTGGGTCGCTATAAACCCAAAAATTAGGACAAGCAATAAGATTTTGCTTCTCTGAATCATCATGCTACTGTTAGATTTTAGGAGGGAGGAAAAAAGAATGAAGGGAAATTAAAGAAATAATTTCTAGATTTTCAAGTGATGGTGGAGCTGGGAATGTTGGTCCAGAGAAAAGATTCAGATTGAGAGAGATGAGGGATATTGTTGTTGTAAAAAGAAGAAGAAATAAAAGGGTTTTGTTTTCTTGATGTCTCCACGAGGGATTTCTGATCTACAATTCTACATCATATTTTCTCCTTTTTATTTTTCTTTCTTCTAAAATACAAGAATCTTTATTTTCATTAAAAATATCATAATTTACTAGTAATATAATTTTCAGTAGGGGACTAGTTTAGGCGTGCAAAAGTTATTGAATTTAAATTCAATAAAATATTTTGTCTATTTTAAATATATTAGTCCAAATGAAAAATTATGATCTAATATAATTAAATTAATTATTTAAGTCTAATAATATTGATTGGGCTAGCCCATACGGTTGGGCTACAAATGATGAGTCCACTTTAATATGCTCATCTTCCTAAAGGCAATTTGGTGTCACATGTCAAATGACGTGGCACGTCAAGTCAAATGAAAGAGTCAATAAGATAGTGTCATGTGTCAAAATGATAAGGCATGCCAAGTCACATTAAAGGGCTAATAAAATTGTACCATGTGTGCAAGTGACATGTTCTGGCTAATCAAATGAGGTCATGTCACACTTTAATTTGATTTGTAGGAAAGAGTTTATTCTTATCACAACTCTTCCGTCCCACAACTATAAATAGGGGTTTTTATAACTCAGAAAAGACACTAAAAGTTATAAAAAGAAGCAAGAAAGAGCTCGTGGATCAAACGCTGTAAATTCCTCCACAAGTTTCAAGCTTTAAGCAATCGAGTTCAAGTTCAAGTTCAAGAAATTAAGTTCAATCCCAAGACGAAGAACAAATCAAGTTCAAGCTCAAGAACGAAGAACAAATCAAGGTTCAAAGAGTACGAGTTCGAATCAAAGTTCATACTAGTTGAATTCAAGATCATCATTTGTCACAACAAATACAGATTCACGATCAAGCTCAAAGCCCTTGAATTTATTTACTATTGGAAAGAAGAATCAGATGATTCGTATAGATTGTAACACTCAAATATTAAAATAAACTACTACGATTTTTGCAATATTTTTCAGCCCTGATTTTATTTTCTCGTCGCAATTTATTGTCTATAAATTCTGGCGCGCCCAGTAGGACAATATCTACTTCTCATCTCAACTTTTCAATCACCAAAGTTCAAAAACATTGAAATTGCTTCAAAGAAAATCAACTCCAATTAAGCTTTAGACTAGTTACGAGGAGAAAGGCAAGCTCGTTAGGACAACAAGCACCCCAAGTGTCATCCGCATCAACCCCTATTTTCGGATCTTCATCCTCAAAAGGAGTAAGATCTAATGCACCTGAAATAGGAGGAGATGTTGTTGAAAAGATCAAGAAATCACTTGCTCTGCTTGACCTCTCTGAATTCAAGCACTCTATTATGAAGGAAGATTATGATGCTTCAAGTGATAGATCATCCCCACTTACACCACATAGTGTGGGCCAATCAAGGATCAATCTGTGTGAATATCCATACTACTATCCATTGTCCACGACAATCATGCAAGTCATAGTGACAAACACTTCATCTGCGAAGGAGCAGTTGGTAAACTTGATGGAAGCAATCACTGGCTTGACCAAGTGTATGCAAAATCAAGATGCTAGAATCGACAAGCTAACAGATAGGGTGGGAATATTGATGGAAGAAGAATGTACCCACGCACCTAGCAAGCTACCAAAAGTTCCAGCGAGGGATTTTCCCCAAAGACAAGTAGCATCCTCTAAGGCTATCGTTGTCTCATCGGAAGGGATGATTCCAATCGATCAATTAAAGGAGTTCATTGAGGGAACCATTAAGAACAAGTATGAAGTTGTTGCCAAACCCTCCCTTACATATGCAAAATTGTACATTGCAAGGGTCGATATTTGAAGATGCATGATTGTTATCAACCTCCAAAGCTTCAACAGTTTGATGGAAAAAGTAATCCAAAGCAATATGTGGTGCACTTCGTTGACACGTGCAACAATGTTGGGACTTGTGGAGATTACCTCATCAAGTAGTTTGTCCGCTCGCTAAAAAGGAAATTCATTTGACTTGTACACATACCTCGAGGTTGGATATATTGATAGTTAGGATCAACTAGAGCAAGAGTTCCTCAATCGCTTTTATAGCATGAAATGTACTGTGAGTATATAGAACTTACAAATACTCATCAATAAAAGGGTGAACTAGTTATCGACTTTATCATTCATTGGAGGAATGCAAGCCTCAACTGCAAAGAGAGACTTAGTGAAGCTTCTGGAATAGAGATGTGAATCCAAGACAAGCATTAGGGTCTCCGCTACATCTTGCAAGGTATCAAGCCTAGCACATTTGAAGAACTTGTGACTCGTGCCATGACATAGAGTTAAGCATGGCCTCCGCTGGAAACAAAAGGTTGCCTATCTATGAGCCTCGCAAAGGGAGTGACAAGCAAGAATTCGGGAAATGGAGCAAGTTTGTACCCAGATCTGAAAACAAAGAGGTTGTGAATGTCAACACATCATCTGTGAAGTTCACAACGAAGGTGATCAAGAATCAGAGTATGAAATCCACTCTTTTCAAGATAAACCTAGTGGGAAGTTGACTCTAAAAGAAATGCAAGGGAAGGAGTACCCATTTCTGGATTCTCATGTGCCAACAATCTTTGAAGAACTCCTCGAGTTAAATCTCATTAAGATTCCAGAGATGAAGCGACGAATAAAGCTGGTAAAACGAATGACCCAAATTACTGGAAATACCATCGACTTGTGATCCACCCTCTAGACAAGTGCTTTGTCTTCAAGGACAAAGTTATGGAGTCGGCTCATAAAAAGAAGATAGTGCTTGAATATGAGAAAGCAAGCACAAACCAAGTCTCTATCACCTTTGGCTCATTTAGTACGGATGAATTATGTGGTTTTGAAAAAAGTAAAGATGAAGGATTACTGGATAAGAACAAAGTTGAAGTCGATCAACTTGATGATAATAAAGGTTGGACTTTGGTGACTCGTCTTTTAGCACCATAAAAGGAGCCCACAAAAAGAATGGATAGAAAAACCAACAAGGAAAATGATGGTAAAAAGACCAATGAAACATAATCCAGTTAGGCATTTGGGGAAAGCAAAAGTGGAGGTGCACCACCCTCAAAACCCACGACATCTAGTGACCTTGGAGGATTACTTGCCATGTTGGTTTGGCATGAAGATTCCTATGGGGGTACTAATGCCTCTTGCAGCCATGCTGACGAAGGGGAAGAAAGGAGTGGTGACCTATCGTTGGCACCATCTTCGGAAAAGCTCATCGAGTCCACTCCTCAAGAAGTTAATGTTTGTGAGGACAAAGTCACATTCACAAATGACGATCTTCTACTAGGTGACACTCTTCATAACTGCCTATTGTACATGGTTGGCTATATGCGTGATGAAAGGGTAAATCGAATTTTGGTTGATTGTAGGATCCTCAGTGAACATTTTGCCAATTTGCATTGTGAAAGAACTTGGTATTCCCATGAAGGACTCTTAGAAAGTCGTGTGATAATCCAAGGATTCAACCAAGAGGGGGGGTAAAGAGCCATAGGCGCGATCAGGCTAGGAAACACCATTGAAGATATGCGATCAAGTGCATGGATGCATGTGATCAATGCAAAGGCTTCATACAATGTCTTGCTTGGAAGTCCTTGGATGCATGAGAATAAAGTGGTTCCATCTAACTACCATCAATTTTTGAAATACTATGAAGGTTAAGTCGATAATAAAATACTTGTTGATGACGAGCCATTCAGCGAGGCTGAGTCACACTTCGCTGATGTAAAGTTCTACTTGAAGAATTGCATTGTGAAAGAGCTAAAAGCTGATGATATCATGAAAAGAAAGAATGACGAGCCCATAACTAAAATGGCCAAGGTGACTGTTGGTTGAGCCAAAGTTGTTACTGAAGAGGTACAACCTAACTTAATAAATCTTATAGAGGGGATATTGCATCTTATGGAAAGAAAGTAACTTATGCGCTCCAATATGTCCCTAAAAGGAAGAAAGATGAAGATGAACCGTCTAATCTCCAAACTAACATTCTAAAGGAGTTAACTCTTCTGGTAAAACTAATTGAGGCAGTAAAGTGGTCCTCAAAGCCACTTGCAGTGTTTGTGCCCAAAATTGTTTGCAGAATATAGCACTCCCTAAAAGGCGAACATATGAAGGTTTTGATCCTAATGCTTAAAGGCTATTTGCAAAAGCTGGATACATTCCAATGAGCCTTCAAAGTTAGGAAAGATCCTATCGGAAGCTGCAACAAGACAACCACATGAAGGTTTGGAATACAAGCAACTGTCACTAGTGTGTATCTCCATAAGAAGGGCGAGCAACAATTACATCACTGTAAAAGACGAATTTGTCACTTTTAACAAGCCTTATGTCTTTGATCGACTTGGAAATCAACTGTTCAGACTTCTGTGGTTGATCGGTTGGGGCCATTAAAGAACGGGAACAAGTTCCAAAGAAATTATCAAAGCATAAGAACACCCACTTCGCCTAAAATCTCGAAGATCTCTAAGGATTTCCAAAGTTTTGTGTAACGACCCGGCCGGTTGTTTCATGAGTTTCAGTCCCATTTTCCCTATTTTTGCTTCTTTAAATGTTGTTCAGCTAAATTTTATCGTATCACATTGGTTGGTTTGAGTTCGGAGTAATTTTGTAGAGAGGTGAGACACTTAGTTTTTATTGAGAAGATTTAGTTGGAAAAGTCATTCGGAAGTTGACTTGTGCGTAATGATGTCAAAACTTGATTTTTATGGTTCGGATAGCTTCATGAGGTGATTTGAGACTTAGGAGCGTAATCTAAATATATTTTGGAGGTCCGTGGTAGATTTAGGCTTAAAGTGGTAAAAATAATATTTTGGTGTTTTCGGTTGGTGGTGAAAATTTTGATATCGGGGTCGAAATATAATTCCAAAAATTGGAGTAGGTCCATTGTGTTATTTGGGATGTGTGTGCAACATTTTAGGTCATTCGAATGAGGATTGAGACTTTTTGATACTTTGCAGAATTAAGTTTTAGAATCCTTAGGCTTGAATCCGAGGCTAATTTGGTATTTCAATATCGTTTTGAGTGTTTTGAAGGTTGGAATAAGTTTGAATAGTAATATGTGACTTGTTCGTATTTATGGATGAGGTCCTGGGAGCCTCAGGATGATTTCAGATAGTTATCCGAGAGTTGGAAAATAGAGTTTGTAGCTGAAGTTGTTGTGTTTATGTCATAACCGCACCTGCGGATTGGGGATGGCAGGTGCGAGCCGCAGAAATAGCATTTTGATCGCAGGAGAGAAGGCTAGTTGGATAGGGAAGTAGCGCATATGCGGAAGGTTAGTCGCACCTGCGAGCCTGCATATGCGGTGTCCTGATCGCATGTGCGAATGGGGAATCTAAGTTAAATTCCGCAAATGCGGACTTCTTGTCGCAGGTGTGGGGGTCATAGGTGCGGTATTGGACTGTAGATATGGAACCTCTGGGCAGAACACATAAATTCTGCCTTCGCGAAACTTGGGTTATTTTCCACCATTTTTATCTGGAGTTGAAGCTTTTTGGAGGGTTTTGAAGAGGGAATCAAGGGGATTTTCATTGAGGTAAGTTTCTTGAACCTAAAACCCGATTCTATGGTGAATTTCAGTGGAATAGACATGGAAATTTATGAGATTAAGGGTGAAAAAATTAGAAGTTAGGGCTTGAAATTGGAGAGGAATAATTGGGGATTTGAGGGACCATTTGAGGTCTGATTTTGATGTTCTTGGTATGTATGGACTCGTGGAACGATAAGGATTCTATTGATGTGATTTTTTATTGAATTCCAAGATGTGGTATTGGGGGTCGGGTTTGACCAATTTCAGGATTTTTTATGTAATTTGATTATTTTCGCGTGAGCTTTTTTCCCTTAGCGTATATTGATGTTATGATCCCGATTGTGGATAGATTCGAGGCAAGTTGAGGCCGAGTCGAGAGGCAAGGGCATCACGGAGTAGGATTTCATTCAGTTCGAGGTAAGTAACGATTGTAAATCAAGACCCGAGGGTATAAAACCCCAAAATTTCATACTTTTTTGATAAATGATGTGACGCACATGCTAAGTAACAGGCGTGTGGACGTGCACTCGTATGAATTGTGAATTGCCTCGTCTTGTGGCGACTATATAGTTGCATATTTTGATAAAAATTATATGATATCTGTGTGTTTTAGAATGAATCTGTTAACTTGGGTTGAATGCCATGTTTTGGGCCTTTGCCGAACTGTTTGAACCCTTAGGGGTATTTTACTACTTTCCACCCACCAATTTAATTTGAAAGCATATCCCCAGTCATGATTTTACCTTTTTATTATTGATTAAGTTTCATTACTCAACTTTCAAATATAAGAAAACTTTTTGGGCTGAGTTCCCTGATTTTTACTAAAATGCCCGGGTGGCTATAAGGTAATGACTGAGAGATAGGTCGAGGACCTGATTGTAAGATTATATATATCTATGGATCGGGCTGCACTCCATATCTATATTTATATGTATATATAGATCGGGCTGCATGCCACATCGATATTCATATATATGAATCGGGCTGCACGCCTCAGCGATATATCGGATCGGGCTGTGTGTCGTATCATATAGCGCTTGGGTTGTAGGAGCCCCTTCGGAGTCTGTACACCACAGTAAGTGTAGTCGACTATATATTGACAAATCAGGTTGCACATCACATCGGTTATTATTATGAGTTGTCTATTGAGCGGAAGTGTTGAGTGTGAGTATTGGTTGACGAGAGTTGAGTCACGAGTGGCTGAGAGGATTGCCCGAGGGGCTATACTTATGAGTGATAATTTTCCCGAGGGGCTTGTTTATGAGATTTTTCCTACTTTTACTCTTCTTTTATACTGAGCCTCTATTGAAAAATGTTGAATAAATGCTTTAAAGAATTTTCATTGAAACTGGAGTTTTACGAGATATATGGTCATTGAAATGTAGATTTTGACTTTGATATTTCTGTTGAGATTCCTGATAAAGTATGCATATGATTCTAAATGTTAGTCACTGCACTAAGACTTTATTTACTTTGGTTACTTATTGAGTTGGCATACTCATGTTGCTCCTTGCGCCTTCTGTGTAGATTCAGGTGCCAGAGCATTAGAATAAGAGCTTTCAGTAACTTCTGAGTATTTCCGGAGATAGCAAGGTAGCTGCACGACGTTCGCAGCTCTGCCTTTCTCCTTTATGTCCTAATACTTTATATTTTATACTTGTGTTGTATTAAGCAGATAGTGTTGAGTTGTACTTAGTGACTCGTAACTAGTCACACCAGATTCAGGCTGTGTTGATGAATTTTTGTACTAATTTCTGCGTATTTCTATTGACATATTAAAAATGAAAGATTTGAGTCTAAATTTGTTTTAGAAAAATGAATTTATAAAAGGAACTTGGTGTTGTAAATGTTGAATTGGCTTGCCTAGTACTGTGATAGGTGTCATCACGAACGGAATGGTTTGGGGTCATGATTTTTAATTCCTTCTAGAATGAGGCGACAAACAAAACTTATGGTTTCATATAAAGATGTACTAGAGATAAAGCCATATACAGTGATCTACACTAAGGAACGTGACAAAGATGAAGAAAGTGGATTATTCCTATCATGTTCCTGTACAAGGCGAGAATGGTGTTCCATCTTCAATGGAGGATAATGTATAATTAGAGGATGTTTCACCATGTTATCACCTATCCTTCAACGATGGGGACCCTATGAAGATGCGAAAGATGCTCAGCCTGAGATTGAAGAAGGGGTGACAACGACAGTTGATGTCGTAAAATAAGTTAACCTTGGCAACATGAAGAACCAAGACCCTTTACTTAGATGGAAGAGCCATGGCACCTTGGATTCGAAGAAGCGGTGAAGGCGCTCGTCCTTGGCACCTTGGACTTGAAGTCAAATGGTAGAGCCAATAAGACTATTCCATGTATCAAAATGACAAGGCATGCCAAGTCAAATTAAAAGGCTGATAAAATCATGCCACGTGTGCAAGTGACATATTTTGACCAATCAAAGACGGCCATGTCACACTTTAATTTGATTGGTCGGAAAGAATTTGTTCCAATCACAACTCCTCCCTTCCACAACTATAAATAGGGGTCTTAATAACTCCGAAAATACACTAGAAGTTACAAGAAGAAGCAATAAAGAGCTTGTAGACCAAACGCTGCAAATTACTCCACAAGTTTTAAGCTTCAAGCAATCAAATTCAAGCTAAAAACGAAGAACAAATCAAGTTCAAGCTCAAGAACGAAGAACAAATCAAGTTTCAAGGAGTACTAGTTCGAATCAAAGTTCATACTAGTTGAATTCAAGATCATCGTTTGTGGGAAAAAAATATAGATTCAAGATCAAACTCGAAAACCCTTAAAATTAAAAGTGTTCTAGTGCAAGTTGAAGCTCCCATTGAACCATCAGAGACTCAGTCGGCTGCCTCCTAAAATCTTTAGCACATTCAGGTATATCTAGATGTGGTAAAACTCCTGCTCACTGAGATGAAAGAACAAGTGGACAAGATTAGAGAAGTCACCGAGGAATGTGACCAAGTTTAGGATGGATATAGGAGCCATAAGGAGACAAGGAACCAGGTCATTCAACTCCATAACTGCAAATATGGACTAGCTCGTCAAAAATGTTGAAACCTCTTATGATTCTTTCTGCACCAAAGTGCCTCAAGTACTTTTTGGGGAGAAATTAAGGCATGTTCTGTGTGTTAAAGACAATATTTTTGTTTTGTTTTGTGTTCTTATTTGTGCTCTGTGAATTATCCATGCATTGGTCGGTATGAACTATTACTCCACGCCTCTGCTAAAGGCATAATTCTGTTGCCCTAGCTAGTTCACATATTATATGTATATTATTATATCTATGTTGTATCCTTTATTTGCATTTTTCTTTCCTTTCTGATTTATGTAAAAGGGGGAGAACTCTTGAAGAGCAAATCAACCAACTCATGGGGAGCAACAACAACTCAGGGGGAACACGCATCTCAAATTATATGAAAGAGAAGTATACATGTTTACTCTCTCGTTATTGTCATCATAAAAATGGAGAGATTGTTACATCAAAATTTCAAATATGACAATTGTGCAAAGCTAAATTATATCTGATTCGATTGTAGGAATAAAGGCACCATCAAGGGCATCACAATTAGGAGAGAAGATCGAAGATTTGATGATGCCAAATCAAAGAAAGTCAAGCCATTAAAAAGGAAACCAAATCAGTCCCACCGTCTATGTCTCAATCAAAGAAAATCAAAGCTATCTAACAAAGGAAATATATCAAGTGCAGCTCAAGAATATCACGCTACTCCACAAGGACTATATCATAAGATTGACAATCAAATCGAAGCCTCAAATCACTCTATGGAATGAAGACGTGAAAGAGGAACAACATAATCGAATCCATCCCATCTATAGTGCAAGATTCGGAGGCACCCATCGGGTCAAATCTCTTAGATGATTTAGTGTCTCATCAAGATAAATCTGCAAGAGGATGTAGTTCCTTAATCAAGATCAATATGGAACATCTCTCAAACTTTGCTTTAGGAAGAGTGCCAATCTTTGGAAGAAGACTAACGCAACTACGAACACTATTTTCTAACTTTCTCTAGTTCTTAGCACAAATACTGTATTCCTAAGTTTACAAGTATCACAAAAGATAGAAAGAGTTAGAACTTAGAACACAAAAGAGGATTGTATCAAAATCCAGAAACTACTGTTAATCATCGTTGGTGGTGAAGGAACTAAAACCATCACTGTTGTAATTCTTTATCAAGATCTAAGAGAACCCTTGTGGCCCAAGGGAATTGGATATAAGTAGCGCACCAGTACCCAACCATTATAAAAATTATTGTGTCTTTGTTTAGCTTTCAATTCATCTAGTTTATCTGTGTTTTGCCTGCTTGCTGCGCGAAACCTAGTTGACTAAATATTTAGTCAACCAATGTTTAATAGTCCACACATCACAACTAGCTTCTGATTTTTTGCTTTTGGTATTTTACTTTGAAATGGTAGATTTCATGTGTTAATTGACATAATTGTACAAAATATAATTACTGGTAGATCATTGAGAAATGTGCCTTCTTTGGAGAATTGTATAGTCGAGAAAAGCAAACCTGTTGGGTAGTTTTTCCTTCGGATTTAGGGTGTTTGGTATAAAGGAAAATATTTTTCATAGATTTAGGATGTTTGGTATAAAGGAAAATATTTTTCATGAAAAATATTTTCTTGAAAAACAAGTAGTAATCTTATTTATTTTTTTGTGTTTGATACGCAAATCAAGAAAATATTTTCTCAAGGGGTTTGATAAATAATTTTGATATAACAAACTTGAAGTCATAAACCTTCGGACCAACAACCTTCCGGACCCACAAATTTCATAAACTTCTAAACCGCAAAACTTTCGAAACCGCAAAATTTCGAACTTGTAAACTTCAAAACACATAAACCTTCGAACTCATAACTTTGAAACTTGTGAACTGAAAGATGTAAAACTGAAAATATAAAAAAAAATCTCGAGGGGGGCGGGGGTTGAGGGTGCAGAAAAAAATAGAAATTAAATTACAAAAAAAAAAAAATTGTGCGAGAATGGGGGCGAGGGTGGAGGCAGCGGTAGGGGGGGAAATAAAAAAGAAATTTGAAAGTTACAAAAAAAAGTAATTTTTTTGTAGGGTGGGGGTGGGTGCGTGGTGATAAAAAAATACTTTTTGGATAAAGGGCATGGAGTGGGGTTATGTGAGTGGGTGAAGGATGGGTTGGTGAGGGTAAAGAATAGGGTGGGGAAGCTTGAGAATGAATTTTAGAAAATATTTTTCCTTCTCTTAATAGTAAAAATATTTTCCTAAATATTTAAGCCAACAGAATATGAGAAAATTAAAAAATATTTTCCTCCATACCAAACACATACTTAATGAATACTACATGTTTCATTCCAAGATATAAGCATTGTAAAATTTCAAAAAGATAATATTTTTTTAATTTGAAAATTAGAGTTGTATTTGGACATGAATATTTGGAATTTTTTTTGAATTTTTGTGAGTTTTTTGAAGTGAAAATATTGAAAAATAATTTTCTGAAGTTTTTCAAATTTCGAAAATCAACTTCAAGTGAAAAATTTAAAATTTTAGTGGCCAAACGCTAATTCCGAAAAATGTAAATTTTTTCAAAGAAAACGGATTTTTTTTAGATAAATTTTCATAAAGCACTATCTTTTAGTGATAATTAGCTATCTATAGATACCATTTGCTATATTACAGATTGTAGATAAGTTTTATGTTGTTATAAGATGTATTAGTCTAGCTAATTAGTTGTTGTATTAATAATAGGTGAATTTAACTATAATCAGGCCTTAAATAACCACCTTATTGTATATTTTTTATGATAAAAATGATAACAAAATGCTCTTATTAGTGCTTTTCATGATTTATAGGTGATATATGACAAGGGAAGGTTAGGGAGTACTTTTGGAGTCAAAAATAAAGAAAAAGAGGCTTTGTGAAATTCCCCATGTAAACCACGCAAAACAGGCGTGAAGATTCAAAGAACTGGGTTGACCGCGATAGAACCGCGGTGTGGAATGCTCGCGGACAGACTGAACTACAGAGAGTGCATTTGGCCGCGGTTTGACCGTGACTGAGGCAGAACCATGGCAGGAGCAAGAAACTTCAGGACTAAAGTGTAAAATATGGATTTTTAGACCTAAACCCTATTGTAAACACTAGACTTCGCCCAAGAGAGGCATGTATTGAATTTTAAAGTATCTTGGCGAGAAAAACTATTGTGAGAGAATACACAAAACATATTTTTTCTTTTTATTTTATTTTTATTGCTAGTTATGATGAATTCTATCTTAGTTTGTTTTCCCGTAGCCATGAGTAGCTAAATCATTTGTCTAAGGTTTTGGTGGAAACTATTGGGGGATGAGCTTCTTGTTTATGTGAATACAAATTGCTAGTTTTAATCTCTACTTGTTCAACTTTGTGCTTGTTGTAGTTAATTGACAGGATCCTCAATTAGCTGTGCCTATTTAGTGTGCATAACTCGGAAGAGAGTGCATATTTAGGTTATTGTTGAACAACACCACTCCTAAAGTATAAGAGGAATCTATAATTACGGGTTTAAAGGCGGGATTGGGGATAACAAAGCCTTAGGTGTAATCTAAAGTGAATTGTGCTAAATAAAGTAAGCTAGTGTATCTCTAGAGAGTACATTTAGTATATTACTGCGATTACTCGGGAGAGATTTACGGTAAGATGTGCGTTCGTGATTGATAGAGATGTGTTGGTAAATTTATATGAGCATAAATGGAAGGGATTCCATCAATAGAAACAATCATTGACATAGCTTTTTCTCATCATTATTTACAACCTTAGCATTTTAGTTTATAGCTGTTTCATTTACTTGCAATCGTAGTTGGTAAAGAAACCTTCAACTGTGATTCAAATATTTGGGAAACTGGTTCTGAAGAGTTTAGTGGGTCTAAAGATAGTGATTGATAGGCTAACTCTCTGTGGATTCGACCCTAAGCGTAATACATGGGTTATATTTGCAACGTTCGTAGAGTTCTTTTTAGAGAGCATAGTTGGGTGTGATCAAATTTTGGTGTCGTTGCCGGGAGTTAACGCAATTATCAATTACCATTGACCGAAATACTAATATTCTTATTGTAGTCGGTTTTCTCTCTACCCAATTTTTCATTGAAAATTTGACGGTTGTTGACTTGGTTGCTCAGATGTATGCCTAGAAAGTCTACAAGGACTACAAAACTACTTGAAGGACTCTCAAACTCCAAGAAAATATTTCGGGCATTGAATTGTGCAAACAAAAGACTTCAATAATCCCAACAAACACACAAACTCGAAATTGGCATGGGAGGCGTAAATGACCCGAACAAAAATGTCAGGAATGAGCAGGCTGGCTTAAATGCAAAGGAAGTGGCACTTCCTGTGCCTAAGGGTGCAATATATGACTAGGCACAACCCAGAACTGACAATCTGTCCATTGCCATTATTGTGTCCGTAATACAAGCTGAATCATTCCAGATCACAAATAACACGCTACACTTGTTGCAAAATAAGGGACTCCTTTCTAGGACATAAATAGAAGATCCTCAACAGCACTTGAAGAACTTTCTGTCTATATGCAAAACTCAAAGGCAACCTAACGTGACTCTGAAAGCAATGAGGCTATTATTGTTTCCATTCTCGGTGATAAGATCCGCTCAGGTTTGGCTAAACTCACTCCCCATAAACTATATAGAAACTTGGGATGAATTAGTCAAGCAATTTCACAACAAGTTCCATCCGCCCAACAAAACTGTTCAACAAATTGGTGAGATCGTGAGTTTCAAACAGAAACCAATGGAAACACTACACGAGACATGGGGAAGGTTTAAAGGAATGTTGGTTATGTTTCCGCACCACGGTGTTCCAGAACAGATGTTGGGACAATAGTTTTACATGGGACTGTTAGACAGCATGAAGAATATTGTAGATGCCTCTGCTAGTAGGGCATTCCTGAGCAAGACTTGGACAGAAGGTCAGAGTTTACTTAATAAAATGGCACAAAATTCGGGATGAACATCCAGGAATGTACCTATCACTCTAGGGGTGCACTCATTGCCTTTTGATCTTTCTAATACAATGGATGAAAATATGGCAACTCTCTTGACACAAATGAGCATCCTCACCAAAAAGGTGGAGGAATCAGGGCAGAAGCAGCAGGTACATATAGTAGATACTACCAATGGGGGCTTATGCACATCTTGCATTAGCTAGCCAATTGGTAATCCTTGGAATGCAGAGCATGATTATCATCATCAGCACCCTGAAGATATGAACTATGTGGCTAACTATGGGGGTCAGAGACAAGAAAATCAAAATTGGGGTCAATAGACTCAGTAGGAGTACAGGCCATCTCAGCCACAGTATTACATTGGAAACATGGGAGGTATGAGACCCCCAACAATATGGTACCGTATCCTAGACCACAGGGGTATAACAATCAGTAGCAAGGGCACCACCCACCTCAGCACCAGCACGGTAGACAACAAGAAGATGGGTTTGCAAGATTGGAAGCAATGATGTAGTAGATTATTGGGTCCAATGCAAAGATAAATGAAAAAATAGATGCATATGATGCGGCTATCAAAAACATTGAAGTACAAGTGGGCCAGATTTCAATGTTACTAAACAATCATCCTCAAGGGACATACCTGCAGATACCCAAATCAATCCAAAAGATCAGGGCCCAAAGCAGTTGATAGATGTGAGTCTCCGTAATGGAAGGGATCTAGGTGTAGAGAAAGAGAGAGCTCGAGAAACGTACAGGCTGAGACACTCATTCAAGTGCCCATATGGTATTGACAGAGGTGACAGTCTAGCCTGCACCTAAAGAAATGAATATGCAGCAGGAGACTGAGAAAGTAGCTGAGCCGGTTGAAGAACTCGTAACTGACATGGTAGTTGAGAAAGATAAATACCAAGTGATTGGGAAGAAAAGACCTACTGCACCATTTCTACAGAGGCTGGCCAAGCATCAAAAAGAGGAACAGTATAAAAAGTTCTTTGAGATGCTCAAACAAATCCAAGTAAACATTCCATTGATTGACGCTTTAAAGGAGATGTCTGGATATGCTAAAATGATGAAGGACTTGATGTCCTGGAAGTTTGACTTCCAAGACTTGGCCATGGTGACACTTACTTAAACCTATAGTGTAGTGGTGATTATACCTGTTGCTGAAAAGCTATCTGATCCAGGTATCTTTACAATTACATGCACTATTGGGAACTTCGCCTTTGCTAAGTCACTCTGTGATTTAGGGGCCAACATTAATCTTATGCCCCTGGTTATTTATAAGTGCTTGGGCATTGGGAAAGCTAGACATACCTTTATGTTATTGCAGCTGGCTGACAGGACTGTAAAGCATCCATTTAGGATCCTTGATGATGTGCTTATTCAGGTGGGAAATTCGTGTTTCCTGCAGATTTTGTAATCTTGGATTGCAAAGTGGATGAAGAAATTCCTATAATCTTAGAATGACCATTCTTGGCTACGGGGAGAGCTCTAATTGATTGTGAGACTGGGGAGCTCAAGATGAGGCTCAATGATGAAGAAATTATATTCAATGATCAGAAATCTATGAGGCAACCAAGTGAAATTCGTTGATTGCTCTCTTATTGATGTCGTAGATGTAATTGTAGAGTCTGATGATGAGGTGTTGATGGTTGAGGATCCCATTGATGCATGCTTGATGAATTTAGATGAAGTGAATGGTGAAGATTTGGTGGAATGGGTGTTGGCATTGGAAGGTAGAGGGTTTTGGGATAGAAATCTAGTGTTTGAGCCCTTGCACTTAGAAAAGAGAGAGACCCCTCCAGAAATCTATCCATTGAAGAACCACATAAGTTGAAACTAAAGCCATTGACAGCTCACCTCAGGTATGAATTTCTGGGGCCCGACTCCACATTACCTATTATTATCTCATTTGGTTTGTTAGATATGCAAGTTCAATGACTTTTCCAGGTACTAAGGGAGTGCAAAACTGCCATTGGGTGGACCATGGCAAACATCAAGGGGATCAACCCCACCTATTGCATGCACAAGATTCTGCTAGAAGAGGGGCACAAACCTTTCAGGGAACATCAGAGGAGACTGAACCCCAATATGAAGGAAGTGGTGAAGAAGGAAATAATAAAATGGTTAGATGCAGGAATTATTTTCCCAATCTCTGATAGTAGCTAGGTTAGCCCAGTTTAATGTGTTCCTAAAAAGGGTGGCAATGCGATTGTGAAGAATGACAACAATGAACTAATCTCAACAAGAACCTCACAGGCTGGAGAATTTGCATGGATTATTGAAAGTTGAATCTAGCCACCCGAAAGACCACTTCCCATTTCCCTTCATTGGTCAGATGCTGGATAGATTGGCAGGGAAGTCATACTTTTGTTTTCTAGATGGGTACTTAGGGTACAATCAGATCTCTATTGCACCTAAGGACAGAGAGAAGACCTCCTTCACCTGGCCATATGGCATTTATGCCTTCAGGAGGATGTCATTTGTCCTATGCAATGCACCCGCCACATTCTAGTGCATGATGGCCATATTCACTGACATAGTAGAGGATATAATGGAGGTCTTCATGGATGACTTCTCACTGGTGGGAAATTCAATTGTGGAGTGCCTAATAAATCTGACGCGTGTGCTGAAACGGTGCATCGAGACTAACTTGGTTCTAAAATGGGAAAAGTGCCATTTTATGGTACAAGAAGGAATAGTCTTGGGGCACCGAGTATCAAGCAAGGGAATAGAGGTGGATCGAGCAAGGGTTAATGTAATAACAAAGCTGCCTTCACCAACTTCAGTCAAAGCCATAAGAAGTTTTCTTGGACATGCCGGTTTCTACCAGAGGTTCATAGAAGACTTCTCCAAAATCGCCAACCCTCTCTTTAAGTTGTTAGAGAAAGATACCCCGTTTGTATTTTCTGATGATTGTAGGGTAGCTTTGAGGAGTTGAAACAGAGGCTGGTCATAACATCCATCATTGTTTCCCCCAATTGGGAGCAACCATTCGAATTAATGTGTGATGCTAGTGACTACGTAGTGGGGGCAGTGTTGGGCCAACATAAAGAGAAATTGATGCACCCGATCTACTGTGCTAGTAGAATACTGAGCGGAGCCCAGTTGAACTACACAGTGACAGAAAAGGAGATTCTAGTTGTGGTGTTTGCTTTTGACAAATTCCGGTTCTATCTGATAGGATCCAAGGTAATTATATACATTGACCATGCACCTCTTAGGTACTTAATAGAATAGAAAGAATCTAAGCCACGCTTGATTCATTGGGTGTTGCTACTGCAAGAATTTGATCTTGAAATACGTGACCGGAAGGGCACTGAGAATCAACTCGCTGATCATCTATCACGACTTGAGGGAGTTGAACATGTAGTAGAGGTTGAGGAAATTTTGGAAACATTTCCAGACAAGCAGTTGCTCGCCGCCACTCATCAGGAAGAGCCATGGTATGCGGACTTTGCTAATTACCTGGCTAGTGGTATTATTCCTCATGACCTTTTATCGGTCTAGAGGAAAAGATTGTTTTGTGAAAGCCAATTGTATTACTGGGATGATCCTTATCTATTTAGAATATGCCTTGATAACATGACCCGGATATGCGTCCCCGAGATCGAACAATCTTCTATTTTTGCAGGCTTGTCACGCATCGGCTTATGGCGGTCACTTTGGAGGAATCAGGACAGCATCAAAGGTGCTAGAGGCTGGATTTTTGTCGCCAACGGTGTTTAGAGACGCTCACTTATGGGTAAATAGTTGTAATGAATGTCAACGCACAGGGAACATTTCCTTGCACCACGAGATGCCCATGAACCCAATTCAAGAGGTGGAAGTGTTTGATATCTGGGAGATAGATTTCATAGGTCCCTTCGTCAACTCCTATGACAATAAGTACATTCTTGTTGCTATAGACTATGTATCCAAGTGGGTAGAAGCTGCAGCACTGCCCACCAATGATGCAAAAGTGGTGATTGGGTTTCTAAAGAAGAACATATTCACCTGCTTTGGGACACCACGAGTAATTATCATTGATAGAGGCACTCATTTCTGCAATAGAGCCTTTGAAAAGTTGCTTGCTACGTACGATGTGCGCCACAAGGTGGCTACTCCGTACCACCTGCAGACTAGTGGACATGTTGAGGTATCAAACAGAGAAATCAAGAGTGTATTGACAAAAATCGTGAACGCCATGAGAATTGATTGGGCGAGGAAGTTAGATGATGCACTCAGGTCTTACAGAACAACTTTCAAGATACCAATTGGTATATCACCATACAAGTTGGTATTTGGGAAGGCCTGTCAACTACCTGTAGAACTTGAGCATAAAACGCGGTAGGCACTAAAATAGCTAAACTTAGACATAGAAGTTGCGGTCACGTTAAGATTTCACTGAATTGCATGAGCTCGAGGAGTTCCGATATCTTGCTTTTGAGAGCACAAGGATATAGAAGGAAAGAATGAAAAGGCTACACAATCAGAACATCATTGAGCAAAATTTCAAACCTGGGGACATGGTATTGCTCTACAACTCAATACTGAGGTTGTTCCCAGTTAAGCTTAAGTCACGATGGTCTAGACCATTTCAAGTAGTTGAAGTTTTCCCATCAGGAGCTGTGGAAGTTGCCACTGAGAATGACTCTCTTATAAATAAAGTCAATGGTTAGCGATTGAAATTATATGTGGGTATGAGCGAGCCTAAGGAAATGTTTGAGCTGCACTTGAATGAACAATAGAGGTCGAGTGAGCCTTAATTGCGCTTATCTGAGTCATGTCGCGATGTTAAATCAGGCGCTACGTGGGAGGCAACATATGAAATTGTTGTAAGAGTAATCTTTCTGTTTAAAAAAACTGCCAAATTCAGAGAAATGCCCAGACCGCGGTTGCACTGCGAGCGCGACCAAAACACCTCTCTGAACCTCACCCTTCGCGGTCCTACCGCTACCGCGGTAGAACCGCGGCAGACCCAGACGGGTCCAGGTATGAAATTTTTTATTTTTGTTCCCCCCCCCCCCTTCTTTCTAATTAACATCAACCCTCCACACCCAAACCCTCATTTCACTTCTACAGAAAAACAAACGCCCCACACCCCAAATCCCTTTCTCTTTTCCTCTCTTTTTCTCTCTTCCTCTTCCTTCCCCTTTTCTTAAAATCCTCCATATTCATCCCTCCCAAGCCTCCATCTCTACTACCCACCCACCCACTTCTTCAAGCAAGTAAATTCTCTACTCCCTACTCTATTTCTTCTTCTTAATTAGTGTAATTTAGTTTTGTGTTAGATTAAGTAAACCCTAGTTAGGATTAGTGTTCAATTTTTAATTTTTGCTTTCTTTTATATTTTCTGTTGTTGTATTTGATGTTTATGGCTTTGTTTAGTGCTAAGTTGGTTGGGTCTTCATTGTACTTTAATTGCGGGGGTTGTTTTGATGACTTGGAGGCCTAGAAAATATTTTTGTGGTGTAGCTTGGTGAAGGGCCATTTTTGGCCGAAAATTGGGGATTTCTTGTGTTATTTTGAGGCGTTATGTGCCTAGTCTAGGTTGTGGGGTGTTGTAACTAGGCATTGTAATTGTTGTGCACTATCTAAAGGAGTAAGTGTGGGGTGTTGTAAGCGGCATTTTGTAAGTAGTACTGTTGTGAGGGCCTTTGTGGAGATTTTAACCATTTACACCCTATTAGTTGGGCTAGTTTAAAAGGGAGGACTCAATGGAGGTTATTATTTTGGTGCCATCGGGTGGCGAAGTCTGAGTACCCATCCGACTAGAACTAGTTAGGGGACATGTGATGGTTCTTCTGATTCCTTGCAGGTAATATGGCTCGTAAGAAGCAAAAGAGAGTGGCATGCACGTCCCAGCAGCCTACATATGATGCCTCCTGGTTCGAATCAGAACTAGCGGAGGGCGACTTTAATGCCAAGGCTACAAAGAAATTCATCCATGAGATCCCGCTTGACCAGGCAGCACTCCGTGTAAAAAAGGAAGAGATGTATGAAGAAATTCGGAGGAGGGAAATGGAATCTTATTTGATGACCCTGCCCCAGTAAACAAGATGTTTGTTAGGGAGTTTTATGCAAACTGCCCATTGAACTTAGGCAGGGAGGTGATTATGAAAGGTAAGGTGGTCAACGCCACAATTCCCATGACACTCCAGGTGTTGCGGCTACCTCAGTTCACTAGTGACATCGACTACTACCACGATAGGCCAGGGGTCATATGGGAGGTCATGACTGACATACTCTACGCAAGGGGGCGACCAACCTGGATACGTGACCACATCACCCTAAACTCCAACTCTTTCACCTACTTGGCTAAGTGTTGGTTAACTATCATCTGCAGTCGGTTCCTGCCCTCAAGCAACACAACTGACATGAACTTCCAGCATGCACTATTGACATAGTGCTTCGTGATGAAGAAGGATTTTGATGCGGAATGGGTAATTAATGATGAAATGGCCCTACGGGGACTGCTTCTGTCAAAGGGATTCTACTTCCCTTCCTTGGTGACTACACTGTGCCTGCTGAGAAATGCCCCCACAAATCCTGCCGATGGAGACTTTCCCCCTAAAGCAGCATTCAAAGCCTCAGGCATTACAGTGGGTCAGGGTACACGTACAACAATTGAGATAGATGATGAGAATGATGATTCGGTTCCTCTTGCACCATCCAGGAGATCTACTGACAGTGTCGGACCCTCTCGGCACCCATATACTGTAGGGGTGGGCATTCGGTATTTCCGTTTGGTATTTAAGATTTTCGGTTCGGTATTTCGGTATTCGGTTTATCAATTGTGTATACCAAATACCATACCAAAATATTTCGGTACGATTCGGTATTTTTTATTTTGGTTCGTTTCGGTTTCGGTACGGTTTCGGTTTAATAATTGCTAAATAAGCAATGCTAATATAATCACAGTCCCAGTGACTTTCTTCTCATCTCTAGTCTTGGCAAATATAAACGTGTACCCGTGCAATACAAATATAACTGTGTACTCGTGTAACTATAAATGAAGATGAATTCATTATTCATGCAAGAACCAAACTAGTCCAATGCACTGTACACAACGATTAACATTAACAATGCAATCCATAATTTAACAATGCTGATAACATAAATATACAGCTAGATATGCATGCAACTGAAATGGTATTCTACCATTGAAGACTAACAAAATTTCCTCATGATATCATCAGAATATGGCAGTGAAATAAAAGTCAAAAAAATTGAATGCTTTGTTAGTATGCATTCATCCAAAAGTACATTTCTCAACAAGATTTTTCGGCAAATATATTTGCAAAAGCACCTACACTGTGCAACATCTTCACAGTGCACAATTGAAACTTCAAAGTGTGGAATACATATTGGAGTCCCGACCTATTCAAATTAAATTCACCAAAATGAGGACTCCAACATTAAGAAGCATATGCATTATATGAACGAAGATAGATAAAAGAGCATTTAGCTCTCAGTCGTTCTTAGCTCTTAGGTTTCTCAGATGTTAGGACTTAGGGTAAGAATTAAGAAAGTGAAAGACTTTTGGGTTATTGGGTTGGGCTCCAAAAATTAAAATTTTGGCTTTTGGGTACTTGGGCTGGGGCGCTGGGCACTAGGTAGTCTACATGTTTTGGATACTTGTGTGGAATTCCACTGTAAGTATTAAAATTTCGGTATTTCGGTATACCGAATTGTAAAGATCCTAATACCGAGAACCGAACCGAAATACCAAAAATTTAGTACCGAATTGAACCGAAATACCAAAAAAAATCGAAACCGAAATACCGAATTAATTCGGTTCGGTTCGGAATTCAGTTTTTCGGATTTTATGCCCACCCCTAATATACTGGGCAGGCCTATCCAGATTACAGTCCACCCGACCTATCCTGTGTTCCATGGAGGAAGAGGTCACGAATCTCTAAACCTTGGTGGATGGCCTGCACACGCGGATGTATGCCATGTCTCAGAGGCAGTCCAGATCTGAGAGCCGGTTTATGGCCTGGTTCCGTGCGTTGGGTAGAGTTTGCAATGTCGACCCCAGCACCGTCTTCAACTCTGATTGAGTTTCAGGGAAATTTTTTGACCCTTCTGCTCTTTACTTTCTTGATATGACATGGGGACATGCCATGATTTTAAGTGTAGGGTGGGAGACTTTCTCTGATTGTGTGTTGTAATGTATATAGATGTTATTTGTGATGTAGCATTAGATTGATGTGTTGTATATATTTGAGTGTGCTTATATTAGGTGTATATGACTTGGCCCAACGACGGACACTTGTCGACGAGTCTCTTGAGGGAAGTAGTCCATGTAGATTTTTTCTCTCTTCTAGGTAGTGTAGTACTTTCCCCTTGGTTTTTCTTTTGACCGCGGTTCTTTTCCAAGGGCTTTTCTTGAACCGGGTTAGGTAGATTTTCCTTTTGTAGTTTAGGACTAAGATGTGTGAAGGCTAGAATGCAACCCCTGATGTGCACACCTGCAAATAACTAAAACGAACTTGAGAGTGTGACGTCTAGGCTCATTTGTGGACTCATAAATATATGCCTTAATTTTGCAAATCTTGTCTTGCATGAAAGCTCATATGAGTGTGTTGATGAACTGATTCGGAATGAGTTACATGCTAAGTGTGTGGGAGATATTACTTGTATTATGTGCTTGCATTTGATACCTAGAACTTGCCTTGAGTGTTTGCAAAACGAAATAGATGTTGTTTGGTTTGAGAGATGATTGAGGCATTTCTTTGTGCAACCATATATAATTGTTAATCCACCTGTATATATCGCCATAGTTAACAACTTCGAGCCTAAAGCATGTTCTTTGATAACCCAATAATGACCTAAATCTCTGTGTTTGAATAGTTTAATTGTTTGAACCTATACCTTATAGAAGCACTTGAATCACTTAAGAACATACAAAAGTCAAACTGTGGGGTAGTAGGGAGTTAGCAAAAAAAGGGAAATCAAGAATGAATTGTTTGGTTGGTGCACTTGCATTATAAAAGAAAGAAAAAAAATGAGACAAAGGAAACAAAATAAAGAAAAAAAGAAGCCAGTTGCACCTAAAGAAAAGTGGGGTGACATGTGAAACAAAAATGTGTAAGAACGATTGGGTTGAGCATGGAAATTGAAATAAAAGTAAGTGTGTATTAAAAGTGCTTAGGGAGGTTAGTCACTATATCCAAATATATCCTACTCGTCCCTTAGCCTACATTATAACCAAATGAAGACCTCTTGATCTTTGTGAACAGCTCGATTAGTAGAGTATTACACTAGAGGTAAGCTTATGGTGTGTCTGTGTGGCAGTTGAATGCTCTTTGCTGAGAGTGAGTGAATTCTTTCTATCCTTGGTTCCTTATTGTTTGAATTTTATGTGTGGGGAACTTCTCTCAGACTTTTGATGTGAGGGCATATGACTCAGAAAGAAAAAGTAAACTTCACTTCTGTTAGAGTAACTAGAGTGAGCACGAGCGTGTCACGATATGAGAGTCTGTATCTGAGATATGATTGTTGCACAGCTTAGGTTGGTCCTTCATAATGGCGGATGTAACATGAATTGGGGTAATGCATCAATCAGTTAGGCCTAGAAGTGTAGTTTAGCATGCTCGAAGACGATCCAAGGTTTAAGTGTGGGATGTTGATAATAGGTAAATTTAACTATAATCATGCCTTAAATAACCACCTTCTTGTATAGTTGTGATGATAAAAGTGATAACAAAATGCTCTTGTTAGTGCTTTTCATGATTTGCAGGTGATATATGATCATGGAAGGCTAGGGAGTATTTTTTGAATCAAAAATGAAGAAAAGAGGCAAACTGTGAAATTCCCCAAGTAAACCACACAAAACAGGCCTGAAGATTCAGACTGGGTTGACCGCGGTTCCAGCTCGGCCACGACAGAACCGTGGTGAGGACTTCTCGCAGACAAACTGAACTTCAGAGAGTGCATTTGGCCGCGGTTTGACCGCGACCGCGGCAGAACCGCGGTAGGAGCGACAAACTTCAGGGACTAAAGTGTAAACATAGGATTTTTAGACCTAAACCCTATTGTAAACACTAGACTTCACCCAAGAAAGGCATGTATTGAATTTTAGAGTATCTTGGCAAGAAAACCTATTGTGAGAGAATACCCAAAACATATTTCTTCTTTTCTTTAATTTTTATTGCTAGGTATGATGAATTCTATCTTAGTTGTTTTCCCATAGCCATGCGTAGCTAAATCCTTTGTCTAAGGTTTTGATGGTACCTATTGGGGGATGAACGTCTTGTTTATGTGAATACAAATTGCTAGGTTTAATATCTATTTGTTCAACTTTGTGCTTGTTGTAGTTAATTGACAGGATCCTCAATTATTTGTACATATTTAGTGTGCATAATTTAGAATAGAGTGCATATTTAGGTTATTGTTAAGTAAAACCACTCCTAAAGTATAAGAGGAATCTGTAATTGCGGGTTTAAAGGCGAAATTAGGAATAACGAAGCCTTGAGTGTAATCTAAAGTGAATTATGCTAAACAAAGTAAGCTAGTGTATTTCGGGAGAGTGCATTTAGTATATTACTGTGATTACTCGGGAGAGATTTACGGTAAGATCAGCGTTCATGATTAATAGAGATGTGTTGGTAAATTTGTATGAGCATAAACAGAAGGGATTCCATCAATAGGGAAAATCGTTGCTTTAGCTTCTTCTCATTATTGTTTACAACCTTAGCATTTTAGTACACAAATGTTTAATTTACTTGCTATCGTAGTTGGTAAAGAAACCTTCAACTGTGATTCAAATATTTGGGAAACTGGTTCTAAAGAGTTTAGTGGGTCTAAAGATAGTGATTGATATGTTAACTCTCTGTGGATTCGACATTGAGTGTAATACTCGGGTTATATTTGCAACGTTCGCAGCGTCCTTTTTAGAGGGCATACTTGGGCGTGATCATGTACTCGAGTGTATTGACTGTATTTATGACATACATCATGAGATTATAAATGGACATATTATTGTATTTGACTGTATTCACGGCGTAAAATATGGGATTATACTATTTTTTAAATGGAAAATGAATCAATTAATGTGATAGACTCCCAATATAACTTAACAAACTTAATTATAACACACAAAATTTATATTTCCATTTATAAAGACATTCTCACCCGAAAAATACCCCAAAAATATAGAAATCTTTCGAGAAATTATAGAAAGGCTAAGTGAAGGTATTTTTTTATAGCCTTTCTATAGAAATTCACTACATATGAATATAGCAATCTTTAGAGAAATAATATAATACATTTGAATACATAAATTATATTAAATAAAAATATATATATGAATACATTCATGGCGTATAGCGAGACATTGAATTTCTATAGAAAGGCTTTGAAGGAAGAGGGGAAGAGAGACTAGTGAAGTACTTATAAGGACTTCTTTAATATTCTTATTTCACCTTCTTGCTTATCACCCTCTTTCCATTAGCAGGAAGGAATTAGTCTCCACTAGCACTATTTGAAGAACGAACAAGAAAAAGTTTGCTGTTTATGATAGATGGATGTGGCCCAACGGCTAAAGCTCTGCCCGCTTCTTGCAGACTAAACTCTTTTCTTTTTAGGCTGCGATTTCTTTTTTTGGGGGAGGGGGGAGGGGGTGGTCTAATTTACTAGTGGCAACGAAGTTCGTCTTTATTAAAAAAAAATCCTAATTTATGGGGAGTTCGCTGTCAAGCATAAACCCTGAATCTCACTATTCCCATGCATCCCATACATTAAAAAATCCCTGGTAGTTTCGCTTGCCTCGAAAGTGGTGAACATTTGTCCAACTGTCGTGGTCAACCCTTGAATTTGAATGGCGCTTGTGGATTGGGACGTCAAATCCCAAATTGGGCAGAACCCTAGAACGACGAAGAGAAGAGGAAGACAAAGATTTACACAGAGATGAAGAGCGGAGCACTCGGGTGAGTCGCAAGAGAGGCGAGTGTAGGTGGTGGAATCGGAAGGGTTGAAAATTGGATTGGTTTATTGGTAACATTCGGTGCAAGGTTCACATTGATTTAAAATCTAAAGGGTGAGAGAAGTGTAGTTTTTGTGTTGGGTTCTTGTAATAGAAGAACAAGGATAGATTGATACAGAGAATGTTGAAGAAGAAGAATCCGAAAGAATGAGACAGAAAAATAATACAAAGCGTATTTTATGGCTTAAGGGTAGGAGGTAACCATAAATATATATTTGGCTATAAAATCAAAAGATAGCTATGTAATATTATTCTTTACAATGATATTTATTTAAAATAAATAAGGTATCAACCTTTGCTATAGGATTTTTTAATGGCCAAACGGATCAATCTCTTCTTATTTTTCAAAAGAAGTAGATTTTACTAATTTCTAATCTTAAATGACACATAAATTAACCCATATGTTTGACTCAAATATTATTATATACTTTATAAATACAAAATAATATACATAGATTATGGTCCAATCATAGCAAGTCGTAATAAATCAAGAATCAAGTAAAGGAAAAGATAATTAAGAATAGTTCTCATAGTAGTAGAAGACTTGGATGATCTTTATTGATGATAATAGGTTGGTCTGCCTCTCCATAGAAAGGTTCAGAACCTTACAATCATACTTTGTGCTTGTTTTGCCCGCGTTTGAGGGGGCAGTTTGCTTTTAATATTCTACTTTGGTAGGCATGTTAATTTCGGATTTCGGCGATTCTTCCTTCTCAATTCGCGATAATCGAGTTGGGGCCATCCTTTGGGAGGGGGTGCTATTTAGCTTTAGTCCCAGTTCAGGTGCGGTTGGGTTATTGGTCGTGAGGATGATAAAGCGACCCGGTAGCTCGACCGAGGCCGAACTTTGCGTGCCCATAATTTTAGTTAAAGTTGGACGTACTTGCTTGGCCGGCAAGGGTGCTTGACCCATGCCTCGATTTTATTGACTTTTGCTGAGTTTATCGGTAAAGGGGTTCCGTTTGGGTTTTGCTTAGACTGTACTTGAATTTGTTGGCAAAGGCGCATGGCCTGAGTCCCAGTTCAACTATTGTTAAACTTTCTTAATTATTTGAAGGCAAGGGCGTATAGCCCAAGTCTGATTTCAACCGTAGTTGAATTTGTGGGCGAAGGCGCATGGCCTGAGCTAGAGTTCAACCGTAGTTGAATTTGTTGGCGAAGGCGCATGGCTTGAGTTCAAGTTCAACCGTTGTGAACTTTGTTAATTGTTTGAAGGCGAGGTCGCATAGCCCAAGTCTGATTTCAACCGTAGTTAAATTTGTCAGCGAAGGGGCACGGCCTGAGTCCCGGTTCAACCGTTGTTGAACTTCGTTAATCATTTGAAGGCGAGGGCACGTCGCCCGAGTCTGAGCTCTACCGTAGTTGAATTTGTGGGTGAAGGCGCATGGCCTGAGTCCCAATTCAACCGTTATTGAACTTCGTTAATTGTTTGAAGGCGAGGGCGCATAGGCCGAGTCTGAGTTCAATTGTAGTTGAATTTGTGGGCGAAGGCGCATGGCCTGAGCTGGAGTTCAATCGTAGTTGAATTTGTTGGAGAAAGCGCATGGCCTGAATCCTAGTTCAACTGTTGTTGAACTTCGTTAATTGTTTGAAGGAGAGGGTGCATAGCCCGAGTCTGAGTTCAACCGTAGTTGAATTTGTTGGCGAAAGCACATGACCTGGGTCCCAGTTCAACCGATGTTGAACTTCGTTAATTGTTTGAAGGCGAGAGTGAATAGCCCGAGTCTGAGTTCAACCGTAGTTGAGTTTGTGGGCGAAGGCGCATGGCCTGAGCTAGAGTCCAACCGTAGTTGAATTTGTTGGCGAAGGTTTATGGCATGAGCTGGAGTTCAACCGTAGTTGAATTTATTGGCGAAGGCGCGTGGCCTGAGTTCCAGTTCAACCATTGTTGAACTTCGTTAATTGTTTGAAGGCGATGGCACATTGCCCGAGTGTGAGTTCAATCGTAGTTGAATTTTTGGGTGAAGGCGCATGGCCTAAGTTGGAGTTCAACCGTAGTTGAATTTGTTGGCAAAGGTGCATGGCCTTAGCTGGAGTTCAACCGTAGTTGAATTTGTTGGCGAAGGCGCATGGCCTGAGCTGGAGTTCAACTGTAGTTGAATTTGTTGGCAAAGGAGCGTGGCCTGAGTCCCAGTTCAATCGTTGTTGAACTTCGTTAATTCTTTGAAGGCGAGGGCTCATAGGGCAAGTCTGAGTTCAACCGTAGTTGAATTTGTTGGCGAAGGCGCACGGCCTGAGCTGGAGTTCAATCGTAGTTGAATTTGTTGGCGAAGACACATGGCCAGAGCTGGAGTTCAACCGTAGTTGAATTTGTTTGCGAAGGCACGTGGCCTGAGTCCCAGTTCAACCGTTGTTGAACTTCGTTAATTGTTTGAAGGTGAGGGCGTATAGCCCGAGTCTGAGTTTAACCGTAGTTGAATTTATGGGCGAAAGCGCATGGCCTGAACTGGAGTTCAACCATACTTGAATTTGTTGTCGAAGGCGCATGGCCTGAGCTGGAGTTCAACCGTAGTTAATTTATTGTCGAAGGCGCATGGCCTGAGCTGGAGTTCAACCATAGTAATTTGTTGGCGAAGGCGTGTGGCCCGAGTCCATTTCAACTATTATTGAACTTCGATAATTGTTTGAACGCGAGGGCGCATAGGCCGAGTTTAAGTTCAACCGTAGTTAAATTTGTTGGCGAAGGTGCACGACCTGAGCTAGAGTTCAGCTGTAGTTGAATTTGTTGGCGAAGGCATGTGGCCTGAGTCCGAGTTCAACCGTTTTTGAACTTCGTTAATTGTTTGAAGGCGAGGGCGCATAGGCCGGGTCTGAGTTCAACCGTAGTTGAATTTGTTGGCGAAGGCGCACGACCTGAGTTGGAGTTCAACCGTGGTTGAATTTGTTAATTGTTTTAGGTGTTGAGTGGCTAAGCTTGATTTTGAGTTTGAGACTTCGAGCAGTGTCTGCCTGGTTTTCCGGGCATGCAGGTGAGAGAGAGAGAGCAAGCTTGCTCTAGTTGGGTTGTTTTTCCCTTTTTCGACGTCCCCTTTTGTTTTGATTCCAGGAAGAACTACGCAATCTTGCTAGAAAATCCCCACAGACGGCGCCAAATTGTTTGACTCAAAAGTTATTATATACTTTATGAATACAAAACAATATATATAGATTATGAGCTAATCATAGCAAGTCATAATAAATCGAGAATCAAGTAAAGGAAAAAAATAATTAAGAATAGTTCTCATAGTAGTGGAAGACATGGATGATCTTTATTGATGATAATAGGTTGGCCTATCTCTCCATAGAGAGGTTCATAACCTTACAATCATATTTTCTTTTGATCTCTCATTTCTTTTTTTGTTTCTCTGATTCTCTCTCCCTTTTCTCCCTCTGTTTTGAGAGTCCCCACGGGGAAGGAGAGGAACCCCTTTTCGTTCATTTTCCTCATATTTATAGTTATGAGTGTCACACCTCCTTTTGGCGCGCCCCGCTACCCGGGGGTAGGAGCGCAAGGGAGTTTTTTCCAATTTAAGTGACAATATTCGAAACGGGATTATTTTATTTATTTCATAGTCGCCACTTGGAATAAATTAAGGTGTCCCAAGTCACCGATTTATTTAAATCCCGAATCGAGGAAAATTACGACTTTTCAAATGAAGTCTGCGAACCAGAAATTCTAAGTAAGGAATTCTATTGATCCGAGGGAAGGTGTTAGGCACCCTCGGATCCCGTGGTTCTAGCACGGTTGCTTCAATTATTATAAATGGCTAAAAATACCTGATTTTATACATGTTTATAAATTAAATGCTCCAATTAAATCTTTTAAACCGCTATATTAATTTGAAACCATGCCAAAAGAAAGACTAATTGCAACATAGACTCGGACTTTTTGACAGATAGGTGAATATAAAAAAAATATCCGGATTATTTATTTGAAACTATGCCGATTAAAACCATCGTAAAACTAACCCAAAAAAAAAATCAATTTACTTAACAGTGTATCCCTTAAAATTATTTCCAATTAAAGAATCATACCAAATGATATATTATTTCCTAGCTTTGATTTATGGCCGGAGATTGAATGACAAGATATAAGCTAACGGAAAATCGATCAAAATATGCGAAATAGAAATAATTCACCTTGATCCAATTAGTAAAAAAGTATGATTGTTTACTATCCTTAATCCGATGTTAATTAGCGAAAGCAAGACTATGCGATTAAAATCGATCTAACATTGGCATCTAAAACCCGGGCTAACTTATCTTGTCTACTTAAGTATAAACAGATTTCAAGGGAAAATCAAGTGAAGAAATTCAAAAATGATTCAAAATACCTTGCATTAATAATTAACATCAACCAAATTAATACCTTAAACATGCTTAAATTAATTGACTTTAACAAATTACCAATTTAACATATCAAGGGAAATCTCAATCCGTACAAATACATTATACAACTAACAAATGTATATCACAAAATTGAATCCGGTTCTAAAAATTACTAACCAATAACCCAAAGTCCCTTTAATCTAATTACTAAAACAAAACTCCGGAATTTCTAATGGTGACTTGATGTATTCCGAAAATCTATGACTGCAGTAACTGAAAAGATGCAATACAGAGGAAAATTTAAAATGATAACAGTAGTTTCTTCAGTTGATTCCGAAATGATTCAGGTACATTGAGTGAAAAAACTTCAAAGCATTATAGAGGATGAAATACCTGGGATTTGAATTGAAATAGAGCAAAAGAAAAGATCAGCAACAGCAAGTGAAGAAAACAACAGTTGGCAGCAACAAACAAGCAACAACAGTAACACTTGAAACTCCAGTACAACTCAAAGACCTCAAACTTAGACAGAAACAGAATCCAGGCAACGACCCAAGATCAATTGGTGAACCAAACAGAAAACAAACGAATGATCTCCAAAGAACTGAACACTCAAAATTCGGAAGGAGAACAAAAAACAGAGAATCAATTGAATGTTCTGATTTCTTTTAAAATGTAGTTGTGTCCTCTCTGTGAGTGTGAGTGTTCTGAGTGTATGCCTGTATGTGTGAATGTTCTGCCAATGAGACTCTCTAGGTGTGAATGTATACTGCTAGTCTATCTGTGAGTGAATGTATACTGCCAGAGAGTATGTTTGTCTGTGAGTGAATGTATACTGCTAGAGAGTATGTCTGTTTGTGTGTGTTCACTATCAGAGAGTATTTTCAGAGAGTATATCACTGTGTGTGTATCTGTTTTTTTTTTCTCTTTCTAGTGAGTGTGTGTACTGCCAGTTTTATAGCCAAACCTTACAGAACTCTACACTTCAGATTCAATGCTTTTCCTAACAAAACACATGGGTACCTTTAACTTTTGAATCATTCTTTCCATGTGAGCTCTCATTTCCAGCTTTTAAAACACTTAACAAAGCTAGAAGTACTGATATCTCTGATTATTCCAACCCGATTTTGTCTAAAGGTGAGCTTTATACAATTAAACAAACAAATAAGGGCAAAACTAAATGGAATATGCTGCTGTCCAGCAGTTCCAACAATTTAAACCATGTGCAGTGCACTCTTAGTTGCCTAGCTGTTGGCTTTCAGATTCTAAACTAAAACAACTACCAGCAGTTAACTTATAAACTAAAATCAACCAAACAAACCTAATTCAATTCAACAGTGAATCAATGAATCTCGGCCAATACCGGATTTGTAGCTCTAGTGTTCTAACAAGCGAACCTACGAATCTAATCGACGACATTCGTATAGTCGATTACAACAAACACAATCAATAACACCCAATCGATGAACAAATTTTCATTTATTTAGCACTTAGGCCGAGAGAAGAAGAAAAAATCCAAATGAAAGAAGCAAGAATGTTATTCGACTTCAATAATCGACTCGAATACACACACTTATCAACAAACAACAATCAATCAATTACGATAATCAATCTCCAAAAACAGTGAATCAAGCAAATTCTCGGCTAGAAAAGTCCAAAATGAAGAATTGGCTATTCGACGAAGTATCGAATCGAGTTCTTATTTTATAGCAACATCATTCATAGCAATCAATCAGAAACAACAAATCGACCAAATAAAACGGTCCCAAATAGATGAAGAAAAACAGAGAATTGATGAAATCATAACAAAAATCAATAACAAACGAAAAACTACTAAAACGACGAGTATAATTAAACAAAAATAGAGAAGAAAAAAGAAATACCTTGAAACAAAAGAAATGGAGATTCGGCCGACTTGGGTCTCGTTCATTCGAGGTCGAAAGGACCTTAATTGAAATGTTTTCAAATGAAAACAATCCAATTAAGGTCTATTAGACCCCAATTCCCCTTTGAATTTAAACGAAAAATCCCTAATTCAAATCTAGGGTTCTTGAACCTTGGTTTTGGGGCTTGACGACTTCCGGCCAGATTCGAACCGGACTAATAGTGGTGTGGAGATTAGGAGGGTCATGGGAGTGTTTGGGGTGAGTTTGGACTCGATTGGAGTGGATTCGTACTTTGCTCGAATCTTCGAACGAAGATTCGAAACGGCCCAGGGTGATTCGAGGTTAATGGAGTGTGGCTTTGGAGAGAGGGAGTTAAGGTGGTTCAAATGGTGTTAGTTTTGGTGGTCGGCGACGCCGTGCCGCCGGGTTTTGGGCGTGGGGGTAGCCCGGCGGCGGCTAGGGTTCTTGGGGCGTTTGGGGGTGTTCGCTGAAGGGGTAACGGGAAGGGGTGTTTGGGTGAATGGGAATGGGAGATAGGGGTTTGGGTAGTAAAAATAGGTTAATTGATCTGGACCGTTGGATCAACAAAATCCAACGGCTCAGATTTAAAATGTGGTGGGCGGATCCGGGTATGGATGGGATTGGGCTGGGTTGAGGGTATAATTGTATTGGGCCTGGTCTTGGTTTTGGTTGTGTGGCCCAATTCCGATTTCCTCCTCTTTTGTTTGATTTTGTTTTTTCTTATCTCTTTAATCTAATTTTCTAATTAAAACAAAAATTTCTAATTACACTACAAAATCAATTAAATTATAAGAAATCCTAATTAAGTTATATTAACAATTAACACAATCAATTTAAACATCAATTAAATATAAATCACACACTTAGGCATTTAAATGCTAAAAATGTAAAAGATGAATTATTTCCCTTTTTTTTTATGATTTTCGTTTTTCGTAAGATAAAATTAATTACTCCTAATTTCAAACTAGATGAGAAATGTAAGCACGACATATTTTTGTGTTATTATTTTTTTTATTAATTTAAACACATACAATCACGTATATACAAATGCAAACAAATACCAAAATAACACAAAAATTCACAAAAATTCACACCATAAAATAGACAATTTTTGTTTTGATTTTGTGGGAGTAATTCATGTTAGGCAAAAATCACGTGCTCACAATGAGTTGTGTGAAATGACAGTTGATGGCTGGGACCACGTTGCGGTTTTTCTCTCAGATAACGGATGGGCCGTAGCCTCTTATATCGAGCAGTCGTTGATTACTATCTTCCTACATATCCTGGGCTAAACAGGAATCAGGTCAATGTAGTTCGGGAAGTTTTGGTAGCTGGGACTACCGTGGACTGACACTTTGCTGTTACTGTTGCTATCGTTGCTGCATGTTGCTGTTTACTGCTTACTGATCTCCTTATTACACCAAAAGAAATTAAAGTCGAACTAGCTATGCTATCAAACTATGAGTTACAAGATTCCTATCTATGATTCTCTTGAAAACTTGATCTTGAATCTTAGCTGATTCGCTGTAGACCTTGATCTGAATCTCGATGCTCCGCAAGTTGTACGTGCTTGTTTATTTCTGTAACATTGAGTGAAACGGAGTCGGCGGAGCTTGTTACTTCAATCATCTTCTGAGCAATCGTGCCTTTGTTTACTCCAACATTTGAACTCTTTTCTTTTGGTTCTTTTCTTCTTTTCTTCACTCTGGATTGGTGTTCCATTTGTAGGTTATCTCGATCCTTGCGTCCCGAGGTCAAACCTATTTAGACAACAAAACAAACAAACAAACGAAATTTTTCTGCGCCCAGTTTTGCTAGGAAAATTTCGTGAGTTAGTTGTGACACAGAAAGTGATTAAAAGACTCTTTGGTATTGGGTAAGAAAGTCATGGTTTCACAAAGGTTCAAACGGCTTTCCGGCCGGGATTTTGTAGAAGAGTTTCACGGCTTTCTGGCCGGAATTCAAACAATATCTAACGGTTTTTTGGCCGTCAGATCCTCGGTTTTTTGGCCGGGGTAAAAGTAAATGGCTCCGCAGTTTTCTGACTGGGAGATCCTCGGTTTTCTGACCGGGGATAAAAGTTTCACGGCTTTCTGGCCGGAATTCAAACAATATCTAACGGTTTTTGGCCGTCAGATCCTCGGTTTTTTGGCCGGGGTAAAAGTAAATGGCTCCGCAGTTTTCTGACTGGGAGATCCTCGGTTTTCTGACCGGGAAGAAAAGTTTCACGGCTTTCTGGCCGGAATTCAAACAACATCTAACGGTTTTTTGGCCGTCGGATCCTCGGTTTTTTGGTCGGGGTAAAAGTAAATGGCTCCGCAGTTTTTTGACTGGGGAGATCCTCGGTTTTCGACCCGGGATAAAAGTTTCACGGCTTTCGGCCGGAATTCAAACAATATCTAACGGTTTTTGGCCGTCGGATCCTCGGTTTTTTGGTCGGGTAAAAGTAAATGGCTCGCAGGTTTTTTGACCGGGAGATCCTCGGTTTTCTCGACCGGATAAAAGTTTCACGGCTTTCCGTCGGAATTCAAACAATATCTAACGGTTTTTGGCCGTCGGATCCTCGGTTTTTGGCCGGGTAAAAGTAAATGGCTCTGCAGTTTTCTGACTGGGAGATCCTCGGTTTTCTGACCGGGATAAAAGTTTCACGGCTTTCGGCCGGAATTCAAACAATATCTAACGGTTTTTTGGCCGTCGGATCCTCGGTTTTTTGGCCGGGTAAAAGTAAATGGCTCCGCAGGTTTTCTGACTGGGAGATCCTCGGTTTTCCGACCGGGATAAAAGTTTCACGGCTTTCGGCCGGAATTCAAACAATATCTAACGGTTTTTTGGCCGTCGGATCCTCGGTTTTTCGGCCGGGGTAAAAATAAATGGCTCCGCAGCTTTTCGATCGGGAGATCCTCGGTTTTCGACCGGGATAAAAGTTTCACGGCTTTCGGCCGGAAAGACCCTCGGTTTTTTCGACCGGGTCCAAACAGATATTGGACTAATATGATTTGATTCTCTTTTTCGGAGTTTTCATTTTCTTTTCTTTCATTCTTTTTTTGGCCTTCTTTCAGGCGTTCTTTTTAACCATCAACAAATGCATAGGATAAATCTCTAAAAAGAAACTTACCTTTTTATGTGTTTTCCTTGTTCCAAAGCCATTTCAAAGCTTGCGTATTTCACTTATTCGATTTGTACCTTCTTCTTGCACAATTAAACAGACCTGCTTTCAACAAAGAACATTTTATCAGTTGAAAAAGTGGTTGGCTTTGCGGCCTTGGTTATCTTCATTGCTTGATCGTTTCCCCATTTCCATTGAGAAGTTTGCTACCAATTGTCTTTGGGGTGACTTCCTTTCGAACTGACCGGGTTCATTCCCAGAATTCCATGGGGATTTTCCGTGTAGGTTCCATCTTTCTGGCTTATTCTGTCTCTTCTAAGACCTTAGCCTTTGATTTCCGTTTTCTTTCTAAAACTCTTTTCCTTTGGAAACAATCGATCATTACGATCCAATCGTGGATCGTAACAATACACCACTGAGGCTGTTTTTCTTTTCTTCTTTACCAGGCGGAGTCCTGTAAAACCGGTCCTGTCACCTTCCTTTGTAATATTTTCAGAATTAAAATTAAACCGAAAGGGATTCAAAGAAGAAGAATGAATCAAAGAATGGAAAAACATATCAAAGATAGAGGAGTCCCTTTCGAGGGAGAAAAGAAGGACTTATCTGAGGTATACGCTGACTTTAACCAACATGACATGCTCCTCGGACTAGATGCTTGATCGTCACAAAACTCCCATTTTCTTATGAACCAAAACGGGTCTATATTTCCGAGCTAAGGAGCCGTGCCAGGACCTCTCGCGGTGAAACAAACTTTTCGGTTGATAGCGCCCTTTGCGGGTTTTCGCCAATCGACCTCTCTCATTTCTCTTCTTACCATCGCCAGATAGCACTCTTTGCGAGTTTTTACCAACAGGCTCTCTCTCATTTTGTATTTCTCTACTTCCATCGTCTTATGGTGCCCGAAGGTTTTCACCAATAAGACTCTCTCATTTTATTTCTTTTCATTCCAGGAACCTCGGATCGCAACAATGATGTTCTCACAACTTCCAATCGATCTTGAAGGACTTGTACTCGGTTCGGGTAAAAAGAATTGTAAACAAAATTACAACTTTGGAATCATCTTGACGGATCTTAAACCGAATCAAAAATATCATCTGCCCCAGTTTCATTTTTGGGGAAACCGGGATTTTTGTTTTGGTGTGACCGAACCTCAGGGAGAGGTTGCCTACGTATCCTTTCGGAATCAAGTCAGAACGTAGTTCAGGAACTTTGTTTTTGTTTTGTTGTTGTTTTTTTTTATTTTTATTTTTTTTTTTTGGTTTGGATTCCAAAGAGGGTAGCCAAAGGAAGGTAACCGGCTCAAAGGTTTTACAAAAGGGTTGGTAGTGTTTGGGTAGCGGGAATAAAAGCCTTCAATCATTTCGACTTGTGAGGACTTCATTGAAGCAAGTTCAGACATAATACCTTTTCACAGCATCTGCATTCACAGCCGTTTCAGGATCTTTTCCTTCCATGTCTCCAGAGTATAATGCTCCTCTTGGCAGTATCTTCCTGATGATGTATGGTCCTTTCCAATTAGGAGCGAATTTTCCTTTCGCTTCCTCATGATGTGGAAGAATGCGTCTTAAGACCAACTGACCTACTTCGAAATTTCTCGGTCGTACTTTCTTGTTGTAAGCACGAGCCATTCTTTGTTGGTACAGTTGTCCATGACAGACCGCGGCCATTCGCTTTTCATCAATCAAAGTTAATTGTTCCAAACGAGTCTTAACCCACTCGCTATCTTCAATCTCTGCTTCAACAATTGTACGAAGCGAAGGAATTTCTACCTCTGCCGGTATCACAGCCTCAGTTCCATAGACTAGCAGGTATGGAGTTGCTCCCACCGATGTGCGTACTGTAGTACGGTATCCCAGTAAAGCGAACGGTAATTGTTCATGCCATTGTCTAGAACTTTGGATTGTTTTTCTCAAAATCTTCTTAATGTTTTTGTTCGTTGCTTCCACGGCACCATTGGCTTTGGGCCGATAAGGGGTGGAGTTCCTATGCGTTATTTTGAATTGCTCGCATATTTCTTCCATCAAATGATTGTTCAAATTCGCAGCATTGTCTGTGATGATAGTTGCGGGTATACCAAAATGACAGATAAGATTTGAGTGTACAAAATCCACCACCGCTTTCTTGGTGACTGATTTGAGAGTGACGGCTTCGACCCATTTTGTGAAGTAGTCGATAGCCACCAATATGAATCGGTGTCCATTTGAAGCTTTCGGCTCAATCGGGCCGATGACATCCATTCCCCAAGCGACAAATGGCCACGGCGCTGACATAGGATGCAGCTCAGTTGGAGGTGCATGAATCAGATCTCCATGTACCTGACATTAATGGCATTTTCGGACAAAACCGAGACAATCTTTCTCCATGGTCATCCAATAATAACCTGCTCGAAGGATTTTCTTGGCTAAGACATACCCATTCATATGAGGCCCGCATACTCCTGCGTGTACTTCGTGCATGATTCTTCCTGCTTCTTCGGCATCAACACACCTTAAAAGGTTAAGATCTGGGGTTCTTTTGTACATGACCTCGCCGCTCAAAAAGAAACCACCTGCATGTCGCCTAATGGTCCTCTTTTGATCTCCAGTAGCATGTTCTGGGTATTCTTGCGTTTTCAGAAATCTCCTGATATCGTAATACCATGGCTTGACGCTTGGTCCTTCTTCGATTGCATTGCAATAACCGTGGCTTTCCCTGATTTGAATTTCCAAGGGATTGACATGGGCGTTGCCCGGATAAGGTAGCATTGAAGCTAAAGTGGCAAGTGCATCAGCTAGTTCATTGTGACATCGTGGGATATACCTGAACTCTATCGATGCAAATCGCTTGCCAAGAATGTTCACGTGCCGTCGATAAGGGAGGAGTTTAACGTCTCGAGTTTCCCATTCACCTTGAGATTGTTTGATAATTAGATCCGAATCTCCCATGATCAACAAATCTTCGACACCTTGATCAATTGCCATGTTCATACCCATGATACAAGCTTCATACTCAGCCGTATTGTTCGTGCAAAAGAAACGGAGCCTAGCCGTGGCCGGGTAATGCTGACCAGCAGGAGAGATCAAGATTGCCCCAATCCCTACACCTTTAGCGTTTACCGCCCCATCGAAGAACATTTTCCAAGCATGACTGTCTTCCGAAACAACTTCTGTCGTATTTACCTCTTCATCAGGAAAGTAGGTATTCAATGGTTGATACTCTTCGTCGATCGGGTTCTCGGCCAAATGGTCCGCCAATGCTTGGGCCTTCATTGCCGTGCGAGTGACATAGACTATGTCAAACTCAGTGAGCAGGATTTGCCACTTTGCCAATCTTCCGGTGGGCATCGGTTTCTGGAATATATACTTCAAAGGATCCAACCGAGTAATGAGGTGAGTCGTATGGGCTTGGAGGTAGTGTCTCAATTTCCGAGCGACCCAAGTTAAAGCACAACACGTTCTTTCCAGCAAAGTGTACTTGACCTCATAACTAGTGAATTTCTTGCTCAGGTAGTAAATCGCATGCTCTTTCTTCTCCGCCGCATCACGTTGTCCGAGAACACAACCAAAAGAGTTTTCCAAGACTGTTAAATACAAGAAAAGAGGTCTCCCTGGCTCTGGCGGGACTAAGACTGGAGGGTTTGACAAATATTCTTTGATCTTGTCAAAAGCCTCTTGGCATTCGGTTGTCCATTTGATTGCAGCGTCTTTCTTCAACAACTTGAATATGGGTTCACATGTGGAAGTCAGCTGAGCGATGAACCTACTGATGTAGTTCAGTCGGCCTAGAAGACTCATTACATCTTTCTTTGTTCTGGGGGGAGGTAAATCCCGGATGGATTTTATCTTTGTGGGATCTAATTCAATACCTCTTCTACTGACTATGAAACCCAAAAGTTTACCTGACGGGACTCCAAAAGCGCATTTGGCCGGATTCAGCTTCAAATCGTACTTCCGCAACCTCTCAAAGAATTTCCTCAAGTCTCGCACATGATCGCCTTGAGTTCTGGATTTGATGATCACATCGTCTACGTACACCTCTATTTCCTGATGCATCATGTCGTGGAAAATGGCAGTCATAGCTCTCATGTACGTTGCTCCCGCATTTTTCAAGCCGAATGGCATGATTCTGTAACAGTAAGTCCCCCAAGGTGTGGTAAAAGCAGTCTTCTCGGCGTCCTCTTCATCCATCAACACTTGATGATATCCCGCATAACAATCCACAAACGACTGTATCTCATGTTTGGCACAGTTATCAACAAGGATGTGGATGTTCGGTAAAGGAAAGTTATCTTTAGGACTCGCTTTATTCAAATCTCGGTAGTCAACACATACTCGAGTTTTTCCGTCCTTCTTTGGCACGGGCACAACATTAGCCAACCACGTGGTGTATTGTACCACTCGAATTACCCCCGTTTTCAACTGCTTAGTGATTTCTTCTTTGATTTTATCACTGATGTCAGTCTTGAACTTTCTTTGCTTCTGTTGCACTGGGCGACAGTCAGGGTAGATTGGTAATTTGTGCACCACTAGATCAGCTCCTAATCCCTGGCATATCATCGTAAGACCAAGCAAACACGTCTTTAAATTCAAACAAGAGTTGGATTATTGCATCTCGTGTTTTCTCATCCGTGTGGATGCTTATCTTGGTCTCTCGGACCTCTTCATCAGTTCCCAAATTAACCGGTTCGGTGTCATTCAAATTTGGCTTAGGTTTATTCTCGAAATGTTCCAATTCTCGATTTATTTCCCTAAAAGCTTCGTCTTCATCGTATTCCGGTTCTTGGTTCATTATTTCCAGATTAGGTGGCGTGTTCGGATTTGAGCATGAGTTCCGCAAGCATGTCATGTTATTTAAAGCCGCATTATTAGGACTGAAAAGGAAGAATAAATAACAAAATTAGAAAGAGTGCAAAAATAAGGAAATATTTATTTTATTTTCTTGGAATTTTCTGAAAACGAACGAAATTACATTGGGGAAACCAAAAATACAAGAAAACAAAGAAAAACATCCAAGCTACATCCTGAAGTAACTTGTGATGAAGGAAAAACGACAGGACAAATCTACCAGAACTCCCGCCTGATTGGGAAGGGTGTGGCTTTCCAATTTTGCAATTTAGCTTCAGGGCTCACATACAGCACCTCAGCGGTGCTTGTTCCTTCTCCCGATTGGACCATATTAACATCATAGAGCATTTGCCTCATGGACCCACATATGTCTTCAATTTCCTCCGCTGTAAAGACCTCGTCTTCTTCTTCTTCACTGTACCTTGGTCGGACAAAAGTTTGGTACAGATGCGGCAATGGTTGCGGCAGAACCCATCCTTTCTCCTTTCTCTTGTTGGCCCATCTTTCATCTTCAGGGGTTGGGCGAAAGCCCACTCCGAAAAACTTTTCAGCTACAGGTAAAGTTATCAGCTTCGGCACTCCTTGTAGGGATTTCCCCAAACCTTTTCCTGGCTGGAAGCCATGTTTAATCATTTCTTTTGCCACCATGATGGAGGCATTAGACAAAAAAGGTTGGGGGAGAGGGTTCCCTTCTTCGTGTTGATCTGCTAACACAATCTCGAAAGCTTGATAGACAATGTTTTCGCTTCCCGCTTCCGCTTCCAAGCAAGGGATGGATGGATCTCGATAAATTGATTGCTCATCTTCCCCGTGGACCACGATCTCTTGTCCCTTGTGCTCAAATTTCAACATCCGATGGAGGGTAGAGGGCACAGCTCCGGCCGCATGAATCCATGGTCTCCCTAGAAGAAAATTGTAAGAAGTGTCCATATCCAAGACTTGGAATGTCACTTCGAAGTCCACCGGGCCGATGGTCATAATTACATCAATCTCTCCGACAGTATTTCTTTTCACACCGTCAAAAGCTCGCACACATATATTGTTAGGCCGAATCCTTTCAGCTCCGATTCCTATGCGGCCTAAAGTGGAAAGCGGGCATATGTCTACCCCCGAACCCCCATCAACCATGACCCTCTTCATATAGTAGCCTTCGCTTTTGACAGTCAAATGCAAAGCTTTGTTGTGGGCGGCACCCTCCAAAGGCAAATCAGCTTTACTGAAGGAAATCTGATTGATCGCGAAGAATCTTTCCGTCATTCTTTCAAGTTGTTCGGATGAAGTCTCAATAGGCACGTATGCCTCATTCAAGGCTTTTAGCAAAACCTTTTGATGTTCAGTAGACTTCATTAGAAGGGACAACATCGACACCTGCTCTGGGCATTTACGCAGTTGGTCTATCACCTCATAATCAGGCATTTGCATCTTTTGAAAAAAGACCTCCGCCTCTTCAGCACTTACAGGTTTCTTTGACGGGAAACGCCTTTGTGTGGCGTTATTTACCTCCTGTGTGTTTAAGTACTTCTGTCCTAGGACACTCTCAGATGAATTTCCCACAATCTCTTTCCCTTTGCGCGTAACGAGTGTTCGTTGGTAGCTCCAGGGTACTGCGGATGGATCTGTCATTGGTTTTTGTTGCACGCGTGCAATAACCACAGGTTCATCCGGTTTTCGGGCCACATAAGTTCCCTTTGGTACATACATTGATGTTTCTCTCTTTAAATGGAACTTCTTGGGGGCACCTATGGACAATGGTTTTTCCACTCTACCTCGTGGGAGGTAAAGGACTCCGCCCTTCCGAGACGATGCTTTCAATTCAATCGTCTTTTCGGATTTGGTTTCAAGAGCTTCAACCTTTTTCCCCATTTTCTCTTGTTTCGGGGTAGCCTCAGGACGCTTCTCTATGTTGGCGATGGCGATTATCGCTTTCAAAGCCGGGTCAAATTCTTTGTCGTCACAAATCATCCGAATCACCGGTCCGTTGTTGTGGGCTGGTAATGGGTTGTTTGTCACATTTGGGATGTCTTCATCTGCGAAGACGATCCTCCCTTGATTGATCAATTCTTGCACTGCCTTCTTTAACGTCCAACAATTGTCAGTACTATGTCCTTCAACACCTGAATGATATGCACAGTATATCCCCCTCTGGTAGGTAGGAGAGTCTGGATTCTGCCTGTTCTGCGGAACATGCTGCAATAGGTTTTCTTGCCCGAGTTTTGGGAAAAGAGTGGAATACGGCTCCCCAATCGGTGTAAAGCTCGTTTTGGGTTGCTCACGGTGGCGAGCGTTATTTGGCCGTGGATTATACTGGTTTGGGTAAGGAGGTTGGCTTCTCTGGAATGGAGGTGGATTTCTGTTGGCTGGTGGCTGCGGCCGTGCCAAAGGTTGAATGTTCATGACCTGCGTAGGGTGGAGGCGGAGGAGCATAAGCCATGTCGTGATGTGGATAGTAATGTTGGGGGGCCCTTTCGGAGAATACCTGCCTTGGGGTTCGATATCTCCTGTCTTCTACCGCTGTCATAGCAGATTCTTCTTTCTTCTTGCTTCGGGGCATCCCTCCAGACCCGCCTTGAATGGCTTGGGAAGTTGCCCGAATGGCCGCTTGGCTTAAAATTCGCCCTGTTTTCAAGCCATTTTCTACCATTTCTCCGATCTTAATAGCTTCGGCGAAAGGTTTTCCCATCGCCGACATCATATTTTGAAAGTAATCGGGCTCTTGAGCTTGGAGAAAAGTCGTGACCATTTCAATTTCGTCCATGGGGGGTTTCACCCTGGACGCTTGCTCTCGCCACTTGATGGCATATTCTCCGAAGCTTTCTGAGGGCTTCTTTTTTAAGTTCGATAGAGAATTCCCGTCCGGCGCAATATCGATGTTGTATTGGAATTGTTTTACAAAATCTCTGGCCAGATCATCCCAGATGTGCCATCGAGATATGTCTTGATCCATATACCATTCGGATGCTATTCCGACCAAACTTTCTCCGAAGTACGCCATCAACAATTCTTCTCTGCCGCCGGCACCTCAATTGATTGCAGTATTTCTTCAAATGAGCAATGGGGTCGCCATGTCCGTCGTACTTTTCGAACTTTGGTGTCTTAAAACCCGATGGCAAATGGACGTGCGGGAACATGCACAGATCGGCGTAAGATACACTCTTCTGTCCACTCAGACCTTGCATGTTCTTCAAGCTTTGTTCCAAACTCCTCATTCTTTTTGCCATCTCATCCTGCTCGGGGGTCTTTGGATTTTGGCTCGGTAGGAACTTATATCGAGGTGGCTAAGAATATGTATTGGCTGCAACCTGGGTATGGTCCCGTGTAAGCTGTGGTGCTGGGAATGTAAAGGATGAGGAGTCGAAGAAAGGAGCATGTGCGGTGGGGTGCGTTGTGATTGGAACTGGCAATTCAACGGACGTTCTTGCAGATGTATCATGTGGTGCTACCCGAGGATGAGATGTGGAGGGTGATTCAGAGAGGTTTGTAGCATTGGAATACCCGAACAGAGTAGGCGGGTAATTGATGGGGGTATTTGAAATACCGCTTGACCTGAGAAGAATTTCAGGGAACCCAGGGACCAGACTCGGGGGCTCTTTCCCGTTGTTCCAATCGTCCAACATCTCGAGCATGCGGCAACGCAACATTCTATTCTCTTCCAAAGCTGCCGACTCAGTAGCCGGGATGGTTGCCAATGAGCTTTCCTCTGAAACGGGGATGGTTGCTAAAGGCATTTCTGAAGACATGTCGGCACCCTTTTTGATCTAGTGAAATAGGAATGAGTACTCTCAGGCTGCCGAACTTTTCCTTTGGACCTTGTGAAGTACGAATGTGGTGCCAGATTACCGCAAAGTCAACCACTTTTACTAAAACCTGGATTTTGGCAAACAAACGGTTAGTCTGAAACAACATAACAGATAAGTAATCTCACGTTGGGTGTGATGCACTTATACAGGTGATAATGTTGCTACATGTATTCGTTTGCGATGCGTCATTCCGGTTTGTATTTTCTTTCGCTTTCATCTTTCATCGATCTTCTTTTTCTCTTAACTTCTTTCCCTCCCCTTTTTTTTCATTTTTATTTTTATTTATTTATTTTTTTAGTGATGGTCGAATCTTATGTGGATTGCCTACGTATCATGTCCCCGCATGAATCAGACCGGGCGTAGTTCGGAAACAATAGACATAAGATGAAGTGTTCATGAATTTTATTTCAACAAACTTAAAACTTGGAACACTTGCAAAATACAGCAATGGAGAAAAACTTGTAAAAGGACAAACAGACTCTGAAACAAAAGACTCTCCTAAGCATGTTCCAAAGCCTCGAATCTTTGCGCCCGGGGGGCGTTGTCTGGCCTTGCTGCAGTTCTTGGGGTGAGATCTTTCTGTATACTTCCCAATTCTGCCATGACTTGGTGGACACATTCCATGATTGAAGAAAAGAGGGCAGGCCGAGGTACTCGTTCGCAGTTCAAACACTTCATAGTAATGTAGTGCCCGATCTCATTGATACTGGTTCTGATTATGTCCTTTTCTCTGAGCAGCTGCCCTATGTGCCCGTTCTTTGCCCCTAATACTTGAGAGTTGCCGAAGACATGGTCCAAAAGCCTATCTATTTGTCTTTCCATCCGTGCCATCAAGTTGTGACAACGGTCTCTATCTGCTTTAGCATCCTGGACTTGCCTGAGAGTTCGCTCTTTAAGAGTGGCATTTGCTTTTCTCAAATCAATGATGATCGCATCATAGTCTTTCTCTACTTGTTGTAGACGGAGTGCTTCTTGGTGGGCCGCTCTCTTCCATTTTGTTCGGACTGCAACCAAAGCCGTTTTTGCGTTCTCCAAGTCTTCTTGGTGTTCAAAGGCTTTCCTTTCCAAATCGTTTATCAACATCTGATCACTCCGACTCCTCCTTGACCTTTCTGCGGCCAATTGCATCTTTTGAATTTGAGTTTGGAGTGCTTCTCTTTCCTGCTCCCAACCGGCCCTTTCCCAATCGAAGTCAGCCTGTTGTATGTCCATGGCTGCTTCCAGGATTCCTTTGTCTTCTTTTAAAGTGTTGATGCAAGATTGGAAATTTTGTGCCGTTTCATGCTCAACCTCCCTAACTCTGGCTTCTATTTCTCTCTCCCAATCGACGGCATACTTCACTGACCTTTCTGACCTTTGCTCTGGTATTGGTTGGTTGTGGAACCATTCAAGATAAGCGAGACTCACTTCTCCCCGTTCCCGATCGGCAACCATTTCGTTGATGTCGGAGAGTCAACTACCGAACCACACCTTCTGTGCATAAGTCTCCCTCGGGGTCTCTTCTGTCACAAATTCCCATACAAATGATCGCATATCCTCAATTGGGGCCCTTTTCTGTTCTCTTCCCAACTGCCGCATGACACGTAGCGGGGCATATGGTTGGAAACCCCTGAAACCCATTAATATGTAGAATGGGCGGTATGTCGACATATGCATGATTTTGGCGGAAGGGAACCAATAATAATTCCAGGTAAGTTGATCGGCTCTCAAAGAGTCGAGGAGTTCTTGCCAAGTCCTCAAGTCTTCTGGAAGGTTACAACAGGCGGCTCTGTTTGTATGACAGCGAATATAATTCAGCCAATCTGCTTTGAAGTTTATCACAATTGGGTGATGGTAGAGATGCTCTATAAACCACATTTGTAATAAAATATTGCAACCCTCAAAATAGTCTTGTCCTTCTTGGCACCGAGTTAAGGCCCTGAAGATGTCTCCTAGTATCATCGGAAGAACAATGTGTTCCTCGTTACTCTGTAGATATGAGACCACCGCAGCCTAAACGGATTCTGATGCGTCCACCACGTTCGGGAAAAACCATGGTTCCCAAAAAGCGATCATGAAAGCATAGATTCTTAAATCTCCCCAGGCGTCATAATTTAGCTGGTTAACAAATTCGACGTTTGAGAATTTCCCAAACCCTTCCTTATCACCAAATCTGTCGTAGAGATAATCTAGTGGCACCCAACCGTTCTCCAGACAACCGATTGGAACCCACCGGAGACATAGCTTTTTCAAGAAGTTATTCACACTCATCCGCCTAGGAGCTGCAGGTCTCATCTTGTGCAAATCTCTTCCTAGCCCTGTGAGTCCGCCCAATTCTTCCAAAGTGGGTGTCATTTCACAATCCCGGAATTTGAACACATTGCTTGTCGAGTCCCAAAAACTCACTAAAGCTCTGATCACATTTTTATCCGGTTTTATCATCATGATGTCCGGAAGAAATTTGAGGTGCTTGTGAACTTTATTTCTTTCCCAAGCTGAAAAATTAGCCCACCATTTACGGAGCCGATCTGGGGTTTTGTCCTGGACCATGAACATAGGTGGCATTTCGTCTCTCACCCTTTTCTGGACGATTCGTTGCGAGGAAGTCATGCTGATCCTAGAAAAGATAAAAAATGGATTTAAGATTTTTTTTTTTCAAAAATTTTTTTTTTATTATATATATAAAAAAAATGAATCTTGTTAATACGGCCTTTCAGAGCACTTGAAGAAGATTTGAAGGTTGTATAACAGGATACCAGTGTGATGTCTATATTTCGTTTTGCAAAATTAGTCCTCCGGCGTCCCTTTTGAGGCGTTTGGCTATTTTTGCAAAATTTCCTAACTCTCGACTAAGAACAAAAATCCTAATTCTAATATTTTTTTTTATTATTGTTTTTTTTTTTTTTTTTTTTAAATCAGTATTAGTTGAGCCCGATATGGGTTGCCTACGTATCTCACTTTTGGTGAGAATCAAACTTGCGTAGTTCGAAAATAAAGCAACTAAATCATTTTAAGAAAAGAAAACGAACTATTTTTAAACAGCATTTCTAAAACAAATTATTTTCAAAGGAACTAAGAAAGTTTATTTGGAAATTTATTTTCAAAGAAACTAAACTATTTTTGTAAAATTAAGAAAATTTATTTGGAATTTTTGCATTTTTCAGAAATTATTTTCAAAGAACTAACTATTTTCATAAAATTAAGAAAATTTATTTGAAAATTTAGTTTGGAATTTTTTTTTTTCTTGCATTTTTTCAGAATTTATTTTCAAAGAACTAACTATTTTCATAAAATTATTTTAACTATATACCCTGACGTTTTCCACTTCTTCCTCTTTTTAACAAACCGGTCGGCATGTAAGATCGAAACAAATAAATGCACACAAAAAGATGCAACAAGTTGATCTTTTTGTTTCAGGTACACCTGTCCTAGACAGGCCCAACCCCTGTGTTGAGCCTCCTAAGTCAAATATGCACATGATGCAAATAAACGTTCCTATCGGGGATCCGGCATAAGGTTTTGTTATTCTAAGTCATCATCCTGTTGGAAAAGTGTCTAGACCGGCTTTAACTCGAGCGGACAACTCGAGCCGAAGAGTGTCAGTGCACCGGTAGCATGGCTTTCCGGCTTAATTGACAAAACTCTCCGCCTAAACATGTGTGACTACAAAATCCTTCACCGGTGCCAAGCACCACAGCTATCTTGAGAAAAACGGGTTATGTCCAGCAAATGCCCGGTATTGTATTTCAAAAGACTCAGAAGAGAAAAATGGAGTATCGGCACAATTTATATACAGTTCACAAAATATCAAAGCGGTAAAACAACATTTAGCATATAAAATATAAACATGTAATAAAATCATATAATAAATAAGCCAAATAAAATAATTATTCAAAGCTCGAATTCTTAAACCCTGAACCAGTAGTTCTGGGTTTTCATCCCCAGCAGAGTCGCCAGAGCTGTCACACCTCCTTTTGGCGCGCCCGCTACCCGGGAAATGGGCAAGGGAGTTTATTCAATTTAAGGGACAATATTAGAAACGGGATTATTCTATTTACTTCAGAGTCGCCACTTGGAATAAATTAAGGTGTCCCAAGTCACCGATTTATTTAAATCCCGAATCGAGGAAATTTCGACTTTCCAAATGAAGTCTCTGAACCAGAAATTCTAAGTAAGGAATTATGTTGACCCAAAGGGAAGGTGTTAGGCACCCTCGGATCCCGTGGTTCTAGCACGGTCGCTTCAATTATTATAAATGGCTAAAAATACCTGATTTTATACATGTTTATAAATTAAATGCTCCAATTAAATCTTTTAAACCGCTATATTAATTTGAAACCATGCCAAAAGAAAGACTAATTGCAACATAGACTCGGACTTTTTGACAGATAGGTGAATATAAAAAATATCCGGATTATTTATTTGAAACTATGCCGATTAAAACCATCGTAAAACTAACCCAAAAAAAATCAATTTACTTAACAGTGTATCCCTTAAAATTATTTCCAATTAAAGAATCATACCAAATGATATATTATTTCCTAGCTTTGATTTATGGCCGGAGATTGAATGACAAGATATAAGCTAACGGAAAATCGATCAAAATATGCGAAATAGAAATAATTCACCTTGATCCAATTATTAAAAAAGTAAGATTGTTTACTATCCTTAATCCGATGTTAATTAGCGAAAGCAAGACTATGCGATTAAAATCGATCTAACATTGGCATCTAAAACCCGGGCTAACTTATCTTGTCTACTTAAGTATAAACAGATTTCAAGGGAAAATCAAGTGAAGAAATTCAAAAATGATTCAAAATACCTTGCATTAATAATTAACATCAACCAAATTAATACCTTAAACATGCTTAAATTAATTGACTTTAACAAATTACCAATTTAACATATCAAGGAAAATCTCAATCCGTACAAATACATTATACAACTAACAAATGTATATCACAAAATTGAATCCGGTTCTAAAAATTACTAACCAATAACCCAAAGTCCCTTTAATCTAATTACTAAAACAAAACTCCGGAATTTCTAATGGTGACTTGATGTATTCCGAAAATCTATGACTGCAGTAACTGAAAAGATGCAATACAGAGGAAAATTTAAAATGATAACAGTAGTTTCTTCAGTTGATTCCGAAATGATTCAGGTACATTGAGTGAAAAAACCTCAAAGCATTATAGAGGATGAAATACCTGGGATTTGAATTGAAATAGAGCAAAAAAGAAAAGATCAGCAACAGCAAGTGAAGAAAACAACAGTTGGCAGCAACAAACAAGCAACAGCAGTAACACTTGAAACTCCAGTACAACTCAAAGACCTCAAACTTAGACAGAAACAGAATCCAGGCAACGACCCAAGATCAATTGGTGAACCAAACAGAAAACAAACGAATGATCTCCAAAGAACTGAACACTCAAAATTCGAAAGAGAACAAAGAACAAAGAATCAATTGAATGTTCTGATTTCTTTTAAAATGTAGTTGTGTCCTCTCTGTGAGTGTGAGTGTTCTGAGTGTATGCCTGTATGTGTGAATGTTCTGCCAATGAGACTCTCTAGGTGTGAATGTATATTGCTAGTCTATCTGTGAGTGAATGTATACTGCCAGAGAGTATGTTTGTCTGTGAGTGAATGTATACTGCCAGAGAGTATGTCTGTCTGTGTGTGTTCACTATCAGAGAGTATTTTCAGAGAGTATATCACTGTGTGTGTATCTGTTTTTTTTCTCTCTTTCTAGTGAGTGTGTGTACTGCCAGTTTTATAGCCAAACCTTACAGAACTCTACACTTCAGATTCAATGCTTTTCCTAACAAAACACATGGGTACCTTTAACTTTTGAATCATTCTTTCCATGTGAGCTCTCATTTCCAGCTTTTAAAACACTTAACAAAGCTAGAAGTACTGATATCTCTGATTATTCCAACCCGATTTTGTCTAAAGGTGAGCTTTATACAATTAAACAAACAAACAAGGGCAAAACTAAATGGAATATGCTGTTGTCCAGCAGTTCCAACAGTTTAAACCATGTGCAGTGCACTCTTAGTTGCCTAGCTGTTGGCTTTCAAATTCTAAACTAAAACAACTACCAGCAGTTAACTTATAAACTAAAATCAACCAAACAAACCTAATTCAATTCAACAGTGAATCAATGAATCTCGGCCAATACCGGATTTGTAGCTCTAGTGTTCTAACAAGCGAACCTACGAATCTAATCGACGACATTCGTATAGTCGATTACAACAAACACAATCAATAACACCCAATCGATGAACAAATTTTCATTTATTTAGCACTTAGGCCGAGAGAAGAAGAAAAAATCCAAATGAAAGAAGCAAGAATGTTATTCGACTTCAATAATCGACTCGAATACACACACTTATCAACAAACAACAATCAATCAATTACGATAATCAATCTCCAAAAACAGTGAATCAAGCAAATTCTCGGCTAGAAAAGTCCAAAATGAAGAATTGGCTATTCGACGAAGTATCGAATCGAGTTCTTATTTTATAGCAACATCATTCATAGCAATCAATCAGAAACAACAAATCGACCAAATAAAACGGTCCCAAATAGATGAAGAAAAACAGAGAATTGATGAAATCATAACAAAAATCAATAACAAACGAAAAACTACTAAAACGACGAGTATAATTAAACAAAAATAGAGAAGAAAAAAGAAATACCTTGAAACAAAAGAAATGGAGATTCGGCCGACTTGGGTCTCGTTCATTCGAGGTCGAAAGGACCTTAATTGAAATGTTTTCAAATGAAAACAATCCAATTAAGGTCTATTAGACCCCAATTCCCCTTTGAATTTAAACGAAAAATCCCTAATTCAAATCTAGGGTTCTTGAACCTTGGTTTTGGGGCTTGACGACTTCCGGCCGGATTCGACGGGTACAAAGGCTATGGAGATTAGGAGGGTCATGGGAGTGTTTGGGGTGAGTTTGGACTCGATTGGAGTGGATTCGTACTTTGCTCGAATCTTCGAACGAAGATTCGAAACGGCCCAGAGTGATTCGAGGTTAATGGAGTGTGTCTTTGGAGAGAGGGAGTTAGGGCGGTTCAAATGGTGTTAGTTTTGGTGGCCGGCGACGCCGTGCCGCCGGGTTTTGGGCGTGGGGGTAGCCCGGCGGCGGCTAGGGTTCGTGGGGCGTTTGGGGGTGTTCGCTGAAGGGGTAACGGGAAGGGGTGTTTGGGTGAATGGGAATGGGAGATAGGGGTTTGGGTAGTAAAAATAGGTTAATTGATCTGGACCGTTGGATCAACAAAATCCAACGGCTCAGATTTAAAATGTGGTGGGCGGATCCGGGTATGGATGGGATTGGGCTGGGTTGAGGGTATAATTGTATTGGGCCTGGTCTTGGTTTTGGTTGTGTGGCCCAATTCCGATTTCCTCCTCTTTTGTTTGATTTTGTTTTTTCTTATCTCTTTAATCTAATTTTCTAATTAAAACAAAAATTTCTAATTACACTACAAAATCAATTAAATTATAAGAAATCCTAATTAAGTTATATTAACAATTAACACAATCAATTTAAACATCAATTAAATATAAATCACACACTTAGGCATTTAAATGCTAAAAATATAAAAGATGAATTATTTCCCTTTTTTTTTTTATGATTTTCGTTTTTCGTAAGATAAAATTAATTACTCCTAATTTCAAACTAGATGAGAAATGTAAGCACGACATATTTTTGTGTTATTATTTTTTTTTATTAATTTAAACACATACAATCACGTATATACAAATGCAAACAAATACCAAAATAACACAAAAATTCACACCATAAAATAGACAATTTTTGTTTTGATTTTGTGGGAGTAATTCATGTTAGGCAAAAATCACGTGCTCACAATGAGTTGTGTGAAATGACAGTTGATGGCTGGGACCACGTTGCGGTTTTTCTCTCAGATAACGGATGGGCCGTAGCCTCTTATATCGAGCAGTCGTTGATTACTGTCAATTATGAAAGGTCGTCCCACTTATTATCCTTGATTATTAAAGGAAAAATAATTAGCGTTAGCGATTATTACAGGGCCGGATTCTCACCAATACACCATCGTTTTTATAGTAAATGTTCAAGTTAAGAAAATCAATGAAAAATACTATGAATTACTATTGTTCCATTTTAGCATAGTTGAAAATCTTGGTTAAAAATTTCTTTCCTTAATACACATGACTTCACACAATAACAAAAAATGGCCCATATTTTTAAGTTTTACCCCACCTAGCCCATATTGTACATATTTTGAAAGCACTTGCAAATTCAAAATTTGTGTTCTTACAACCATTGCTTCTAAAATCTATTGAGTTAATTCTTTGTTCTCACAACCATTGCTTTCTTTTCTTCTCATATCTTCTACATATGATTCAAGTGGTCGTGTATTTTCTGCTTGTCCTTTTATGTCACATGCTTGCAATATAAGAAAATTGAAGAGTAGAAGTCCACCATTTAAGACCACTCAAAGCTTTGGTTTTGAATTTTTTATTTTTTTAATTTGTTAGTTGTTTGGATTGAATGTTGTTCCAATTGATTGAAAATATCAAAAAGAGTTCAAAATTTAAATTAGAAGTGATTTGGAGTAGATTTGGGCAAGATTTAAGTTAAATTTCAGAAAAAACGCAAGGAAGAAGACAGAGTCAGATTTTTGTATAATTATGTATAATCTTGTATAATAGTGTATATGTGTGTATAGACACACATTATACACTGTTATACACTTTTATACATCTTTATACAAGCGTCTGTAGACGAACTTCTTTCACGATTTTCAGTTGTAATTTTTGTTCAAAACCAGTCCAAATCTCCATTAAATAACTTCAAATTTTATATACAAACTCCTTATACTATTTCTAACAAGTCTAAATGACACCCCACTCCAAATTTCTCATAAAATCAAATTCGAAATTTAAATCCACATATTTAAGCTTGTTAAAAATCTAATTTTCACCACCCAAATGAATTTAATTTGTTAAATTAATATTTGAGTCACAATTACTATTCGAAAATTAATTTAGAAGTTTGAGGAATCTGTTTTAAAAGTTAAATAGTAATTCTGAGAAACTATTAGAGTTGGATATCGAATCTTAGCATATTATTTTTGGGTTAGTTGGTTGTAAATTAAAATATGAACTATAAAATTGAAAAGCATGAGCTCAATTCTAAAGTGAAATTTTCCCTATTTATTTTGCTTGTAAGGGTAAAGGTCCTTTTTGGCATTACCATTAAAAGGAGTTTGCTTTTTCAACTAATCCTTTGATTAAGACGTTATCTCTGGCATTCTCATCCTATTATTCACACTAAGCAAACGTTTAAACTCACCTTTAATAGTCATCCCAATACAACTTTTCAAGAACTTTGGGAATATACTTGTAGAAAAAGACTTTTTTTTTTTTTTAAAACAAGCAATCGCCAGACTAACTTTTTAAATAGGATATTTGAAGAGAAGTCTGGCATAACTGGCAAAAATACTATAATGTGATCAGGAGGTCACGAGTTCTTATCACAAAAATAGCTTCTTGCAGAAATGTAAGATAAAATTGCGTACAATAGACTCTTATGGTCTCACCCTTGCACCCGATACCTTTTTCTAATATGACATTTGAAATAAATCCATAAATTGCCAGTCTCACTTTTTTTCTTTTTCATTTTTCATTTTTCTTTCGTGACTACATGGCATAATAATCATTCTTCTCATACGTCAAACGCCGACTCTTTTTAGTTCACTTGGTATAATAATAACAGATATGATTGCTATCTTCTTGTATTGGCTTTTTCATGAATTTGTAATTCTTCACTTCAAAGAAACGCTTCTTCTTCCCGGTCCCTCTAATTTCTCCCCTTATACTTTTTGTAAAACCTATTTACTATAGACTTTACTATTATAAAATCTATTTACTATATCAAATCAATAAATATATAGCATAAAGACTTTGTTTACCTAAACATAGGTAATTAGTACTCCCTTCGACTTACTTTAATTGATTTTTTGATTTTTTTTTGGGCCACTATATTTAATTTTTCTTTATATATCAAGAAAGAATTAACTACTTTTTCCAAAGTTGCCCTTCTACTAAATAGTCTAGTAATATTTATTCTATTTTCAATGAACAAATTAAGGTTAACATGATCAATTTTATTGTTAATTAATTAATACCAAAAGGTGAAGCCATTAATATGTGTGAAAATATTCAAAAAATTCATTAAAGTGAGCCGGAGGGAGTAAGTATTTTTATCTTATTAAATCACTAAACTATACTCCCCCTAATTCACTTTAAGTGGCTTTTTGGACTCTTTATTGTGATCCACAATATTTGATTTTTTCAGATATTAAGAAGGAATTAACTTATTATTTCTAAAATTTCCAATGGAATAAAAAACTTAGGATTTAGGAGTGGTTTGTTATATTTTCAGTGAGCAAATTAAGGATAATATTATCACTTTCATAGTTAATTAATATTAAAAGGTAAATTTTTTAATACGCGTGAAAAGAGCTAAAAGAAATTACTTAAAATAGATCGGAGGGAGTAATAACTAAGTGTCCAATTTACTTTTTTATTTTGATTCAAAATAAGTGTCCAATTATGTAATCAAGAAAGAATTTAATTTGTTGTTACAAAATAACCCCTATGTACATATCCCTAAAAAGTTTTCTTATTCCTAATATTAAATGTTTAATTACGGATAACTTAGTCATAGTAAATATTTTTGTATAAAATTTAATATTTTTTTAATGAGCGTATTAAAAGTAAATTAGACACTTATTGTGAACAAGATAAAACTATAGTTTAATATGAACAAAGATATATTTTTATCCTTTCTACTACTACATAGTTCATACCATGCAAAAGAACATTCAATCCTACCAAACTATAACCGGGGCAAAGTTCATTGGAAAAATCAATTAAAAGAACCTCTTCCGAGAAATAAAGAATTAATTATGATCGAATTCTATTAGTTTCTCTTTCTCCCTTTCATGAAAGACTTTTGTCAGTGATTTGCGGCTACATTGAATATTTAACTGAATATATACAGTATATGCACTGAAACATATACATTTCTTTTAATAGGAATCCGGAACCAAAGTATTGTATTTTTTAATATTAGTAATAGAAGTAGGTTAAAAAAAAAAACGTAAGTATATACAACGCCACAATAAGTGGCGTTGTATATAACGGACGTTATATTACAACGCCACTTATTGTGGCGTTGAACGTGTGTTCAGAAATATTAAGGTTCAACGCCACTTATTGTAGCGTTGTACCAACCCCTATTAATTTTTTAAGTTCTTCATTTGTTTTATTTGATTCGTATGCGACAAAAACTTCAAATATTTAAACACGAACAAAAACATAATATTTAACTTAAACTTAAATTACTAGAACACAAACACAAATATAAATTAATAAGAAAGACAAACATACAAATGAACTAAACATATAATAGGAATTATTTAGTCCCTACTTCCATTTATTCTACGTTCTAACCACTTAAATCGTTCAAGCAATTGTTCTTTTTCGTCTTCTAACTCTTTTACTCTCGCCTTAAGCTCCGCAATTTCCTGTTTGTCTTTTTGGCTTTCTTCCGTAACTGCTGCCAATTTCCATTCTGCTCTCAGTTTTTTATTCTTTTCTTCCCTTACCTCGTCCCTGAGTTCTATCCTTCTTATATTACTATTGTAGCTGCTTTCTGCTTCGGCTAATCACATATTATGCAGATTAAGCATTCGTTCTCTGTAGTTTGCTTGGAAACATTGTTCCTCAGCCCATTCATTAAACTCACACATTGGTTCATTCGGATTTTTGTAGCAATCCAACTGGTTCATGCACATCCGGTAGTTACGTCCAACATCATCACCACCTTCCCAACATGTTTGTTGCACACATTTGTTTCCACAGTAACACATTGGTGTACCATATTGAGCCATTTAGTTTTACTTCGGAAAAATCAAAGTTTTGAAGAAATATTCTTGTTTAGTAATTTTTTTGAGCGTATGTGATGAACGAAATAAGCTCGGTATTTATAGATGAGTGAATGAACATACAACGCCACTTCTTATGGCGTTGTATGCACAACGCCAATTTTAATGGCGTTGTATGGTACACGGCCAACTTTTACCGTCACTTTATGTCATTGATAGGTCTACTTTATGTCATTGATAGGTCTACTTTATGTCATTGATATGTCTACTTTATGTCATTGATATGTCTACTTTATGTCATTGATATGTCTACTTTATGTCATTATTTTCAGTCACTTTATGCGAGCTTTTTTAGTCACTTTATGACTACTTTAATACTTTATGTCATTGATAGGTCCCCGCAAGAAAATTCTGAAAAACGAGCTCCACTAGTCATTTTGAATAGACCATAACTTTCACTACGGATATCTAAATTACAATTTATTTAGCTTTCTGCAAAGTAGACATGAAGGTCTACAACTTTCGTGTTTTGAAGTTTTCCTGATTCCTTATAGATCAAAAGGTATAGGCCTTCGAATTAACATCTACAACATTAATGAAACATAATTTTATTTCATAAATAAACCAACATACACATTACATATTATTACAACTCATACATTGTTAGGTAAACTAGAAGAACACCCACCCCGAGCTTGATTATTGTTGCCATACAAAGGACATTTTCTATGGTCGTGTCCAGGTTGCGAACATATACCATATTTTCGCGTATAAACTATATCACTAACATCCATTTGGTTTCGTATACGCGATCTCTTCTTCACCTGAACCTTACGCAAAAACGACTTGTTACACACCATTTTAAATGGTGCAGGAGGCCAATAATGCTCAGCGCCCAGTGGTTGCAACTGACTACTATATGTGTTTACGTACTTAGAAACGCTATATTGTTGATCAACATAGTTTCTTGCACCTAAACCAACATGTTGAAAGCACTTGATTGCATGCGAGCAAGGCATGTGGTAGATGGACCATTTTCCACAAGAGCATAACCTTGTAGCTTCATTCACAGTATGCACATTATTACCCCGATTTTTATGGATAGGAGTGCAAACTTCAAACACATTCCTGTCATTATCATACTGCAAATATGAATGCCATTGTGCTCGTCGTCTGTATTTCTCAAATCTCGCCATTGGCAAAGGCATAAATTCAACACCACGTTGCAGCCGCAGATCTCTGAACAAACCTCTCTGCCATCTGCTTGAATGACATCCGCACCATGGCTGTAACAAGCAATCCTCTAGCCGACTTCAATAACTCGTTGAAACACTCTAACACATTTGTAGTCAGAGTTCCCCATCGTCTACCACCATCCGCATGCAAAGTTTATTTTTCAGGGTCATGTCGCACTAACCAACGATAAGCTACCTCGTCCAGTTGCCTGATATATTCCATGTGCCTCCGGAATTTATGTTGTTGATGATCTGTTACCGCCATCCACATCAAATCATGCAAAGATTTACTAGGAAATACCTTCTGGAAATTGGCTTTCAAATGCCTAACACAATAACGATGATAGGCATTCGGTTCTTGCCATGCAGGCAAGTTCTCAACAGAACTTAAGATGCCACCATGCCGATTAGAGATTAGACATATACCAGAACGTTGTTTCATAACGTGCTCTTTCAAGTGGTTCAAAAAGAGCGTCCATGTCTCTTGGCTTTCATTAGGGGTGTGCATTTGAATCGGTTTATCGATAAATCAAATCGATTATTTGTTATCGGTTTATCGATATCAGTTTATCGGTTTATCGATTTCGATTTCGATTTCGTAATTTTCCTTATCGAGTTATCGATTTCGATTTCGATTTGCATACTTCGATTTATCGGTTTATCGATAAACCGATAAGATATATTAAAAAGACTAATATACCCTTATTTTATAATACTATTACAACCCTTTCCTTCACTTAACCCTAAATGAAATCCCTAATACCCTATTATTTCCTTCAGCTTCAGCCGCTTCCCGCTTGCAGCCTTGCCTCCTGTGAATGCTTTCAATTCTCCATTTCTCTACAGCCCGCTTCAACCGCTTCAGCCTTTCCGAATTCTCTGCAGCCTTTCCTTCAGCTTCAGCTTCAACCGCTTGCAGCCCGCTTATCTCCACTCTCCAGTCTACTCTTCAGCGTTTTTTTCGATTTCCTTCAGCTTCAGCTTCAACACCCCAAGTTTCAGCCTTTCAGGTACTCCTAATTTCTTTCTTCAACTTTTTCTTTTCTCTTAATCTCTTCAATTTGAAGGAATGCTTTCTGTGTAAATTTTTATGTTTCGTTGTTTTTGGTTATATATTTCGTGTGTAATCTCTTCTAATGAACAAAATGGTGTTTCGTTGTAATCTCTTCTGTTTCGTTGTAACAAAATAGTCAACAAAATTTTTCTGTTTCGTTGTAATCTCTTCTAATGAACAAAATGATTTTCTGTGTAATCTCTTAACTGTTTTTTGGAATTGGAATGAAGGTTAATAGTGTACAATTTCTGTTTCGCTATCTGTTTCGCTACAAATTTTGTTTTTTTGGCTATCTATAGACTTAAAATTCTGCTGCTCATTTCATTAATTGACATTGCAATTTTTACACTGAATCAGATATATGAATTTCGTATGTGTAAGAAACTTATTTAAATTGATTTCTTTCCGGCCATAATTTGTAGGTCAAGAGCGAGGAGTGTTGACTTCGTCTTGCTTTGCTTCATTCAACTCGTTTAAAACTGTAAGTTACATTCACTTTATATGGCTGAAAATGATAAAATTGATCAAGTGGCTGATGAAAGTAGAGGTTCTCAGTCTACTGCTGCAACTACTCAATCGACAGTTACAAAACAAAGGAAAAAACGATCTCGGGCATGGGATTATTTTGAAGAAAAAGTTGATGCTAAAGGAAATAATAAATATGCATGTAGATATTGTGGGCAAGAATATTTTGAGACAAAAGGCAAAAGTACGACACAAATGAATAATCATATCAGTAAATGTCCAAGGAATCCTTATAAAACTGAAAAAGGTCAAAAATTATTACCATATCAAACAATACCGGGGGGTAATCAAGGTGATCTTCCATGGAAATTTGATCAAGAAGAGTGTAGGATGGCTTTGTGTCGTATGGTGATAGTTGATGAACTTCCATTTAGTTTTGTTGAGAAGGAAGGATTTACAAACTTTATGAAAGTGGCACAACCTTGTTTTCATATTCCTTCTCGTACTACTGTTACAAGGGATTGTTTTGCTCTTTTTAATTTGGAAAAAAGTAAATTAATGATGTTTCTTAAAGGAACAAGTCAAAGAGTAAGTCTTACCACTGATACATGGACTTCTATTCAAAAAATTAACTATATGTGCATCACAGCCCATTGGATTGATAGTGAATGGACTATGCATAAAAGAATTATTAACTTTTCTCCAATTACTAGTCATAAAGGTGAAGATATGACAAGATGTATTATTGATTACTTGCGTGAGTGGAGTTTGCAAAATATTTTCACTGTCACAGTTGACAATGCTAGTTCAAATGATGTGACAGTGGAGAAGTTGTCTAACAAATTAGATGATTGGGGAACCAATTCCATGAATGGTCAACACTTTCACATGAGATGCATGGCTCATATTGTAAATCTTATTGTGAAAGATGGTTTAAAAGCGTCAAGTATTTCTATTGCTCGTGTTAGATGTGCAGTCAGATACATTAGACAGTCTCCTGCTAGGTTGAGGAAGTTTCAGGAATGTTGTGAAAGTGAAAATATTGTCAAGAAGTCATTATGCTTAGATGTTCCTACAAGGTGGAATTCCACCTATTTGATGTTGAGCAGGGCTATTGAATATGAGCGTGCAATTAAAGAATATTCTGATCGTGATATCGGCTTGTCAAGTTATCTTATGTTTGATGCTATTTCAGATGGAAAGCCTGTAGGTTTGCTTACAAGAACTGATTGGGATGATGTATAGAGAATTGCACAATTTCTTGAAATATTTTATAATCTCACTTTGAAGGTGTCTGGATCACTTTATGTAACATCAAATGCCCATTTTCTTGCAATTGGTCAAGTTGCTGTTTACTTAAATCGATTAATAACAACTGAAGATAAGCTTTTGAGTGAGATGGCTTTAAGTATGTGGAAAAAATTTGAGAAGTATTGGGGTGAACCAACAAAAATGAACAAAATGATTTTCATTGCTTGTGTTTTGGATCCACGTTACAAGTTTACTACTGTTGGTTTTGTACTTAAGAGGATGTTTGGAGATGAAGGGACAATTATTGAAAAAGAGGTTCATACTTATATGGGTTCATTATATAATGAGTATGTCTCTAAGTCGGTTTCAAAAGATACTGGTAGTACAGTTTCTACCTATTTGCCAAGCTCTTCATCGAGCACAATGGAAACTTCAACTCCTGGTTTAGGTGAACTTTTAGATGAAATAAGGAAACATAAAGTTGAAACTGAAGGTGTAGATTCTAAAACAGAATTGGAAAAGTATCTTACAGAAGTTTCTGAAAAAGAAAGACCGGACTTTGATATCTTGGCTTGGTGGAAGGTGAACTCACCTAGATTTCCTATTCTTGCTAAGATGGCTCGAGATGTGCTTGCTATTCCTATTTCAAGTGTGGCATCTGAAAGTGCATTTAGTACCGGAGGGCGTATTCTTGACCAATTTAGGAGTTCATTAACTCCTAAATTGGTTGAAACTCTAGTGTGCCTTCAAGATTGGCTTCGTAGTAAATCGCTTCCTGTAAATGTTGAGGAAGATTTAGATTTTCTCGAGACACTCGAGGAAGGTATGTATATTTTAATTAGTTTTATTGTATTGCTTAAGGTATTTAAATAATATATTAATTGCTTGACTTGTTAATATATATTCTTATTAGATTTTGCTAATCTTGGCAAAGAAGCTTCCACCGACGATGTTTGCTAGAGTTTGTTAGCCGCTATGTAAGTTCTCCATTTTTCTTCTGAATTATACTATTTTTGCTGCTGTTTGCTTGAGAAATTATACTGTTTCACTGCTGTTTGCTATAAAATGGACTGATCAGGTTAAGGTTAATTTTCACTGCTGCGTTACTGGTCTGATCAGGATGAGCTGCTGCCTGCTGCGTTACTGGTCTGTTGTTGAGGCTGCTGCGTTATTGGCTGCTGTGTTATTGGCTGCTGCGTTATTGGTTGCTGCTCTATGGCACTACTTCTTCATAAAATTGAAGAAGAACAGTAGTATATTTTTGTGTTACTGGCTGCTGTTTGTTTGTAGCATTCTAATAGATGTTTACTCAAAATGTTCATTTGTTAAAGATGCAAGGCAAGTATTTCAGCTTTGTGACAAGAAGTCATTCTTTTCCCTTACAAGCTGTAAGAAATAAAAGGATACTGAAAATTATAAATGCTGGAAGGCTGGAATCCTGCTACATGATTCAAGCTTGACACTGAGATCTTTCTAGATTTAAAACAATTCAATGTTTCCATTACTTAATTTTTGTTTTTGCCTTTAATTTTTGAAAGAGTCCAAGATGAGCTAGTTTCAAAGATTAAAGTATTAATTGAGGCTCTTGAGAGGCTCAGCCATGAGTGCTATTTAGCAATATGCATGTTACGGCTGCTTTATTAGGACAAATGAAACCAGAGGGAGGCAATGTGAGGAGATTATTTGTGAATAAGGCTTGTGCATCCATTAGAGATAATACTACCTGGTTTTCAGTAGTTTTCCCATAATCAAATTTATAGATAATCAGATTTTTTTTGTTTTGTGGTAGATTGAAGCAACTTATCACTGGAAGTAATAGTGTAGTTAGCTCTTCTCAATTTCGATTTCGGCAGTTGATGTTGTATCTGAGTTATATATAGAGGAAGCTTGTAATCCAAATAAAAATTGAACTAGGACTTTCCTAATTTAATAACCCCCCCCCCTTTGTTTGTTTTATTGTTTGAGAATATTATTAATATTTGCAAATCCTTGCCCAATACGGATTAGGACAATAGTTAGGGCAAGGAATGACGTTAATATCCTTATTTATGCCTATATGGAAAATACAGGTAGATCAAAAACTTCGGCCTTCTTTAATATGGATACGGAATGACGTTAATATCCTTATTTAACTTGGCAACAGTGGCGACTGGCGAGTGGCCCAAATTCGTAAATTTTCTTATTGATGTTATCGATAACCGAATCAATAAGCCCCCAAAATCGATAAATCGAAATCGAAAAAATCGAAACCTTATTGAAACGATAACGATAAGCGTATGTATAAATCGATAATCGATAAGTAATTATCGATAAGGGTCAAAATCGAATCGATAAATCGAATGCACACCCCTAGCTTTCATTGGCACAAATAGCAAACGCCAGAGGAAATATCTGTCCATTAGCATCTACTGCCATAGCTATTAATAGTTTGATATCGTACTTTCCATAGACATGAGTGCCGTCTATGGATATTATAGGACGACAATGCAAAAAACCATCAATTGTTGGCTTAAACGCCCATAACACATAATTGAATATATATTCGGACATACCTACACTTCGCTCAAGCTTCCACTGAATAACCGTCCCGGGGTTGAAATGCTGCAATGCAGCCATGTATCTAGGCAGATCTGCAAATGACTTATCCCAGTTACCATACACTATTTCAAACGCTCGTTTCCGTCCGAGAAATGCCTTTCTTTTAGTTATGGTATGGCCATATTCCTGCTGGACAGATGTAATACAGTCTTTGATTTTATACCTTATGGACTGTTCAACGCGTGGAATAAGAACAAGAGAAATCAAGTCAATATCTAAATTAAAGTGATTCCCGTTGAATGTGTCCATTTCGCATGTGTGGGTGGGAATGTATTTACCCACTTTTCACATACCTGTCTTCTTCTTTGTCGCACGCAACATCCAATTACATGGCCAAAACTACTTGCGACAAATAACCTTGTATACCATTGGACTTGACTCCGCTACCAGCATCTCATGACAGTCTTTTACGTTGTGCATTTTACAAGCCCTGGTTAGGCGCACTTTACAGGAAAAAGCATCCCCTTTGCAAGCACCGTTGGTCTAGATTCATCCCACAATGCAGTCCAAAATTCATCAAAATCCCGTGTGAGAGCTTCCACATCCGGCATGGTTGGTAAATTATCAATGTAAGAAATCTCTCTTGAATTAAACGATACTTCAGACTCATACACTTTTTGACTTGGGGGGTCTCCGTTCAAACCAGGTTCTTCCTCATCATCCTCAGCATCACCATCCTCACAATCAAAGGGTGTCTCATCACCGGATTCATCCGCATTATTGTCATAGTCACTGTTCTCTTCATCACTTTGTGCATCTGCTAGGTACCGATGTAATACATCATTTTCGGGCAATTGTGTGAGTTCAACTTGCTCATCTTCACTGCACAATCAAAAGAAATATGATGAAATTCCATGTTTTATATATGATTTTTCTAATTCACATAAATCACTTAACTTACAAGTCATAACGTGATGAAATTCCAAGCTGGACATGACTATCGGATGGGCCACTTGTTAAATTCATATCTAGCTGGTACCCCCTATTAAATATGCGAGTGTTACTATTAAATCAATTTAATAAATATATACTTAATTATCACAAATAATAAATAAAATTTACCAATCGTCTTGTGAGTTATGGAAAGCAGGCGGTGATAAGTTTAAATCGAAAGTTGTTCCATAATAACCGCCCGATGATTGGGGTTTATCTATACTACGCACAAGCTCATTTTTAGGGACGTCTTCCACCTTCACGTATATCTCCAGCATTGTGATTACAAGAAAATCACGACATTCGTCCGGAGTCCTAAAAAAATCACGCAAAGTTTCATCATCGTCGATGTTAAACTCCGAGTAAAAAACAACCCCTTGCGGAGTGACGGAATAAGGATATCTTCCGGTAACTTTAAGTATGACGGAACGTTTCCTCACACTCATTTTTTTTGCATAACAACGATGTCAATGTATCGTACTCCATTGTCAATGGCAATTTAACATGACATTTGGCGGGCAAACCGTAGCTGACAGAGTTATTCTCCATCATAATCTCACCACTCCAATATAAAGAAGTTCTTATCCTTCGCTCTTCAGACATAATGAAGAAATGCTGTAGAATTTATGAATAATAGAGCAAGAAGAGCAATAGAGCAAGAAGAGCGTTATAAATTGTTTGAATGTATATGATACTAACATAACACCTCTTTATATAGAAAATCAAGAGCCGGGGGTTGTGATACAACGCCAAAATAGTTGGCGTTGTACTATTCAATAATTGAAAAGTGTACAACGCGAGGTAAAGAGGCATTGTACAGGTACTGACACATACAACGCCACTTAAAGTGGCGTTGTACACTAACAGAGCCGTTACCGTTAGTGTACAACGCCACTTTAAGTGGCGTTGTATATAGTTATGTTATTTTTTTTTTAAAAACCTAAAAATGTTATTAATTTTAATAAACACAATACTTTGGTTCCGGATTCCTTTTAATAGTCCCAAAAAAGAAGAAAAAAAAATACTTTAGGTCTACACAAAATGTTGTAGAGAGGATTGCGAATGTTAAAATTACAAGTCTACAGAAGAAAGTGTTAACATATATAATATCGAATAAAGTTACAGTTAAAAGTTTTTACTATCCTTTTGATATTAAACATTTTAGATTTTCTGAGGACGTGATCTTGATAAGAAAGTCTGGAGGTCTAGTATTAGGGTGGTAGGATAGAGGCTTCTAGATTTTTCGTACTTCTTTTCCGAGGTGGGTGAGGCGTGGTAGGGCTACCCATAGAGAATTCGTGTATTGGTTTGTGTCCTCTTATGGTAGTCATTTTTACTAGTTACTGTTTTAATATTATTGCATGCCAGTTTATTTATGGTACGTATGACTCTTATGTTTAGATAATTATTTATGCGATGTATGCTGGAGTAACTAATGCTGTTTGTGTTTTTGTTTGCCTTTCTCTTTCCTGCGCTGAGGGTCGATTGGAAATAGCCTCTCTGCCCTCTCAGGTAGAGATAAGGTCTGTCTACATATTACCCTCCCCAGACCTCACTTTGTAGGAATATTCTGAGTTGTTGTTATTATTGTTGTTGTTGTTGAGTTTAAACATTTAATGTAGGAGATATATCGTAATTTATTTGAGACTACAAAATAACGAAAAGGGATCGATCAACCATTTCCTTCTAAATTCACTCTATTAATACCAAAGAAATATTCATAATAGAATTTAATCATTAAGGTAAGTACTATAGTACTCCATTTTTCATCAATACCAAAAGAAGTTTCCATTCTATGCTATGGCGAATAAAAACGCCAATAATTAGATAATTATTTCATTGTTAGCGTATTTAATTCCTATAAAGAAATTATCCATCAAATTACCTGCTTTATTTTATCCTTTTTTTAATGGTGGATTACAAAATAATTAACCTCTCACGTGTCATGCTAAAAATCTTTAAATTCCATACACCAAACCACGCACTATCTGGCGTAATATAGCCTAGGTCAAAGGGAATCTTTCTTTCTCTTTTGTTTATTTAAGTGGAAATTGTTTATTTAAAAAGAAACAGAAGTCAGAATTGAATGTTAATTAATTTAATCACAAGTTCAAGCAGCTTTCTGCCACTAGAATTGATTTATAAACTAAAACAATTTACTGTTGCCATTACTATTTGTTGGACCAAGGAAGCTTTGACTTAGTGATTATCAAGTTAGTATATCAAATTTCCTCTATTTTAATTTTCTGTCATGATTTCAAAAATTAGTCGTTATTTTAAAAGTTCAAAATAAAGTTAAATATATTTTTTATTATATTCTTAATAGTAATTATATTTGAAGATAATATAACACATAAATAAAGTAAATATTCAGTAAAAAAATCTCATATCTTGAGATATAAATAAAGATAAAATAATCTCATATCCCGTACAGTTAATTCAATTGAAAAGAAAAATGTAGATGAATTGTAGTTACTATAACTGTAATTGTAAAATAATACAAAAATGAAAAAAAAATACCTTGAGCCACTCAGGCTTGATCATCTTGTCTTCAATTGCAGTCAACCAAATGTGTCCCTAGTTAGCTGACCATCTTAAAATCTGAGGAATCGATTCAGAACACCGTGTAGCGAGCTCGGTGCTGACGGACGAGCAACACTCATATAGCCACACTTGCAAGGCTAATGAGCATCCCCGTAAGATAAGAATGTACATTCGGATTAAGACGATGTCGGAGAGATTCAATAACCTGCCTGAAGGATTTGGTACCCCATGGGTACGACTCAAAATTTTCAGACTCTACTAGAAAGAACATAAATTTGTCTATCCAAGTCACATGGTCCTTATCCGAAGGACAAACAAAAAATTCCAACATATAAAGAACGCACAACTGCACCGCATCCATATCGCTTGCCCATGCTTTGTTAATCACTACATTTTTCAGATGCCATTTCTCAACCCTTTCTTCACCAAAATATGTATTCATAAAGGGCTATCATGTTTGGAAGTGTAACCATAGTCTGAGAAAGTATTCACACAGTTAAAACCAGTTATCAACCCAAATTCTCTCAATGAAAAAATTAATTTTTCACTCTTCAAAGAAATAGAAAAGTATGCGTCAGTTGACTTTGACAACTCATATTTTATTAGAAGATGAAGGGTTTATTTTGCATAACTATTGGGGCAGACCTAATAAGTAACCAAAACAAGTTTTTTTGAAAACACGTAATTGATTTGGAGAGAGTAAAGCTTGAATCTAGCTAGGTATGTTAGGCTCACACAAAGTGTGGAACCTAAGAACACTATAATCAATATTTTATTGAGCAGTGTAAGGGCAATTCTGCAAAAAAATAGAAAAAGTTGGACATTAGTATCTACATATAAATACATGACAATAACATAATAAAACTAAATTAAGAACAACCTACCCACACCTATATCTACAAAAAAATAAAAGCAGTTGATATATAAGTCCAAAATGCATTATAATTGTAGTTAGAATGTAGTTATATATATCAGCAATAAAGGATACAATGAAATTACCTTTTACTACAATAGAACTACATTTAACTACAAATCAACTACAAACAAAAAAAACTACATTTATAAACTGTCTAAGAGTCATGGCTCCAATTAAACTACAAAATTGAGTTGCAAATTTAGAACCAGATCACATTTAACAAAAATACACTTGAACAATCAAAGAAGAACAATGTAACAGTTAAATGTAACAGTTACATAATGTAACCTTCAAAAATGTAGTGTAATTGTATTTAAAATGGAGTTAATGTAGCAGCTACACAGGTTGCAATAAAAAACCATAACTACACTTTACTGAGCACAACTACAAATCTACTATATTATAACTACAATTATAACTGCTATGTAATCACAGTGCCAAATAAACCTATAAAATTGCGACAAACAATCTACAAAATTGAGACCAAATAATATTTTTTCCAAAAAACACTTGAACACTAAAATAGCACTTGAAAACTATTTTTTTGCAACCAAAATCAATCTACAAAAAAGTGCGGACAAATAAAAAATATTTACCTTTATTGAAATTTGTTGAGGAACCAATTTTTGTGCCTTTTTTGAAGGTTTTTTCTTTGTTTGTTTTGACGATGAAGGAGACAACTTGAGTTTTTTCCCGGTTGGAACTTTGGGTGAATCTTTTACAAAATCGTCATCTACCCTTATCTCTTTGCCCTTGCTCTTCAGTTGTTCTTTGACGAGTTTATCTACTGCACTAGCATCGACATCGTGCAAATGCTTGCTTCGCATTTCAGCATGGATTTGCCTAGAAGAAGACACACTTGTAGTTTTCACTTGCATGTGTAGAATGTGGGATTTTGGATGAGGATTTAGGTATTAAAATACCCAAATCAAAAGAAGGAATATTTGTCACTATAACTTTTTGATGGTTTTTTTTGGGAGTATTGGGTTTTTCATGATTAAGGAGACGAATACAAAGTTTGAATTGGATGAAAATGGCGGGGGAAGTGAATGAACGTAATGGAAATTATGGGTTTCTGTTATATGAAAACGGGGGAAAGAAAACTGAAGAAAAAACGTGGGTGGAGGGGGGAGGAATTAAATGTGGGTAAATCGTGGGTGGGGAAAATTAACTGCGGGGATGAGAGAGAAGCGGGTAAAGTGATTAATTGGAAGATTTTATCCCTAAATGCACGCCTACATTAAATGAGAGTATAATTAAAGCCTTAATTTGAATTATGGTACATAAATTGAAAGTTGATATGCTTAAATGTAATAAACACAAACTTTAAACAAGTGAGGTAATAAGGTTTGTTATATGGTATACATAAGTAAAAATCTCTAGATTCAATCCTATGTAAAAGTGCATTTGTATTCACCTTACATATTACTGTCTGTTTTAATTTATACACATATTTATTTGACTAAATACGAAATTTAAAAATATAAACAAAGACTTTTGAATCTTAAAATTTTAACTAAGTACATGTAAAACATGCCAAAAATATGCATTGAATGTTTTGCTCAAACACACTATGTCGTTCCTATAAAAATAATATAACCAAAAAATAAAATGAAAAAATTAGAATTAAAAATTTATTTACTAAATATAAAAATATGATATATGGACTAGACTAAAAATGGAAGTGTTAATTTACATCAAATATTAAAGAGTACGTTTATTGGGTAAAAAATTCAAAGTTAAATAGTTAATTTATTGTTTCTTTCTTGATATAATCTGAGATCTCCCATCTCTGCCATTTTCTTTCTTATTAGATCCTGCAACGAAACCTGAGGACAGATACAGTATTTTTTTAAAGACAATCTTTTTACAGAGAAGAAAACTTTCAATAAGAAGATCGCAAAGGAAAATTCATTTAAAGCAATATTGACTCTTGTCCCTACTACACCTTTCTTCTTCTTCTTCTGCATTCTAAAAACTTTAATTTACTTTAATTTCATCACCGCTTTTCATCTTTTACTTCATTCATATATTTCCCATTTTCCCATTTCTTGATTTTTCTCCGAAGTTTAAATCTTTTCCATATTGGGTCTTGAAAAGTTCAGATTTTTCCCTATATTGGGTCTTGAAAAGTTTAATTTTTTTCATTTGGGTCTTGAATCTTTAAGTCAATCTGGGGTAGGAATTTCCCGTTTCTTGGTTTTGTTCCCAAGTTCAAATCTTTTCTATATTGGGTCTTGAAAGTTTTCAATTTTTTCATTTGGGTGTTGAATCTTTTAGTTAATCTTGGCCAAGAATATACCATTTTCCAATGTGGTTACAGTTTTGATGCAATTGTGTATTATTATCACATGCATGGGAAGATTTGAGGGGTGTGATGATTTGAGAAATGGAGGTTAGATCTGAGAGTGAGATACATATTAGAAGTGAAAAAGTACCATTACAACAAGGACAAGTGATACAGAGAACAAGATTAAAAGTTTGGTTTATAAGGGTTTGTTCCAGTATTTTAATATGGACATGTTTGGTTCAGCTTATTGCTGTTTGGGAACTTTATCATCCACGTTTGTTTTCTGGTTTTACTGGATATACTAAGCTGTCTGTTCATGTTGAAGAGACTTTGCCTTCTCCTTTGCCTCTTCTTCCAGCTAGTGAGTTTCTATGTGCTTGAATCTGTATTGCTTAATGGTTTTTCATTAGTCTTAATATGTTAATTAGTGTCATTGGAGTATGTGTCCGACTTGTTTGGGACGGATGCATAGTTGTTGTCGTTGTAATGCCATTGTAGTATGTGATTTGTTTGCTATTTGTTTGCTGTATAAGTATTAAGTTAGTTGTAATTCATTAGCTAAAAACTGAATACCAAAGAAAGCAAAAGATTCGTATGGGCAAATGCCTACTAGTTGGGATTAAGATATGATTGTTGTTGTTGTTGTTGTGGTGGTGGTGCTTGTATGAGGTTTGGTACTTGCCAGGAAACTTTTTAGTCTAGTTAGAAACATATTATTTGAGGTTTACAGGACTGTTAGTTTTAGAGAACCCCTAATTTGCCTAAAAAGCCAAAGGTTTAGTATTTGAATGAAGTGGACCGAAATAGAGCGGAATGAACCCCAACTAGTTTGAGATTGATTGATCGATTGACATAGACTAACGCAAAATAAGAAAAAGAAGAAGCAGGAGAGGAAACCTGAGCGTGGTTTTCCTAAGCTTGAGATCTGTCGATTCGGAGATAAATAACATTGCAGCTCCGTAATCTAGAGACTACTACCATTACCAATGAGATGGTCAATAGTCAATTTGTCTTCCCTTTTAGTCTTGTCACTATGGCGTCCAAATGCCAGCATAAAGGTTTTTAGTTAGAATTAGGTAGAGTTTAAATTTGCTTCTGAATATCTTCTTTTTGTTCCAAATTGGTATCCATTTAATGATGTATTTCTCTCTGGTAATTGGTTTACTTTGGATAGATGCAATTAAATGTCTGTAATCTAGGTCCCGTAATCTTGAGACTTGCTGCTGTAACCATTCTGAAAAATGGAACCATTATACTAAATATATTCGGAAAAGCTAATGAAGTCACCACATCTGAAATATCGAACCTTAAACTCCTGTTCCTCGACTGACTTAGCGTAGATCCAATGAGTGACTTCGCGCAGAAGAATATATGTACTTTTCCCAATTAAAAGAAATATATTCTGATAAGCTAATGAAGTCACTCATTGGATCTATTCTAAGCCAGTCGAGGAACAATCAATTGAATTAGTAGGAAGCAATTTCTAGGGTTTAAAACAAAAAAGACAGTGTGTTCCCTTGAAGGAAAGGCGAGAATGGGTCTGGCTGAAAGACTTTCTTCTCTAATCCTCTCTGTAGCATTCCTTATTACAGCTCTTTTTTTTTAAGACATTGAATTTTCTTAATTCAAAATTGAGTGAAAAGTCTCATAATCTTCTCATTTTTCCAGGGTTAATCGTCTAGCATGAGTCGTGAAAGTATAAACACATATTTTCTGAAGCTCTAGAGCAAATTAATGCTGCTAAACGAAATGTCTCAACAGTAAGGAAGTAATAAAAAGAGAAAAAGAAATGTCTCAACCATGAAGAGCTAGATGTGAATATACTTTTAGGATGATTAGTGCTGTTTTGCGTCAATTAAAGATTTACTTAATTATCCCAAAGAAATTTATATCTGCCATTGTACTAACTGAAGATTTAGCGACCAAAAGTACCATCACCCAGTCTCATAAGTGTAACATATTAATAGGAACTGTATCTTTCTTTGAGTTCCAAATTCTTCGTCATCTAACATACATAAAATGTTGATACATGATATTATGCAGGAAATTATACAAATAATGGGTTTCTTCAAGTGTCCTGCAATGGTGGATTGAATCAAATGCGTGCAGCCGTTAGTATTTGTTCTTCCGCTTTTTCTTTATACATTAATATTAAATTCAAATGGCAAGGAAGTTGGGAACTCTGGAAACTGTATTCAAACTAAAGTAGGCTCCCATAATTTCAATTCGTACTCCTAATCTGTAAATAGTTCCTCCATTTTTTGAGTGTAGATCTGTGACATGGTGACTGTTGCACGGCTTCTGAATCTAACATTGGTTGTCCCGGAGCTTGATAAAACATCATTCTGGGCAGATCCTAGGTAATTCTGGTGTTATGTAGTTGTATTTCCTTGACCTATTGCTTCGTGTTTTATAACAGCTTGTAACATTTCTTGGCAGCAATTTTGATGATATTTTTGATGTGAGACATTTCATAGCTTCACTAAGAGATGAAGTTCGGATAATAAAGAGATTGCCAAAGAGGTTCAGCAGGAGATATGGATACCAACCACTAGTAATGCCTCCTGTTAGCTGGTCAAATGAAAAATACTACTTGCAACAGGTTTATCTACTTGTTTATGCAATACAACTTTATCATATTATCAATTCATGACTCTGGACATTGTCATTTTTACTTAGAAGACTAGTGCTTAAATCATAAAGCTTTGGCGCGATAAATCTCAACATGCAAAGTACCGTTGTGTTTGCTGTATGTAATTTCATGTACTGCTTTTGATATAGGAATCAGTCTGTATACAGTGATTATAATACTTTGACAATTGGATATTTCTCCTCTGTTGCAATTTATGCATCAGCTACATTTGTTTATCCTGCCCTATTGGACTACACAATGCAGATTCTGCCTCTCTTCAGCAAGCATCAAGTGATACATTTCAACAAGACAGATACTAGACTAGCAAACAACGGGATGCCTCCTGAGCTTCAAAAACTCAGATGTCGGGTGAATTTTCAGGCACTGAAATTCACTCCAGAGATTGAGGCTTTGGGAGAAAAATTGGTACGTATGCTTCAGGCAAGAGGACCATTTGTAGCATTGCATCTAAGATATGAGATGGATATGTTGGCATTCTCTGGTTGCACTCATGGCTGCACTGAAGAGGAAGCTGAGGAGCTCAAACGATTAAGGTGGTAATCTAAGAACGACTTTTGTATTTTTGTTTTATTCTCCTTTTTCTTTATTCAAAATCACATGAAAAGAAGTCTCAAAAGACTTATAATCTTTTAGAATCTTAGAATCCATGCAGCCTTAACACTGATTCTAAGTGAAACCAAGTAGTTAGAGGCCTAGTTGGTTGGTACGCTTAACATTAAATTTGGTGATTTTCAAATGTCACTTTAGAGTTTTTAGAGATTTGTATGTCAGCAGAAATTTGTACAGATCCTCAAGTGTTAAAAGGGATCCCTAATTTGTTGTAAAAGGCTAATTGTTGAGTATTGGAATGAGAGGAGCATTGAGGATTCGTATGTCCGGTACCAACTAGTATTGGATTGAGGCATAGTTCTTGTTCTTTCAAGATCTCAGTGCAAAACATATATAATTCTGCCTAAACCGCTTATTCGAACCAGGCACAAAGGGAAAACACGGGTGGTATTTTACGTTTTCCCTATGCACAGACTTACATTAAAGGTCAAAGACAGATCAAATTTTACTATATAAGACCTGTCTAGTTTCAAAGATTTGATCACAACTTTTTGGCTGGCTTGCTTTTGTTGTTTGTTGATTGAGATGATGTTGCAGCATTTATGTAACTCCATGTAATTTTTCAGTATATGGGCCCCTACAGCTAAACTGCAGCTTAATGGTAGCAGTAGTACTAACGAATTTGATGATTAACATTGTTGAATGATTTAATGGTTTCACTTGGTTCTTCCACTGCGACCAATATAATTTTCTCTATATTCACTCTATCATCTTGACCAACGCGGAAACTTGTTGTCTATATAGTAATTCCTTTCTGGCTCCTTTCGTTTCCTCAGGTATGCATTCCCTTGGTGGAAGGAGAAAGAGATTATATCTGAGGAGAGGAGATCTCAAGGCTTGTGTCCCCTCACCCCAGAGGAGGCAGCTTTAATTCTGCAAGCATTGGGTTTTGAAAAAGACATACAAATATATATTGCATCTGGTGACATTTATGGAGGTGAAAGGAGGATTGCTGCTTTGAGAGCTGCCTTCCCAAAGATTGTAAGTGATTAGTGCTCCTCTACTCTGATTGTGTCTTTTGCCGCGACATCTAAACTACCAACTTAGTGCTGTTAAACATTATCGATAACCTGCGGCCTGTAATAGGGAAAAGGTGCCTTAGCCAACATTTTTTTATAATCTTTTGCATGTATCTCGGGAACAAGTATATTCTACATTGACAATGTAACATGCTTTGAGACATTTGAACCTGGAAATGTGGAATTTATCCTATATACTGGAAAATGTTCTACATAGAAGTAGCTACTAATGCTTACGTTAGGCTGTCTGCATCACTTATAAAAAAAAAAAACATTAGGATGTCTGCATCACACTCCTAGGAGTACGACCCTTTCCCGGACCCTGCATGAATGCAGGATGCTTTGTGTACCAGGCTACCCTTTTTTTAACTGGAAAATGTTTGATGTGTTCTACTGCCAGCTTTTATGGCTGAGGAATTTGTTGTGGCTAATCTTTACATCTAAAACTGGAAATTGTTAGCTGAATTATCCTTTTATCTATCAGCATGGTATGTGATTGATATAAGCTATAATTTTATGTTCAAATATCAGGTGAAAAAGGAAATGCTGCTTGATCCTGAGGAGTTGCGGCAGTTCCAGAATCATTCATCTCAGATGGCAGCCCTTGATTTTATAGTGTCAACTGCTAGTATTGTATTTGTTCCTACTTATGATGGGAACATGGCTAAAGTTGTTGAAGGTCATCGTAGGTACATATTACCTACCGCGCTGTTAATGATTCTGTAACATTAACAACTATTATGTCAAAGGATTCCTAAATAGATCCGTTGCAGGTATCTTGGTTTTAGAAAAACCATTCGATTGGATCGCAAAAGACTTGTACAACTGTTAGATATGCATCAGAATGGAACACTTTCGTGGGATGAGTTTACAGCTGCAGTCCGGCAGTCACATGAGGGAAGAATGGGACAGCCGACTCGTCGCAGAGTTATTGCAGACAAACCAAAAGAAGAAGATTATTTCTATGCAAATCCACAGGAGTGTCTGTGCGAGAGTGCAAGATGTGACGATTTGTTAGGCCCTGATAATTCAACTGCGGTCCGATGAGATATGCGATTCAGAGCATGTCTTGCATGGATATTTAGTCCATAGTTATTGGACAGGCTTTCGTGAAGAAATCAGAGCGAAAGGCGTAAAGTTGTTGGTATACACATTCGAGATCCGTTAGCAAAAGGCCAGAATGCGGCCTTTGGTCATCGGGGCATTTTGGAGAGGTGTTTTTTCTTAGATTGGTAGTTTGTAACTGGGAGAAGCAACAGAAAAAAAATGAAGAAACCAAATGTGTCATACTTGTCAGAAAGAAAAGAAAGTGTCATGTTAATGTGTTCATTCATTTTGTTCATATGTATTTGCTTTCTTCAACAAGTTGAACTTTGCTGATTGTCACATGATACCACAATTATTTACAGTAAGATAACCCTTGTTACAATTAAATTTGCTCTAATTTGTGGAGCAAAGAGTGTAACAGTTCAAATATTTATCTAAATGTCATGCCCAAAAGGGGTAGTTGAAACAAATCCGAATTTTGTGTGCTGAGAAATCTGATAGCTTGGTTGAGTTTGATACTTTGACGACCATAGATGATCAGTTCTAGTGTATCTTCTTCTGTTTGAGAGAGAGGAAGTAGCAACTTAATATAGTACATAACATATGTGAGCCTTACATGGACGATTTGGTAGTCTTTTTAAAAGAAACAACTGGCCACATCGAAAATTTGCGCAAGGTCGAGTCCTTTAGTTTCGGCACATGGAGATAGGAATAGGAAAAAGAGAGATTTTCGTCGTTTGTGGATTACTCAGATAAAACGCGTCCCTGTGAAATAAAGTAGACGGTGGAGAACTGGAAGAGAGAAGGAAAAAGAGTAAAGTATTGAAAAGTCCAACGGGGAAGAACGGCTAACACGTTGACTGCCTTTGATACTAGAGAAAAAAAAAACAAGCGGTCTAACCTAACCCCAAGTAACTGATTGTGTAAATATCTTTTACATTGCCCAATGGGAAGATAATGGTGGCCACAATCAAAGGTTTCAGTTGCTTAGACTAATCTAAAATACAATAAGACCAAAACCTTGCAATATCTGACTGATGTTGTCTTCTGAACTCTTCTACTCCTTCTGATGCTTGAGGAATTCACAAGAAGATAATATAAAACTGCTCTTTCATTATTTACATCAGATAAAAGTAAACTCTGAAGTCCAAGCCATAATAACTTAACTACACTGATCATAAGATCAGCAGAAGTGTAAGCTTACTTAAAAGGGCAGCGCGGTGCACAAAGTATCCCGTATTCAACTGAAGTGTCCTTACTTTGGCTCCCAAAATATGATATCTCCTTGCTCTCCAACAAGACCAAGATCTTTGAGCCGCCTTTCCCCGTAGTATTCTAATTCATCTAGTTCCAGTTCCCTTTCCCTAAAGATATCGTCGATTTGTTTCAATACCTTCTTCTCCCCTAATCTTATCCCAACTGCTATCTGAAGCCTTGTACTGAGGGTTCCTTGCTCCATCAGTTTCTCATCCTGCAATACGCAGTGTTCAATGCCAGAAATAAAACCACATTTACTACATATACTAAAGAAATAAAGTGGTTTTATGCATAGCATTTAGTACAATAGTTTGAGGTAGGTAACAATGAAACATGCATGACCAAGATATAGTAGGCACAAGTTGCAATGCAATAGTGGCGAAGCCAGGATTTTCACTAAAGGGGATCAAATATAAATAAGCAAATCCATGAAGAAGCCAAGAGGTGTCAATATGCAGTATGTATATAGTCAGAAATCTCTACAACAATCCATCCTTCAAAATAACACTTCACTATAACGGCCAAGTTTTCTTTGGAATCAATTTTTCATTTTGTGTTATAATATATGTTCTCTATACGTACGAGGCTGTTATAGAGAGGTTTGACCGTACATAAAAAAAATATTTACCTAGCTACACAATGTATATTTCCGATGAAGGGGTGTGTACATGTGGCCCCACTACTGAATGCAATGCAACTCAACTGATACTTCTAATGATGTAAATTTACCTCTTCAATTGTGGTGTGATAGCCAGAAAGTGCGGATTTGCATGCATCTCGTACGACTTTACATATGAGCTCCTCATTTGCTCTGCTAACAGGCAACCCAAGATGACCCCAAACAGAATTTCTGAAAATTGATTCTAGTAGGAAAGCGTCTGTTCCGCCAAGGGCAACCAGCCTCAGATATGGAATCATAGTAGGAGGGAGAGATTGTCCAATCTTTATGTCAAAGTAAGCAGTTTCTCCTATGCCATTTGTCTCTGCTATATCCAGCTTGTCTCCATAAAACTCGTCAGACTCTGATATTTCTAATGTTAATGTAAATGCATCACGAGCTGAACTTGGTTCGATGAAACCATAGTCAAGCGCCATATCAGCATTACTTTTGTTCAGGTCATATTGGATGAATAGCTGCCATTAATCAACACATCTGTTATCTACCATTTTGGTATTAATTCATACAAAGTTTGCTTTTCTAATGGAAATACTTGATCAAACAAATGAAGCAAACTAGTAAGGCCTACTTTAGGCTCTTTATTAGTGAGCTGTAACAATTAGATGATCCGATAACAACTGCTGCATAACATGGTGCATTAAGCTCCCGATATGTGCAAGGTCCGGGGAAGGGTAGGACCACAAGGTTCTATTGTACGCAGCCTTACCCTGCATTTCTGCAAGAGGCTATTTCTACGACTCTTGGTCACATGGCAACAACTTTACCAGTTACACCAAGGCTTCCCTTCAACTGTTGCATAACCCTTGCAATTAAAAAGCAGGAGTCATGAATATTAATTTTTCACGATGTTAGCTTTTCGATGAACAATAAGCGGAATAACTAGTCCAGCTAGTTGATTTGTTTAGTGAAAAGAGTTTCTGAATTTTGAAGAACTCTTTACCTGATCTCCAGCTTTCAGTTTCAATGGACTTCGTAAAGAAAATAACAAATCCCATGAGAACAGACCGGCTGGTCCCCTAACTTCATGCGCGTGGTCTTCTGTTGTCACTCTGGCATTGTGGTTTGTCTGACAATTAAACCATTTATAATCAAATGTACGATGATATGCAATATCCAAAGATAACTTTAACAAACAAAGAAATTCTGTTAACTGTCCGGTCTCAGTTGATACTCGTCATTCATCACTATCTAAGTGATTTTCAGTTACCTAGAACTTACCAGGTCAGCAAAGGGAACGAGAATAAGATTTTGATTTCGAAGACGGGAAAATGCCCTTGATCTCAGTATTCCAAATGCCCAGAAGAAATCATCCAAAGTTATAGGAAAAGGGAAAAGCTGTTTGTTACGAAGTATGACTTCTTCTTCCACTTTTTGAAATTCATTTTGCACATAATCTTTCACACTCAGCGTCGTGCTTAACAGTTGAGTCCCTGCAAACCATAGCATGACAAACAAATTAATCAAAAATACCCCGAAAAAAACTTTAATTCTCATTTGTCCAAACAAGGACAAACTCATTTCTTATCTATGATCCGTTAAGACATACAGATCCTCTCTAACAAAGTCAGAAGGGATCACAACTTCATATGTCGCAGGAAAACCATCAACTATCCTACAACATAGTACAAGATTGCATCCAAAGCTACAATGTACAAACCAAGTTCAAGGGATTATGTAACGAAATATTAATACTAACTCTCAGTACTCCAGAATTCTAAGACAATAAAAATAATAAAACAATGAGTGCGAGTGTTGATGCAATGGTAGATTTTCGCTTTGGTAGCGGGAAGGTCACGAGTTTAAGGCACGAAAACAACTCACGTGGAAATGCAAGGGGAAGACTGCGAGTACTTTATCATGAAGTAATCCCTTTAGTAATGAAACAAGTTTAAGTTCTACGCCGTGATAGTGAAACAGTTATTTACACAATCAGGTCATTTATACGGTAATTATTGGTAAATCTCGACAATGAATATTACGTAATTAGTAACCTGGTAAAAATGATAACTAACATGCTATCACATGTGCACTGATAGTGTAAAAATTCTTCAAATTTTCAGTGTATATAACTTAACTCTATAAAACAGTGAACATAAATATCTCCAAGTTTTTTTTTTAATAGCATTTTGTACAAGTAAACCAATATACCTTGAATCTCAGAGAGCTCCTCTTCAGACCTGCACTGAATAACATACAAAGCAACCTTCATCAGTAACATAACTTCCAAATACAATACTGATATTTATTATACGAAACAACAGCAACAAACCCAGTTTAATCTCACAAGTGGAGTCTGGAGAGCGAAGTGTGTACGCAGACTTTAACCTTAACTTTATACAGAGGTTGTTTTAGGTAGACCCTCGGCTCTCAGGAAAAATAAAAAGAAAGGGGCAACAACAAGCAAACAAATCGGAAAACTGAAGAGAAAATACAAGACTAATACTAAGTAATGCGGTCAAAAAACTGAAATGAAAGCAACAACAAGTATTAATAGAAGTCTAAGAATACAAAAATACACAACTGACACTAAGTAATGCTACGTTGCTCGAACTTTCCGAAAATATCAATGGGCGCGTGTCAGAAACTCCAAAAATAGTATATTTTTGGAGGATCCGACACGGGCTCCCAGCTGTTTTGGAGAGTCCTTGTAACGTAAAAGTAATATAATAAAGCTACTGTTACAAGACAAGAGGGGTTGCTCTGATGGTAAGCAACCCCCACTTCCAACCGAGAGGTTGTGAGTTCGAGTCTCCCAAGAGCAAGGTGGGTAGTTCTTGGAGGGAAGGATGCTGGGGGTCTATTTGGAAACAGCCTCTCTACCTCAAGGTAGGGGTAAGGTCTGCGTACACACTACCCTCCCCAGACCCCACTAAGTGGGATTATACTTTGTTGTTGTTGTTGTTGTACTGTTACAAACAAGGACAAAAATTATTATACAAAAAAAATTAAAAGATTAAAATAAAGGCAAACCCACCAATATATAGTAGAATCAGTAGACTTTGGAAGAACATCCATATAATATTTCCACTTGGAATCATCTCTCCATTTCTCTCTCAACAAGAAAAGTGCAACAGAAATCCAAGGTTTGAATCCACTACAAACATTCCCAATTTCAGATTCAGCAACTGCATCTGGATTAATCCAAAATCTTCTAGGAACTTCTAAAACAGTTTCACCTTTAGCTATATCTCTTTTAGCAACAAGTCCTAAACCTTCTGGTACAATTCCTGGCTTTACCGGTGTCTTAGCTGTTACAACCCCTTCTTTACATAGCCACTGCCAAAATATTTGAACTGGTTCTGGTATTTTTGGGTCAAGTTCTGTTAACTGAAGTGAACTTATCACGATTGGTTTTTGATAAGTGTAAAAAGTTTGATGCTGCTTTGTTCTTGATTTTGTGGTTTTGAGTGGACAAAGGAAAGAAGAAGAGGGTAAAGTGTGTACAGAGAAAACTGAAGCCATTTTTGTAGCTTTATTTGCCTTTGGTTAGCTTTGGTTCCAGTGAGTTTTTGTAAAGACTGGCTTTACAGTTGCTAGATTTCCAGATGAGGTTGTTATACAGTTAACACACCACTTTTTTTTTTTCTTGTACTTTGAATTGCCAATTTGCGGTAATTCAGTCAAACTATGTGACATTATTTTCCTTAACCAACTAATAGTTAAAGCGCGGCGCGTGTGCTCAGCTTTTGTTATACTCCGGTTTGGAAAGTAAAAGTCTATTCTATACAACCTTATAACTCATTTGATCAAGCTTTTAAAATTAACTTAATTTAAGAAGTATTTTTCTCAAAATTATTTTTAAAAAGAGTGCTTTTGGTGATAAAACATTTGTGTTTGGCTAATCTATATCTATCTATATCTATATCTATATCTATCTATATTATTATAAAAGCACGAATAATTTGCTCTAAATGTTGAACGATAAAAATATCCCTAAAATATTAATCGACCTTTATACCCTCTAAAAGTTAAAATATATTTTGGAAAGATAATTGACTTTCGGATAAAATTATCACACCGAAAACCTTATCCTAATACAAATTCATATGAAGTTCTTATACGAATTCTCTCATTATTGAAGTTCTAAAGCTATACCAATCCCAGCTATATAAGAATACCCTCTTACCATTATAAATAGGGTTATACCATGTCTATTTATCCCAGATATTTTTAGATCGCGTAAAGCCATGGTAATTGTTAGCAGGTTATGCAAGTGGGACTTTTCTGAGCAAGACCTGGAGAGAAGGCCAGAATTTACTTGAAAAGATGGCTTAGAACTCAGGGTGGACAACCAGGAATGCTTCTATCACTCCAATGGTACACTCTGTACCTCTGAACCCTTCCAACACTATGGAGGAGAACATGGCTACTCTTTTGACACAGATAAGCATCCTCACGAAAAGGTGGAAAAATCTGGGGTTAAGCAGCAGGTTCATATTGTAGATACTACCAATGTGGGTTTATGTACATCTTGCATTAGCCAACCCATAGGTAATCCATGGACTGCAGACCAGGAACATCATCATCAACATGAAGACATGAACTACGTGGCAATTTATGAAGGGCAGCGACAGGAAAACCAGAATTGGGGTCAGCATGCTCCACAGCAGTACCTGCCCCTTTAGCCACAATACAATGT
>JASVEL010003023.1:0-145325 GCA_032618575.1 Nicotiana noctiflora
CTGAGATAAAGTTGGAGGAGATCGAGCGTGCTGAGGATGCTACGCACACTGAGACCACATAGGGACTTCTCTTAACTCTCTACCCTTCCTTGTTCTTATTTTTGTTAAGCATTGGTGACAATGCATATTTTTATTCAGGGGGTGGTTTATTTTGGATGATTCATTATGACATTGATAGTAGGCCAGTAATAACTCTAATACTCTTTTTCTTTTATCTTTATTTTTACTTTGCTTATGCATATATTCTTCCATTTTATTTGATGTATATATTCATTTCCCTTCGATTTGTATATTCATTTGTCTTACTTTCCGTAGTTTATTTCATGGCTTATTGAGTTTTTTTTTCTTAGTAGTATAACTTTCTATTTACTTTAGTAGCTTCTTTCTGATTTGGTAGTTTCTTGTTATGTGTAAGTGAGCAATAAGCCTTTCGTTTTCTTAATGCCACCGTTCTTTCCAAAGATGAGTTTTGTGTGAACTGGGTGGGTCTCCCAATGATGGATAGTGTGACAACCATTTGAAGGGATTGAGTCCGGTTTTTTTTCTTTAATGTTTAAGTAAAAAATAGTAGTAATAAACAAAAAGGGTCTCAACCATGTTTCGCTTGGTACAAACACATTTACCTACGACTCTATAGCTAAAAATAAGTTGTTGGCAAAAAATAGCTCTAGTTGTGACCTTTTGACTCTTGTCTTAACTTAAGTAGTCATCGAGTGGTTAAGTCGAGCCATTTGTGATTATCACTCTTAACTAGGGCTGTTGTGGTCCCTCGACTCTGTTCTCTTTAGCAATCCAGCGGCGTGAGAGGTGAGATATTTAGTGGCAAGTCCAAGTACCCGTACTAATAGTCTATAATTTGCCCCGAATATTTTTCTAGGCAAAATTCTAAGTGTAGCTTTTCTTGAGAAATGATTGCAGGCTCTTCTTGGTCAAATTTGAAATTTTAAATCTTCCATAACCTACCAATGTGATATCCTTAGTCGACACATTTGAGCCTAAGCCTTTTTTCTTTCAATAACCACGTTATAAGCCTTTATCCATTTTGTAATGACCCCCTCTTGGCACTCGATCTTTCCTCAGAATTCTTGAGAAATAATTGGCTAAAACATAAGTTTGGATGAGAGGTGAAGAGCGTGAAAGTGATATAAAGGTACAAAGAAGAGGAAAAAAAAAGGGAAGCAAAGAAAAGAAATAAATAACAAAAAGAAAAATGCCAAAAAAAGTGAATAAAGTAAAAAGTTAAAGGGATTCAAAGAAAACAAAGATGAAAAGAATGGAGTAAACAAAGAAGGAGAAAATGAGTATCATGACCAAGAAAGAGAAACTCTAAGTCTCTCTGGTTCTCCTGAGGAAAAGAAAATGACTCAAAGAGTTGATAAAGTATGAGCCAGAAATAGAAAATGGAGTACTTAAGAAAAGATAAACTCTTTCTATTCCAGCAAGTCCTACCTTGATCCAAAAGCCTTCATTACATCCAGAAAAAGCCCTACAAGATTTCAATTTGAGTAAGTTTACATTAGCGGTGATTTACAGTCCCTCTGTTTCAATTTATATGAACCTATTTCCTTTTTAGTCTGTGCCAAAAAGAATGACCCCTTTTCTTATTTGAAAATAATTTACCTTTATGCAATGATTTATAGCCACACAAAATAAAGGTGCCTCATTTTACACTACAAGATTAAAATTCTTCTTTCTTTTCTTAAACTTCATGCCCAGTCAAATGGGTTCAAGTAAATTGAAACGGAGGGAGTAGTACTTAAAGTCGTACTTGTGACATTGTTTGAGAGAGATGAGCGAACTTTTCACAATCCTTGCATTGAGTGTTATATTCTAAAGTGAGATATGCTAACAGAGAGTAGAGGAGGAGTTTGGGATCCACAATGACCTACATGAGACAGTGAGTTTCCTTGATGAATAAAGTCAACCCTTGATGCTCTAGTGTCACATTAAAACTATTGTACTCAAAAAGTCAAATTATTGCATTGTTGATAATTCATACGTGTTATGGGTAATTGATGGTCCCAATTGATGTGTGATTGATTCAACTTAGGCCGACTAAAATAGTTCTTTTCTTGTGGAGGTGGGAATTACCTTATTTGCTTGAGGGCAAGCAAAAACTTAAGTTTGGGGAGTTGATAAGAAAGATTTTGACTACTTATTCCTACTCATTTACTTTCGTTTTAGCTCAAAATTGCTCAAAGGTATTCCCAAAATTAATGAAATGTGCTTTCTTGCAGGAGTGGTGGAATATGAGCCAAAGAAATAAAAATCAACTCAAGAAGGAGTAATTTTGGACAAAGACCAAAAGAAGGCTAAAAGAGCAAAATGTGGACCGCACAATATTGAGTGCAGACGCAAAACATAAAGAATACTCTGACAGGAATTCCTTTCAAAGCGGACCGCACACTTTTGTGTGGCCGCAGAAGATAAAGTTTAGAAAGATAGAATTTTGGGGTCATGAAGAAATACGGACCATACCATTATTGTGCTGCCACAACATCAAGAGCGCGACCACACTAAAAAATGTGCGGTCTACCAAAGTCCCCATGCCAAAGCCAAGGTCACTATCATGTCAAGCCAAGTTTCAAAGTGCGGACCGCACACAGAATTGTGCGGCCGCAGAAGTCTAGTAAGGGAAATTTTGTCTGATAAGTTTATATAAATAGATCTTTTTTTCATTTTTAGGTTCAGTTTTGTGCACCTGAGAATAGATAGCCATTTTTCTTTACTGTATTGGGTAACATTGTATTAGTTTAACATTTTAACATTAGATTTTCTTCCCTTAATCTTCTATTATGAATTTTATCATAGTTTCTTCTTTAATTTCTTCATTTTTTATGAGTAGCTAAATTTCTAACTAGGGTTGTGCCCAACCCTAGTATGGATACTTAATGGGTATTTGATTTAGGACTTGTTTGTGATTGAGTTAGTGATATTTGGCCTAGTTCTTGCTTGAATTTGAGAATTGATGGTTGCAAATATTGATTAATGCCTAATTGAAGAGAGATTAAGTCTAGGAAAACAAGAATTTGATAGCCCCAATTAAAGGGTTGAATATAGAAATAGTAAGACCCAACTTGAGCATTTATCACTTGTTTTGTGCAATACCCATTTGGACTTAAGAAAGCTAAACTCGGCAAAATCACACTAACTATCGAGAGGTATTAAGTGGATAATTACATGTGATTTCTATATTACGACCCCGACCAAAAAAACTTGCCATAAAGCCTATAATCCGTTAGGTAACCACCTAGGTGGAATACATGATCTTGAAAAAGAAAAATACCTAAAAAATTATCTCTTAGCTTTTCAATTGCAAGCATTAGCCTAATCATTAGATGTAGATAGAAACAACCAATCATGTGGAAGTGAAATCTAGGGTACATCATACACTGCACTAGGTGTATGCCTAATTCTATATAAAGCTCGCTGTGGAATCGACCCCGACTCGCATTGGGTATTATAACTGCATCGACCGTCTCACAATCCCAGTTAGTGGCGTGAGTTTGGGATACATCAATACTAGTGTGATTAACATGGTAAGGAGGCTATGTTGTGAGTTATGTTAGTCATATGATAGTCGTGTGTTATATTTTGAAGTCAAGCTGTGGAGCAAAAGTAGATGAACGCAATCATAAGTTACATTAATAGGTTCTACTCAAATTCTAGTCAAATGTAATAGAAATTTTATCCAAATATACTTAGAATTACAGGTTATTTTACCCATCAAATTGAATATCTATGAGTCTAGTTTCTAATGTATTAAACCGTTTGTCAATACTACATCAAAGTAGAGAGATATATGTATTTTTGCAAGACTACGCAGACTGCTAGGTGACAAGTAGGTGCGTCACCTACTTGCTTAAATGAGAGTCCAAAAATGGGATAAGAGGCTTTTTAAAGGGATATTTCGTTAATACAAGACACTAATAAGAGGGCACAATAACCAGACCTAAACATTGGAAAACATCCCTTAAAAAATTAACATAAACCCTAATTGAATTTCTCTCCTTTTCAAGTTCTAGTTGGAGAAAAAACCTTGAGTTTAAAGAACCAAGATATGAGCTGAGTTATTCAAAAAATAAGGTGAGTTTTCTTCTCCTTTTTATCTATTTTTATGATGGATATGTGTGAAAAGTCGTTCTATAATTCTAAGAACTCACATCGGCGATGATTGAAAGACGTGACTTAGAGATATTCACTTGTAACAGACTACTTTGTTGATTGTTTTGTGTTGTTGTTGAATTGCATATTTTATTATTATTTTATGGAGTTTTAAGAGGAGGAATGGTGTGGTGAAATACACATAAATGCAGGGTGGTGGAATGGTCATTCATCATAATATTTTTTGGGTCGTTTAACACTACTACGGTGGTCGTTTTGCGTATTAAGAGATTGTGGTATGTTGGACTATTTTGTAGTATATTATGGTCTATATAATATTGGAAAATAATGTATATACATTTTTATTGTTGTGTTCTTGTGTTGTTGGTGTTATCTTAAATTTGGAAGAAGAAAGGATTATAGGGGAGATGTTGTCCGTTTTAATACAAAATAAGCTTGTCATTTATTGTGCGGTAGTTGTCTACCTTTATTAATTTAATGAGTATTATTATTGTTGTTGTAGATTAAGGTGCGAAGAGAAGCTCAATGTGGTAATTGGAAAGATTGTGATAAGGTATGTTAAGGCTAAACCTTTCTTAATTTTGGCATGATCCCTTAACTACATGAGTTTGATAACGAGGCATAAAGAGAAGTTCGTATTCCTGAACTTATGAACATTTATCATAATCTCATAAGTTGCAGTATTCTCCCTTATCGGGACTTTATATTTAATTAAGTATTGTCTTCTTCCAATCAAGAGAGTAGAGGGTCTCTCTCTCTCTCTCTCTCTCTCTCATATATATATATATATATATATATATATATATATATATATATATAACATAGAGAGTATTATAATATTTTCACCACCGTCGAGCTATAATCGGTGGGCAGGCCCCTATTAAGCAATAATAGATCAGATGGTAAATTATATACCAAGCCTACTATGGTTGAGAGCCTTGAGAGAACCTAGAATGGCCAAGATACAGAGCTTGGTATGGTCGAGCGCCTACGAGCGAGCCTACTATGGCAGATCAGTTACACATATCGAGCCGTATAGAGCAAGACAACTATTTTACTTACTATATTGAGAGAAATGAGTCAGTATTAGTAAGTAAGCATATTTTCAAATTGTATTTGACTCCCAGGTACTTTTAGTTATTATATTATCAGTTCAGTTTCGGCTTTCAGTTATTCGGTTGCCTTACATATTCTGTACATTATTCCGTACTGACGTCCTTTTTGCCGGGGATGTTGCATTTCATGCATGCAGGTCCTGATTGATAGTTCGACAGACCCTCCCAGCAGATAGACTCAAACATCAGCTTGGTTGGTAAGCTCCACCTCCTCGGTGTTACCAGGTCTAGACCTTGGTGTCCATTTTATGTATACAGGTTTGATGGGTAGGTCGAGGCCCTGTCCCGGCTATGGTACAATTCAGTTATCTCTAGAGGCTTGTAGGGGAGTCATGTACATTTTTTATATCAGTATGTGGCTTTACCAGCCCTATGTTGATATTTAGTTTGATATTGCTAGGTGTAGACATTATTTTCAGATGATTTAGAATATGGCTTCATTGGCCAAAATTGAGGGTTACCCCTCCAGAGTTTACATTTATAGAGTGATATGCCGGGACCGAGTATAGCACCGGATGTCGGCCACGCCTCTTCCGGTTTGGGGCGTGACATTTTAGCACATGTATTTTCTTTTAATTTGACTAGTGCCGCTCTTTTGTATTAGAATTATATTCCTAAAATGTGGTAAAATGTGGGAATTATTCTATTTTAACGAATAGAAAATAAAATATTATTGTAGAACTATAGGCATCCAAAATTTAACTTCAATAGTTTTTGAATGAAATCTTGACATAGTTAGAACCATCGGTTGTGTCTACCGGCGGAAGTTCAACTAAGGCGATGGAATTTCCGAAAGACTGTTTTGTGAATTTAGAAAAATATATTATTAAAATATCTGAAATGTCAAGTTTTTTTGGTAGTGAAAAGGGTAGAGGGATAATATGGTAACTTAACCCACCCCAGATAAGCAATGAGTGGTTCACTTTTTGCTTTTTAGTAAAACGATGCACACGCGTAATAATTCGTGCTAAGGAGGTAGAACCTAACCCAAATCATTTTCTACGTAATCTTTGTGGATGATACAGTAGGATTCACAGTGCATTTGCGTGAGTTGCTGGAACTAAAAGAAGTAAAAACAACAAACAAAGAACAACTTCATCATAATCGCTAGCTCTCTTACTGTTCAGATGCAACGACAAGAAGAAAGTCAAGCCAAGAACAGGATGAGAATGAAAAAAAAAAGGAACAGACAGTGATGCAGACCATTATGCCTCGGTAAGGAGCAATATAATATTAGTACAATACACATAGATATCCCTTTCATGATTCAGTGTCAATCCCTAGAACCCTAAAGGTCCTAAATAAAAAGAAATACTATAGTTCTAAAATAAGTGATATTTTTAAATGTTTTCACACGTATTAAGAAAATCACTTTTTAGTACTCCCTCCGTTTCAATTTATGTGAACCCATTTGACTGGGCACGGAGTTTAAGAAAAGAGAGAAGACTTTTGATCTTGTGGTGTAAAATGAGGCACCTTTATTTTGTGTGGCTATAAATCATTGCATAAAGGTAAATTATTTCCAAATAAGGAAAGAGGTCATTCTTTTTGGCACGGACTAAAAAGAAAATAGGTTCACATAAATTGAAACGGAGGGAGTATTAATTACCAATAGAATTGATCATTTTAATCTTATTATCTCACATAAACACTTCTAACACATATTCCAAACACTATTTACTCCAAGGACACTATTTGCGGTTTTTATTTTTGTTTGCCTTTCTTTTCAATGTGCCGAGGGTCGATTGGAAACAGCCTCTCTGCCATTTCGGAAAGAGGTAATGCCTGTCTATATATTACCCTCCTCAGACCCCACCTTATGGGAATATACTGGGTTGTTGTTGTTGTTGGTGTATTTACTCCAAGGACAATGTAGTAAAACATCATTAAGTCATTCTTGCAATCCGAAAAAATTATTTATTTTGGACCACAAAAAAAGGCCAAAAAATTACTTATTTTGAACCGGAGGGAGTATTACGTAGTAGCAGTTTAAACTAATTTTTTTTCTTTGAAAGGAAAAGATTAGAAAAAGGTTAAAGAGAGAACTCATTGAATTGCTGCTGCTCATTAAGAAAGAAAGAAAGCAAAAAAAAAAGTCAATATAATAATGGCTTGTTCTTCTTCCACTCCTTTTTCTAAAACTTCCAAGGAAGGACTTGAGCTAGCGTTAGGTAGTTTGGAATGTGGATCAAAATCAACTCCTTCTCATGATTTCATATTAAAAGAGCGACATCATCAGGAATTAGGGTTAGGGTTAGGGTTAGGGTTAGGGTTAGGTTTGGTTGATGATGACAATATGGAAATGGAGGCAGCAGCTAGAAATTACCAGGGATTTTGGTGGGGAAGTCATGGCCTCCATCATTCTTCTTCCCTTGTTTTAAGCTCTAAAACCTCATCATGCTCAATTCCTCAGCCAGGACTCTGGTTCTCTTTACGTCCTTCAATTAATCGGTACCCACCTTCCTAATATGACTAACTTTTTATTACAATTATGAATTTATATACGTATTTTCTAGAATATTTCACAATGAGAAAAAGCAAAAGCGCAATACTTTTAACATGATCAATGTTTATAATATATTGGTACAATATTGTTTTTTCTTCATTTACAAACTATTTTTCGTAGACTGCATCACCAATGACTTTATTTCCTCTTACTGTATTCAAATATTGTTTATCTACGCTTAGTATTTACTGTCTAACAACAAGTGTGGTGATATTTTTAAATTATTGTTTGGCTATGGCAGGAAAGGGGACGTTCTACCGCAGGTTCCAAAAGCCTTTATAAGAGTGAAGTAAGTTCTCCACTTCAATTCAGAGCCCTTCATCCCACTTTTTGTTATGACGTTCGAATTTTGAGAATCAGATGGATTACTCTTTGATCGTAATGTATCATATTATTTTTAAATATTTTGAATGATCAACTATTGTGAATTGTAGTACTTATTATACTATTTTGAAATATGTATATTCTATTTCGTAAAAATTTAAAGATTTTATGTCTAACGATACATTCAAAATTAAAAATTTGAATCTCGAAAACGCGAAAAGTACCAACTAAATTGAGACTAATGAAGTATTACTCATATTAGGGAAAATTTTATCTGAGACAGAAGCAGTAAACAATGATATGCTTGCAGCGTTAATTTCTTTTTCTCTACAATTGGTTTAGAATTATACAAATCATTTCCCTTTCAACTTTTAGAGATGGCTTTGCAATATAGGATGAGTTATTTTCGGTATAAACTTCCTTATTACCTATATACCTTTTCGTAAGATTATTAATTACTACAATATTTGATTTGTGATAGTATGCTTCAGCAAGAAGTTTGATTATCTCATCTGTGTTTAATTTTCCAGAAAAGTATATACATTTATTTACTTAATTAATATTAGCTTCAACACGTCCACGGTCTCTTCTTTCAAATTAGGTATGTGAAAACTCTTTTTGATATTGTTGAGAGATTCGAACCCAAAACCTTTGTCTACTACTTAAAACATATTTAATGTGTACCCATCATATTCAAGAGTTTAAGTTATTTTTTAGAGTAACCATACATTTATTTACTTAATTTTTTATGTTTTCAATAACTAATAATTATATTACTATACTAATTTTTGTATAACTTATATGACAATTTATGTACATTATTTTATGCAAGGTAGAATACAAAATAAAGAATACATGAATTTGCAATATGTGAATACGAGTATTCAAACACAAAATGTCCATAAATATTTACGCATTTTTCTACATTAATCCACGTTAATATTATAATTCAGATCATTTTATAATTTGAGACAGATTATAGTATACACCTTATAGATTCGTTAGAACTCAATAGTTTCAGCTCGAACTCTGAGTTTGTGTTTAAATTTAAATAATAAAAATTTCTGACCACCAATAAAATTCAGATGTATGCTATTAAATTTCGGAAATCAAACAACAAAATGTTCAAAGTTTAAATCTGCCCCTGGTTATAACCCAGCTAGACGGTAAATTTGTACCGTTCAATTTTTATGGATCTTGGATGTCAATACATAATATTGGATAAATTTTAAAAAATACATACATAAAATATCTAATTTGACGGACAGACGGACCATGGGTACATATATACCGAATATTGCAAGCTATAGATACGCCCCACGCATAGCTAGGTAAAACTAGTTTGGGTTAGAATTATTTCCTCTATAAAAGTATCACTATATTTTGCCTATAAAAATATTACTATATAGGTCAACATGATCATGTCAAACGTCTGTCATCTCATAGCGTTTCTTCAACTTACTAATGATGCTGCTGTTGAAAGAAAGTGAAAACGTGTGAAAGAAAACCTGACTCTTACTTTTCCCTTTCATTTCATCTATCTGATAGAGATGAGAACGTGACAGTCTTCATGGTTAAAACCTACCTGGTTAGAAAGCTTGGTCTCTCCAACGAAGCTGAGGTCAGTTTTTCTCCTCCCGTATACAAGTTTTATTGTGTGCCTTATACAACCGACATGTGAGGCTTCTTCTTGTCTCACCGATTTATAAAACTCAAGGTACACAAAAATTTGGATATACGAAATTGTGAGACAAAAAAATATCTCATATAACTAGTGTAAGTTATATGAGATACAAAATATAATTTTCTCCTCCGGACTATCTCATGATCCTGCTCTACAATAAATAAATAAATAAATACAAAATTGAGAAAATTGGACTTTTTTTACTATTGGTATCGTGTTGGGACTTGGGAGTTGCATGGACGAACACAAGTAATGTTTAGCAGTAATATGTTGGTTCATTTTCAGAGTAGGTTCAATGACCTTTCCCGTGTATTTTAGATTTTGGTACTTCATTTTGGGACAAAGATCTAGTAATGATTAAAACACACAGATTCTTGGATTTTAACAGCTTTCAACTGTCAAAAGCTTTCATTTCCATTATCCATCAACTTTAGTGGGCGTTTGGACATAAAAATTGTATTTTTTTATAAAAAATAATATTTGTAGTTAGGTTGAAAAATAGTAATTTAAAATTATGTTGAAAAACTCATTTTTGAAAAATTTCATGGACAAATACATCTTTAAAAAAATAAAATAAAAATTATGGACAAACGAAGCCTTAGAATAAGCTCTTCGATTCAATAACATGTTTAGCCAAGCTTCTTAAATCGGTTTATTTTGAGGGACTATTTATTTCTGACTAATTAATTTGAAAAGTATATTTTGAGCAATACATAGTGTTTCACAAAGCTTTTGAAAATTGTTTTAAGTGTATTTTTCTTAAAATTATTTTTCAACAAAAGTGCGTTTTAGAAGAAGTTAATTTTTCCTGCTTTCCAAAATTATTTCTGCTTTTATTCAACGGCATTTTTTCTTCTTCTAAAAGCTTGACCAACCAACTTAATTTAAAAAAAAAAAGATTCTCGCAAAAACTATGACAAAAAGAAACTTGGTCAAATAAGTTATATATAGTTTCAAAAGTGTTCCATCTTGATGTAGAAAGTTGAAGGGAAGTATCAGTCTTGTTCTTACAAACTTTTTCAGCCAATTTTTTCTTCTTTAACTTGTTAGGTCAAAAGTTCACTTGAAATGGGTCTTTGGTTCTAAAATATCAATAGAAATGCGCTAATTTGTATATATGTATCCTTTTCCGCGTTCAGTATGTTATTCTTGTATCAATCTCTTTTCTCTTGGTTCATACGTGGATTTCTGACAGTATTGTTGACCTGAAAGCCTTAACAACTTAGCAGAGTTTAGCTGGATAATTTTCTCATCTCATGGTTACTTGAGAATTCCATCATCAATATTTTAGTAGTATGGCTTATTTTCCTTTCATCTAATGTTACGGTCCAAAATTCAATTAGTCGTAATGACACATAATCCAACACGCTAGTTATGTTAAACAACAATTTCATAATTTCTAAAGAAGAATAAATATAAACTCATTAAATAAAATATCGGAATTTCTATACAAAATTCCAATGATTGATAATATAAATCATGAGGTTCTAAGACTTAGAATTTACAAAGATGATATGGATTAAGTACATCATCGTTTGAAATATACATAAATAAATTTTCAAAATCTAGAGCTACAAAGAACAAGTGATAGCTATATCCGAAAAGCAGGTACATCTTTAGTGTCATCTCTAGCCATAAACAGATATATCATCTCAAAAGTTCAACACACAAAGTGTAGAAGTGTAATACAAGTACAACTGACCTCATATGCTCAATAAGTAACATTGCTAACCCTGGGTTAAAAGCAATGACGAGTTTGGAAGATGGTTAGAGTCCAATACCAATGACCAATAACAACTCCTGATAATGTAATGAAGACAATAAAAATGAATAACTTAAAAGACATTATGCTTAGCTCGTTCATATTTACGGAGAAGTAGACATGTTTTTCAACAATAACAGTCAAATACCAAATCTTGCCACTGAAATAAATTAAACATGAATTTATATAAAAATAAGACTGTATTTTCCAATTTACGGTATCAGATAAGATTGTTCGTTTACCAAGTAGCATGAAGAAAGTACATATATATGCCTACGTGTCAAATATACATGTCAAATCTTCAATTATCATATATTGCCTAGTATGAAGAATACATATCTCTAAGCCTATATGTCAAATATACATGACAATCATCAACTGTCATATTATCGTCTAGCATGAGAAAAATACATCTCTATGTTTATATGTCAAATACGCGTGCGAGGTAGATAATCTCCTTATGATATCCTCAAGTACACTCATTCTTAGCATTTTACGGGTGCCTGGTGTAAAAGCCCCTCACCAAGCATATGTATATATCATTGTGTTTGCGCTCACTACTGGTATGTCAGACTCTCGAGGGGTGGATCCTGCACAAGCTCTAATAATAAAATCAATAAGGCATGATGCGGCATGCAACCCGATCCAAATAATAATAAAGCAATATGGCATGCTACCGCATGCAACTCGATCCATATAATAATAATCCAATAAGGCATTTTATCTCATGTAGCCGGTACAGATAAATCTCCCTTAACAAGGCTCTCAGGCCTACCTCAGTCATCAACCTCTTAAGTCTCAAGGGCTCACAATCCTATATTATTCAACCCAAATAGTACCACGCATGAAAAGTAACAACAACGTGTGATGCAACAATAAGTAATGACAGAGAGTGAGATATGATATGCAAATAAAGAATCAAGACTAAATGAATAGTGATAGTTAAATTAGATAGTCCAAATTAAATTAACAGAAATAGTCTCCTTAGGTATAAACCAAATAATCACATAGCCTAAACATGATTTATAACACGAATCATAGTTCATATAATCAAACAAGCAGAGAGAAGATATATATAACAAGACATAAGAACAAAATAAATTTGGTAATAGTCTAGAAGTCAACTCGGATCTCAATTATACCGGTGCACGCCCACATGCCCGTCATATAGCATGTGTGTCATCCCAATACACCTCATATAACATAGTTCCCATAGTTAAATACCCTCAATTCCAAGTTTAAATATGTTACTTAGCTCAAACAAGTCAAATCCAATATCGAGCAAACCAAACAATACTCTATAAATGCCGTACCGCATAAATCAACCTTCGAGCGACTCGAAACTAGCCAAAAGTAACTCAAATACATCAAATAACGCCAAAGCAAACAAACCCGAACAATAAAGATCAAATGTTTAGTCATTACTCAAAGTCAACCAAAAATTCAACTCTTGGGCCCGCACCTCGGTATCCGACAAAGCTTATAGATTTCCACAACCCATTCAATTACGAGTATAACCATACTAATATCACACAAATTCAACTCCAAATCTATATTCAAAACTTAATAATTCATTGTAGGAAAATTTAGACAAAACTCAAATTTCTCTTTTGAAATCATCAATCAAATACCAAAATTAGAGATAGAATCATGGAATACAATTAAAACTGAGTTGAAAATACTTAACCCAATCCATTTGGTAAACTCCAGTCTAAAATCGCCCAAAATCAAGCTTCGAATCTCAAGTTGTAATAAAACTGAACCAAAACCTCGATATATAGTTTCTGTCAAACTCTTTCGCACTTGCGAACAAATAATTTCTTTTGTGGCGTTGCTTCAGCGATACAAGCTCCGCTTCTAGAGAATCCCTGAAACCCAACCTCTCACACCTATAGAATATAATTCACTTATGCGATTTTATAGGAGCGAGGAAAGCTCTACATCTGCGCTACCACCCCCGTTGCCGACCTTCCGCATCTACGATCTTGGAAATGCACCTACACACCCGCATCTGCGATCCCATTCTGCAGATGTGATCCCACACCTACACTTTTACGGTTCATTTTTTCCCAGCCAATATCGTATCTACGACTAGTTCTCCGCAAATACGTGCCCAGAACCAGAACCTTCAGACAACCCACCATAGCCCAAAAATGATTCGAAATCAATCCGAAACACACCCAAGCCCTCAGGACCCTGTCTAAATATATATACCAACAATTTTCAAAATATAACACGGACCTACTCGAGGCCTTAAATTTCCCATAACAACATCAAAACCACGAATCACACTTTAAATAAAACTTAATGAACTTTTGAACTTTCTACTTCCATAACTCGTGCCGAATCATATCAAATCAACCTGGAATGACCTCAAATATTACAGACATATTTTAAATAAGATAATGAACCTATTTCAACTCCTGGAACAATAATCCGAACCTAATATCAGCACAATCAACTTCCCGTCAAACTTATGAACCTTTAAAACCTTTGAATTGCTAACTTTTGCCAAATAATACTGTCGAAACCTTCTAGAAACATCCAAATGCAAAGCCGGGCATACACCCAAGTCCAATTTCACCATCCGGACCTAACGGAACCATTGAAACTTCGGTCTAGAGTTAAATATACAAAAGTCAAACTTGATCAACTCTTCCAACTTAAAGCTTCTAAAATGAGAATTATTCTTCCAAATAAAATTCAAACCACATGATAACTAAAATCGACGATACACATAAGTCATGATACATCATACGGATCTACTCATGCCCTCAAATCCTGAGCGAAATACAAATGCTCAAAATGATCGATCGGTTCGTTGTATTCTCCCCTACTTAAACATACACTCGTCCTCGAACGTGCCAAGATTCGTTCCTAAGCCGTCAAATTAGTTCATTATTAAGTCGTCAAACCACCATATAAACTCACCATACACATACCCGTCGGTGATCCCACATCACCCTATGCATGACAATACAACCTAGCTGAAGATCCTTACTTTAACCTTAACCCATAAACCTTGGAATCAAATCTCCAACATCTGGAATCCTATTATAAGATCCGATTCTTACATTTACACAATGTTTAAGTGTGAACAAGCTGTATCAAGCCTTCCCCATAACCCAATATATAATTATATGTCTTTCCCACATAACTCCAATACTCGTAGCAATAACTTCGATCACAATAGATGCTCAATAACAAACCCGGTATCGTTAACAAACCTCATATCAATTGAAACCTTGTTTTGAACTTTCATACACTGTTAAAGATGAATAAAACACGCAAAAACTCATAACCACCCATCAAATCAATATGTAGCGCTCTTGCCCAACAAGAACCATAGCCCAAATTTTAAGATGTCTAGTGACATATCATATATCCCAAACAAACCTAACTCACTTCTGAATGCTCATTCTAAGTTCAATAACCTTATCTCATCCAATACAAGCTACTTGACCGGCATGCCACACCAATAACACCTAGAGCCACATATCATGCAATTCGTGCACCAATAAGCAACAATGTAAAAGCACCCAAAAATGGAAAGAGAATCAAATGAGAGAACCTTTCAGCAAGCTCAACAGGTAAAACCACAAGCACAATGCTTTAAACCCATCACACAAAGGAGGACAAAAACACACAAAATCAGCACAAGGAATCATATCCTAACATAATCCTAAACTTTAATACTAATTCAAAAGAAAATACTAGAATATAAAGCTCCCCGAGACGCGATTCTCTTTATAGCTATATCGTGGATATTGTTGTTGTTGTCAGAAGCAAAAGTTCTTAATTTATAGCTGTACAAGATTTTCTTTCAAGAAAAGGATAAGTCATATGAAGTAGATTTTTCTTTTAAGGAGTCTTTTTTCTTTCCTTAATAAAAAAGAGTACTAATAGATTAAAAATTCAGGACAAAATCCTAACAAGAATACGACAAAGTAGCATATTCTGTAATTCATGAAGTTTTGCTAACTTGGAACAAAAAGAGGCGACTAAAGCCATAAATCATAATGAAATATTAGAGAGACGAATAAACTATATTGCGTTCAAATCAAAAAATGAATTTTAGATGTAAGATAAGAGTAGATTAATGTCGAGAGCATAAACTTCTGTTCCGAGCTATAATCTTGTTCTTTCGAACTGCAGGTTCAGATTTCATGTATGGGGCAGAATCTGATGCATAATCTAACCTTGAAGCACGTACGTGATGCTATTTGGTTGCCAGGACTGGTTGAATTCTTGAAGTCAAAGACAGACTTCATTGGACGTTCACAGGGAGCTAACGTGAGCTATCTCATGTCCCTAGAGTATGGGCGAACGTGCCTACTCAACGAAGAATTATAGACCCTACATGGTACCTTTCTATTTTAGTAAAGTTGTAGCAATATGTATCGTTCAAGCATCTACATTTGCATGAATGTACTGTTATTAATTAGTAAGTAAAATTTAATAGAAAAATGTTGTTACTTTTGGAGTTACTATTATTATATTGTTGAAGCATCTATTACTTTGAGGAAGAATATAAGGCATATAATGCTATTTCCAAGAAAGGATTTCAAAGGCAGAATTTTGACAATAAGGGGTTTGAAAGCAGAAGAACAAATCGACTAATAGGCAGATAATTCAAAGATGCATAAGGGCCAACCTTGGAAAGAAGAATTTAATTAAATGGGTGGATAGACCAACTTCTAATAAAGGGGATGAACAAAAAATACAGCAGGTAAAGGCGAGCCTGTAGAAAAGCTGGTGAAAGCTAATACAGTAGTGGGGTTGGATTCATTTGGGGTTTTTAGGTTAAGAGTGGTGTAAATATATAGAAAATGGAGGAAAAAATAAAATATTATATTTTTTTCCTTTGTAAAGTAACATTATCGCATATTGGAAGAGGAAAAGAGATTTGACGAATCTATATACAATTATACCTCTTCCAGCTTTTAAAGAGTTGAGAAGAAAACAAGACCTTACGCCATTGTCGCTCGGCTCGGCTTCAAATTTGATTGATTAATTTTTTGGACGTTTGTAACGGTAATTTTATCTCCCCCCGCCCCCCAATTTGCTTCTCCCGTTAAATTTAAAATTGGCGGTTTACGTAAATAGATATTTTTGGAACAAAGTTTCATCATACTGATAAAAGAATACAGTAATATAAATAAAAGAAAAATAATGTTATTGATCAATCTTTGTGGGTACAATTCTATATGTTCCATTGATTTTTTCTTAGATTGTTCTATGTAATTCAAGGGTTTCATCATTATAGTTCTCAAATGTTGGATGGTGCGAACGTCCTTAGGATGTATTTAATCTCCTTGAAAATTGAGCTATTATGTGGATCTTCTTCATAAAGTATTTGATTACCGAGAAGAATGGCTCTTGATTACAATATTATTTTATGTATTGATCTCTATGTAAACGTCCCGAGCATTTATGGTATTTTTTTAGATGATCTCAATTTTCGAGATATTCTTTCAAAGGGAATATGTGACCCCTTTTATAAGTTTGATTTTGGGGTCTAGGATAGAGTAGCCTTGTCGACTAACAATCCCACAATATGATGACTCGGCCGATCGTTTTGAGCTTTAAGGTTCAGTTCAGTGGTTCAAGATCTTAAGCAGCTTCATATTGTATATTATGACTTGTGTATATGATCGAATTATATTTTCGGATGGTTCAAAATGAAATTGGATGAGTGATTCTCACTTTAGAAGCTTAAGTTGAAAATGTTGAGCGAGGTTTGACTTTTGTGAAAATAAACTCAAAATGATATTTTGATGACTTTGATAGGTTCATATTATGATTTTGCACTTAGGTGTATGCTCGGAATTGATTTCATAGGTCCGTATGTTGATTTATGTTATTTTGCCGAAAGTTAGCAATGTAAAGGTTTAGAATTTTAATAAGTTTAACCGTAGGTTGAATTCATAGATATCGTATTTGGATTTCTGTTTCGGGACTTGGAATAAGTCTGCTTTGCAATTTGAAACTTGTCCGTAAATTTTAGAATCATTTCGAGTTGGTTTGATAGGAATCAGACGTGCGATTTTGTTTTTAGAAGTTCTCGAATGTCATGTTAAATTCATGTGTTTTGATGTCCGATTCGTGGTTTCGAATGTTATTCTGATGATTTGATTGCAAGAGCGAGTTTATGTTATGTTTTTATGCATCTGTTGATATTTTGTTTGGAGCCCCAATGTTACGCCCCAAAATATAATGATGGTGTTACGTCCTACAGTATTATATTACGATGATGTTCTGCCTTGCAATATTACACTACGATTACGCTCCGTAGTATTAAATTACGATGATGTTGCACCATGTAGCATTGTAGTTAAATTTGTCGTAAGGTAATGGACATCAGTCCAATGAAAAGATTATTTAGAGGTTATAAGGATTATGCTAATTCGAACAAGTGACGAGTAAATTCGTGAAGGTGAGATGGGAAGCAAGTCAAAGGAAATAAATTTTCGTCCAAGTTTGACACATTGAGATAAAATATAGCCTGAACTAATATATCCGGTATTTATGGGCTAGTACCATATAAGGTACAATGTAACATAATTGTGAAGTGTATAAGATATATTAAATGTGAGTAACATTATAAGTAATTTGAGATAATTTTTAATTATGTGAATAATTAATTAAATATTAAATTAGTGAGAAATTAATAAATTGATTAAGGAGAAGGGGTAAAATTTTGGATAAGTATATGTAGTAACGTGGCAGCACCCCTCAAAATCCCATGTTGACTCTTTGAGTCATTATAGTGTGTGGCAAGATTAAAGAATATGAGACGTGGCATTCATTTAATAATGGAAAGCCATTATAAGTCTTGGAAATGTAAGAATCTTGTCCATTCTTAAGAATGTAAGTCACAAACTTGCATCTTATAAGAATCCAAAGAATTCAAACGTAAAATGTTTGTGTGATTGCCCTCTCTGTCACTCTTAGCCGCCAACGGTCACCCAATGTTCACCAACTTCAAATTATTCTTTAGCAAATTAGGTTCACTGCGGCAGTGAAGGTTTTCATTCTTCAATCAAAATCCACCGGTATCTCTTAACACACTAGCAACATGAGATTTTGCGATTCGAAAGGAGTACGGTGTAACCTTTTTCAAAAATATGATATAAAATTTTTCCTACTCCAAGTATGTCAGGATATTCCTTCTTTTTTTTGGCATGATGCAACGATACAAACAAAGCGTAAAAATGTATAATTTTCATAAATGACTCTAATCATAGAAATGCTAGAGATATCTATGTTCTTGACTTTTCATGTGTCATATTATTCTATCATCTATTCATGGGCCTCAGAAAAATACCTAAGTTGAAAAAGTTTACTTCATGATATTATTCAAAGGCATAATGGTCTTATGACACTCCAAGAGATTTTATTGACATACTTCTCATGCATTGCATTCATTTACATTGACACATGACCAAATGGCATTATATACGTGTATATATGTATGTATAAGTATATGGGTTACGGAAAAAGGTTACACCGTTGTATATGCGCGCACCACCACCTGATCAGCTGGTATATGTTGATAATTTACCACAGTGGCCGAGATGATATGATGGGATACCCTCAGAGGCTTGATGATGTTATGAACACATATACCCATGCATCATATGAAATTTATACGCATATGCATGACATTATAAAAATAAAATGATTCACAGAGTCTATGCAAACGTCATGTCGAGTCTTTTACTCTATGTTTCTTTCATGTCTATTACTTACTAATTTTTATTCCTTGCATACTCGGTACATTATTTGTACTGACGCCTTTTACCTGGGGATACTGGGTTTCATGCCCGCAGGTCCCGATAGACAGGTTAAGAGTCCTCCAAGTAGGCTATCAGCTCATCAGACGATTTTGGTGCGCTCCATTTGCTTCGGAGTTGCTTGTTTGGTTAGTACGATTTAGATGTGTATTGTTTGTTATGGCAGGACTCTATCCCAACCTTCATAAAATTTATGTGTTCTTAGAGGCTTGTAAACAAATGTGATATACGCAAAAGATTGTATGGCCTTGTCGGCCTATATTCAGTGTTCGAGTCGTTATTGGCCTTATAGGCCCGTATGTCTTATGTAGAAATTGGTATTACATGTTGTATTCTACCTAGTTCACAGTAGTCTCTCCGGCTTAGTTATCTATGATAATATGACATGAAAATATACATTATATGGGTACTTGGTTGAGTAAGATACCAGATGCACGTCGCGGCCCATCGGTTTGGATCGTGACAAAAGTTGTATCAGAGTAGTTCTGTCCTAGGGAGCCTATAAGCCTTATCTAGTAGAGTCTTATTTATGGGTGTGTCGTGCACCACACTTATAAGCAGGAGGCTAGGGGATTTCTTGGACTGTCACTCTTTCTTTTTACTCAAGATCATGTGGTAGAGCTCAATTGTAAGAACTCAATTTCCTAAACTCTATCTTATTCATAATATGACGATGCCTACATCTTGAAAGACGGTTGGTAAAGGATTGAATGCGCTGTGGAAGAGTTGAGTTAGAGGAACTCGAATTTCGCATAATGCTTATGATGAGTAAATGTAAGGTCTTCAGTAGATCATGTGTGTACTAAGATATGTAAGCTTCTTGAGAAGGATCCCTAAGACAAGAATGTCTATCCCACCCTTATGTTAAAAAGGAATAAGAGAATCGAAAGATAGACATAAGTTTCAGCAAGTAAAAAAAGCAAGTTAAAGAAGTGTATGAGGTACCCAGTTAATAAAGATTAACAGTATTTATAATTCAGGCAAAACAATATAAGCCTTTTGAGTTACCTTAAACAATAACTGAGGCACGTACAAATGGCCACACCCATCTCATTTATGTCCTATGGAAGTTAACAGATGTAGTATAAGAGAACGATGGGATATCAGGATCTGACTGGGTTAGAGTAACCTAAAATGGTTAATGAATTGTTGGGTTAGTTGACATTTTCAAAGGATAGTGCAAATATGCTAATAGATCTCCTTGTGAGACACCCGGATGGTGAACTCTAAAATGGTACATCTAGGTATGATTACTACAAAGATAGGCACTGAAAGCCTCAAAGGGATAAATATTATCTTAGTGTGGCTCTCATCCCTAGTAGAGAAAGAATGTTAGGCATTTCGGAAAGACATTGGATGGAGCAAGGGGATCTAAAAGAAAAAGAATATATTGTTTGCGTTTTTCGAATAAGGTGATAGACATATATGTTAGCAGGAAATAAGAAACGAGTAAGTGACATTATAAGTAAGATGTGAAACCTGTATGACAGCAGTAGAAAAAGAAAAATGGAAATGATGACAGTTTTACATAGTCTATAGTCAAGTGAAGGAAAGGATGAGAGGTGACATGCCTTAGGAAAATAAAAGAATATAGGCCATATAGTTATGTCCTAATTTCGAGAAATAAGTTCGCAAATTTGATGCGATTACCAAAAGAAAAAGTTAGACCCTAGAGTAATAGAAACTAGTATGGATTGGTGAACAAGATAAGCTAAACATGAATTAGAGACTGCGTGATTTGATAATAGTCAGCATCATGGGAATTTCAAATTTCATTCGACAAGAATAGAATGGACAACAGAAGAAGATTTACGAGAAATTCATAGAATAGTCATTCAGTAAGACGCTTCGCTAAAGAATCAATGTGAGCAAAGTTCAGCTGAAGAGACTTTATGTGCCAGCTATACTAAGTCTCACCCTCGTGAGTAAGAAATTTTGTTATCCTTGGAACAGAAGGATTAGCTCAAGGTGAGTAAGGGTCATTGATGGTGTGAAAGTACGTCAAAGATGAAATGGATAGAAAGGTCGTCATAGCTCCAAGTCTTAATACTTCCCTAAAGGGGGAAATATGCAGTGATGCAACATTAAGTCAGAATTAAGTGGTTCTAGTAATTATAGAATGGTAAAGGAAGAATGCGATAAAATGAAAAAGGGATGAGATTGCACTTATTCAAAGCTTATAAATATACTACGATACTAGTGCATTATGCAAACACAACGTCAAAGAGAGGAAGTAATGGTTCTTGTTCGAGATGTTATTGATTAATAAGGAGCAAGTGCGGGAGGTATGTTAATACAAAGGAAATAACCCAAAAAGATTACACGAAATATTGATACGAGAATGGGCCAAAAAGTAGTTAGTAGTTGACTCAGGAAGAGCCTAGCTATGGCTAGACAAGAGGATATAGGAAAATCAACAGATCGTGCAAGATAAATATAGGGAACCCCAATATGGGGAATTCAACCTCGCAGTTATGACATTGTGATACTTGATAAATAATCGTATAGGACTTGGGATAGATAAAGATACCATATGAGTGTTACGAAAATAAAAGAGAGTACCATTAGGAAGTCAGTCAAAATATTAACTCAGAAGGAACCCTACAAGCACATGGGCATGGAGATAAGTAACTACGGGTAATTATAGGTGAGGAATAATATCGAAAATTCCAGGCATGCCATGTAACAAGCTTACAGCTTTACAAGAGTTAGAGGATCCTCCTTAACTACTATAGTGAAAGACTAGCTAAGGAAGTAAGGAAGAAGGTTTCAACCTAAGCTCAGCGACCCTAAGAGGGAATGGTCTTATAACAATAGTCTCATAACAACATTGAACGCACTCCATGGGAATGTGGCACCTACCGTGGCTACCGAATGGGAAGAAGAATGAAAAGTATTATTCAAGATCATGTGAAGTTGCATGAAAACTCAAAACTCCAGCGTACACGAGAACTAAGATAAGATAAGTATGCACGCAACGAGGGAACATAAAGACTAGGAAAAGTAATAGCTTACGCTTAAAGAAAGCTAAGATGGAAAGACATGAATTATTCGATCAATGATCCAGAGTTAGTTAGTTATGAATGCACATATGGATACTGAGTATTATCCATGCACCATATATGTTGACAATCATACACCCGTAGAAGGTTCGGTATAAGTTAAAAGGAAGAATTGAGCCTGGGTCATAAACAAAGGATTGATTTTCTAAATGATTGTATCATGGACATTCCATAGAGCCATGGAAAGCTAAATTTAATAACTAACATCATGAGCCGCAGATCGAAAGATAGCTTAAACATACATAAAGGTTGATCACAAGAAAGAGGAAACTAAAGAGTTACATTAACTAAGTAAATCGGGAGTTTGATTATTGAACCCAGAAAATTATGGACATAGTGATTGAGAACATTGCAGAGTCACTTTTAATATTAGAGGTCCAATTAGAAGAATACCATCTTCATAAGAAGTCACTAAAAAGCTCTCAATGAATCATGTAAAAAAATGCTAGTATTATAATATGAGTTCAAGTTGTAGATGTGAATTATGTCTATATGGAAGGAAGGTCATGAAAGAGATAGAAGATGTGGTGCGAGACTTTAAAGTAAGGTAAAGGTGAACAACGTACGAGATACTCAAATGCAGAAGGTTGTGAATAGTCCATACATCAGATAGAAGGCTAGAAACGCAGGGATTCAATATCCAAAAATGATAGTGGCATCGTAACTGACATATCTTATAGCCCATGGTTTCTAGGTATCGAGAGGTCTAGTTAAGAAAGAAAAAAAAAGTTAGAGACAATGTGATGTCTCACTTGATGTTCCAGAATAACACGAGGAAATGTATGGTGCAAGGAAGTTAAATGTATGGTCGCAAGCTAAAATATGGTAGAGCGACAAGATGAATGGAAGATAGGAGTAAGGATAAGAAAGGGCGAGTGAAAAGGTTAATCACATTGAGATACTATGAAATACGATTATGGAAATCACTTCTAATATTTCTCGATGTAACGTAAACCCTAGTGGCAAGGTATTATGTAAGAAGTTTCAAGTTATCGGTGGTATATTGTAGATCAATATTGAGCAAATCATAATGGATGGATAAAAGTTATAAAGTATGAGCTGAGATTAGGTCGTTATTCTTAAGATTAACAGTAATGAGGAAGCATTAAAGGACTTACATTTATACATATGGGATAAGTAACAAGAGTAAGCTAGAATTTGGCAGCAGGCCTCAATAATGATATATCGAAGTAAGAATTATGGTATAGTATGACCTACGTATTTACAGTAAAGTCATACAAATGGATAACCATGTCTATGAAATAAGATATAGCCATATTCGCAAGTTCTATAAAGTATCGAGCGAAGAACTTCAGTACACCTATAGACGCCCCAAGAGGCATCCTATTAAGCCTTGTATATGTTTACAAAGTAAGTCCTAGAGATTGGCTAAAAGTTGGAGGAAAAAGGAGAGAAGAGTTGAATAGGGACACTGATAATGTCAGTATCGTATAGGCTACATAGTAGGAGTAGCAACAATTATAAGATTGGAAGCAATTTGATCACAAGTCATAGCGTTGGAAAGATGCCTAAAGGGGGTAAAGCTTGACCGTTGGATTTACTCACAGAATAATTGCCTAAATGGCAAGGAGAGTATTAAGGTATTCACAAGAGCTATAAGTTATGAAAATGATAAGTGCATCAGTCAATATTCAAGGACAAATGTTTCAAAGGGGAGAATAATGTTACGCCTTCCAATATTACGATAATGTCACGTCATCCAATATTATATTATGATGATGTCCCGCTTTGCAATATTACTTTACGATAATATTACGCTTCACAGTATTAAATTACAATGATGTTGCACCCTGTTGCATTGTACATTAAATTTATTGTAAGGTAATGGACATCAGTCCAAGAAAAAGATTGAGTTACAAGGATTATACTATTTTAAACAAGTGCGAATAAATTCGTGAAGGTGAGATATGAAACAAGTCAAAGGAAATGAATTTTCGTCCAAGTTGGACATGTTAGGATAAGATACAGCCCGAACTAAAATACTCGATATTTATGGACTAGTACCATACAAGATATCACATGGCCACGATAGTGAGGTGTATAAGGTGTGTTAAAAATGAATAGTATTATAAGTAATTTTAGATAATTTTTAATTATATGGGTAATTGATTAATTATTAAATTCGTGGAAAATTAATAAGTTGATTAAGGAAAAGGGGTATAAATTTGGATAAGTATGTGTAGTAATGTGGCAGCACCCCTCAAAATCCCATGATGACTCTTTTAAGGCATTATATTATGTGGCAAAATCAAAGAATATGAGACTTGGGATCATTTAATAATGGAAAGCCACTATAAGTCTTGGAAATGTAAGAATCTTATCCATTCTTAAGAGTGTAAACCACAAACTTGAATCTTATAAGAATTTAAAGAATTCAAACGTAAAATGTTTGTGTGGTTGCCCCTCTCTGTCACTCTTAGCAGCTAACGATCACCTAATATTTACCAACTTCAAATTATTCTTTAGCAAATTAAGTTAACTACGGCAGTGAAGATTTTCATTCTTCAACCAAATCCAACGGGGTTTCTCAGCACACTAGTAACGTGATTTTGCGATTCGAAGGGAGTACAATGCAACCTTTTCGAAAAATATTATATCGATTTTTGGTAGTGTTCCTTGTTGGTTCCACATATATACTTGTATAAGTTGTTATATCTTTTAGGTGTCTTGACTGTTCCCCGTCTCTAATCCACCGAAATTAGTTCCGATACTTACTGGTACCACTGTGGTGTACTCATGCTATGCTTTCTGCACATTTTTGTGCAGATACAAGTACTTTGGAGGTTGCTGATCATTAGATAACCGATCAGACATTTTTGTAGAGATTTCAAGGTATACATGTCATCATGTTCGCAGGCCTCGGAGTCACCTTCTGAAGTTATTTTATACAGTTTACTTCTATTCCAAAACAGATGTATCCTAGTGAACTCAACAAAGTTTATGACTTGTACTATCGATTTTGATATTGTATTGTGCTCGAGATTGTTGGCTTATTGTAGAAATTTTTGTTTCATGCTTAATACATATGTTTTGTTAAATTTTGTTATTAATCTAGTAAGTGTTAGGTTTACCTAGTTTTAGAGACTAGGTGCCTTCATGACAACCTATAGAGAAAAATTGTGGTCATGACAAGTTGATATCAGAGCTCTAGGTTCATAGCTATGTGTCATAAGCGAGTTTAGTAAATTCTTACGGATCAGTACAAAGACATCTTTACTTATCTTCAGGAGGCTACTGAACTATTAGGAAACTTCACTTGTTTTATTCCTATCGTGCGAGTTTATTGATTTTGGAGTTTGAGCCTTTGTCAATCTATTCTCTCACAGATGGTGAGAACATGAGCTATAGTTACTGGTGACGTTAGCCCCAACACTGGTGTTGTGTAACGAACCGACCCGTCGTTACGGGAGTTACCGCCCTGTCTTCTTCATTTTATATTTTAATATGTTCATTTATAGGTATTTGGAGAGTTAGGAGTAAATCGGATAGAATCCGGTTAGAAATGAGGCAATAGACCTCTTTATGGGAAGGTTAGTTTGGAAAAGTCAATCGAATGTTGACCGATGAGTTAGAAAGCTCGGAATGGATTTCTGATGATTCAACTAGTTTTGGGGGATGATTTATGACTTAGGATAGCAATCGGAATCGAATTCGGTCAGGTGTAGATTTAGGCTTGAATTGGCTAAGGTTGAATTTTGGCGAATTCCGGACGGTAGGCGAGATTTTGATCCGAGGCTCGGAATGAAATTCCGAGAGTTGCAATAGCTCCGTTAGGTGATTTGGGATATGCGTGTAAAATTTTAGATCATTCTGAGGTGTTTAGGTCGGGTTTTGGATCAAATGTTAGTTTCGGAAGTTTTAATGAAACTTAGGCTTGAATCCGTGAGAATTTGGTAATTTTGATGTTTATGATGCTATTTTTATGTTGAGAGCAAGTTTAAATAAAGTAATGTGACATACCTGTGCATTTGGTTGACTTCCCGAGGGTCTCGGGGTGATTTCGAGTGGTTAAACGAATCATTTTTGGCCTTAGAACACAACAGATTTGCTGTTGGAATGTTGCAGGTTCAATGGTCATCGTGTTCGCGTGGGAAGTGTCGCGAACGCGTAGAGGAAATTGGAGACCTGAAAATTTTGCCTTCGTGTTTGCGAATCTGGAGGCCGCGTTCGCGAAGCATTGGCAGCCTGGTCATCGCGATCGCGTGCCTAAGCGACGAGTTCGCGTAGAGTATGGTCGCAGGGCATCGCGTTCGCGCACGTATTGTCGTGTTCGCGTAGGGCAATCAGGGAGGTTCAAAAATTTGTTCGTCGCGTTTGCGGGAAGGGGGTCGCGAACGCGAAGAAGGAAAAACATGCCTGACATAGGGGTTTTAATAACAGAACACCCGCGAGCAAAACCTATTTTTTAACCATTTGTGAGCGATTTGGAGAGCTTTTGGACGGGAAGTAAGAGGATTTTGTCGGAAAAACATTGGAGGTAAGTTTCTTGGCTCAAAAACATAATTTTATGCTATAATCAATACCAAAACTCACGAAATTGGGTAGAATCTGTGAAGAACTAGGGCCTAAATTATGAAAACGAGTTTTTTGGTTTTGAAAGGCCATTCGAACTCCAATTTCGATAAATTTTATATGCACAGACTCGTGGCAAGACGAGGAATTCCTTGGTATGATTTTTGGAATTTTTAGAGAAGTGGGCTTGGGGCTCGGGTTTTACCAACTTCGTGAATTGTAACGCTTTTCGAGTAATTTTGATTTGGTTATATTTCTTTGACCCATATGTATGTATTTGATGTGGTTTTGACTAGATTCGATGCACTAGGCGGCAAATTCGAAGGGAAAAGGCATCGCGGACGAGTCCACGGCCGGTTAGAGGTGAGTAGTTGGTAGATATGATGGTTTGAGGGTTTGGAACCCCAGCTTATCACGCTGTGACGCTATTTAGGGCGTGAGTCGCATCCCATGGCAGGTGCGGGGTTGGTTATGACTAGAGATTGTGACTTGGTCCATCCCGAACAAGAGTAATACTATATTGGCGATTGAAATGCACTCTGTGTTGATTATATATAGGTTTTATGCCATATTTAGGGCCTTGTGCCGACCTGTAGTATCCTTAGGGGATAGATATCATTGTGATGGCATGATTTGTAAAATCATTGATCTCAGTCCTGTGTTTAATCACTACTATGAAATGATAAGTCACTTTTTCCTGAAAAATTAAGCAACTGAAGCGTTTTCCTTAAAAATGAATTGGAAACTGGAAATAAACAAATTGAATCTATAATGTGACTCATATGCATATTGTGGACTGAGTATAGATCGGGCTGCATGTCGCAGCGAGTGATATGAATATATTGCGCTTGGGCTGAGGAGCCCCTCCAGAGTCTGTACACACCCCTAGTGAGCATCGTCGATGTTAAATGGATCGGGCTACGCGCCGTAGCGGTCATGTGCATTGCATTGCATTCATGCATTGTTATTTACTTATGCTATCTGTGGTTGCTGTTATTGTTAGTTTGTAGTAAGGTATCAGACTATTAGACATAGCTTTACTTTAAGGCATTCGTGGATTTCTTATCTTCAGCTATTTTATATGCTTTTTACTCACTGAGTACTTAGTACTCACCCCTACTCCCTGCACCTTTGTACAGATTCAGGTACACTGGAGGTTTAGCCGAGTAGTTCTGTTTATTTAGAGTTATCCGAGTTATTGAGGTAGCTGCTGGCGTTCGCAGGACCTAGCTACTCTTCTTAATCCAGTATTATTTGCATATATATTTTCAGACTTGAGTATTTCATTCAGATATTCTTATTATCCAATTTTTGCTTAGAGACTCTAGATTCGTGACCCTAGATCTTTGGGAGATTATTCAGTTTAGCTTCTATCTATCAGTTAAGCATTTAGCTTTATTGTTGATAATAATATTCAAGTAATTGATTTGAGCTTCATGCTCGGGATGAGAGTGTAAATGGTCGGGCTTGCCTAGCAGTTGTGTTGGGTGCCATCACGATCGGGTTTGGGTCTGACATGTTGCTAGGGACCGATGCAGAGGTAGAGGTAGAGGCCGAGAAGGAGCATGTGCTACAGTTAGAGCACCACTAGAGCAGCAACTAAGGAGCCATCAGCAACTCCGATGGGGGCCAAGCACTGGTGGTGCTTGTTGCTACTCCCAAACTTCAGGAGACTTTAGCGCAGTTCCTGAGCATCTTTGGTACATTGGCTAAGGCGGGATTGATTGCAGTTGGGCCAACTACTTCACAGACTAGGGTAGGAGCTCAGACTCCCTCCCTCGTACTCCAAAGCAGCGAGTCCACATTGGTCAAGTTTCAGGTGTCATGCCAGCACAGTTTATTATTCCGGTTCATCCTGAGGTCAGGCTAGGGGCATCTGAGGGGGAGTAGTTGAGACTCGAAAGGTTCAAGAAGTATCACCCTCCTACTTTAAGTGGTTTGTCTTCAAAGGATGCACATGGTTTTCTAAAGGAGTGCCACTATATTCTCCGCACCATGGATATTGTGGGGGTGAATGGGGTTGCTTTTACAATATTCCAGTTGCCAGGAGAAGCGTATTAGTTGTGGCGGGTGTACGAGGAGGGTAGCCCTGCCATTGCAACTTCACTTTCATGGACTCGATTTTCAGAGATATTCTTGAGAGAGTTTGTTCCCCAGACCCTTCGGATGCATGGCGCATGGAGTTTGAGCAACTGTGCCAGGATACTATGTCAGTGTTAGAGTATATAGTTAAATTCAGTTATTTGTCCAGGCATGCACCTGCTTTTGTTTCTATCATTAGAAAGCGAGTCCGCAGGTTCATTGAGGGGCTCAGCTATGGTATATAATTCAGCATGGATCAGGAGTTGGAGACAAATATTCTGTTTTAGTAGGTGGTAGAGATTGCTTGCCGATTAAAGGGCATATAGGGACAGGAGAGAGAAGACAAGAAGGCTAAGAGGCCTCATAGACTGGGAGTATCCATTGATTCTTATTTTTGAGATAGGGTACGTCATGGTTTTGTGGAATTATACCAGGTTGTTGTTGTTTTTATTGTACGTCATGGTAGAGGTTTTATGGTTCAGCCAGTTCAGTTTGCATTTTAGGCTTCACGTGTTGCTTCAGATATCCATGGGTTCCAAAGTTCCTGTAGCGTACATCATCCATAGCCTTGTCTGCAGAAAGGTAGCATTGAGTATGGAGATACCAGTCGCATGGTGAGATATTGTCCCAGACTCTGGGCAGATATTCCACAACGGGTTATTCAGGCTACGACTTTGGCTCCAGTTGCTACTATACATGCACCTCCAGCTAGAGGTAGAGGTCAGGCGGGTAGAGGTCGCTCTAGAGGAGGTCGGTCCCATTGTTTTGCTCTTTCTAGTTGGCTGTAGGCTGATGCACCAGATGATTTCGTTATAGGTATGGTTTAAATTGAGTATAGAGATGTATTTGTGTTATTTCGATCTAATCCCATTTTTTGGTAAGATTAATCCTACCTTTCTTCGTATTTGGTTGTGTTTTTTTTGTTCTTGTACTTTGTTCATGTGTTCATTCCCGTTATGAATTTTATTATGATAGCCTGTGTCTGTATTCTAGTTTGGTTTCTATAGAGGGTTATGAGGTTTGGGTCGACTTTCTGATAGTTAAATACGGTAGGATTTGATGTGGTTTCTGGGTGGTTTGGCCATAATTTATGATCTGGGTAGTCTATAGGTATGAGAAGTTTGTTTTATGTTGTGGTTTTGGTTCTACGAGGTTAGTTGGTAGGATGTCTTATTTGATGAGATGTTTATTATACTTGAGGTTCCGAGTCAAGGATGGTGACCTGGTGTTCTTGTGAATAGGTGTGTTCGTGTCGGGCTATGTGTTGCGGTGAGGTCATATTAAGGTAAGATCTATTGTGGTTGTTGCGTATGTCTTGCTTCTTCTTTGTGGATTAGATCCACAATATGGTATCTGTAAGGATTTGTGTCTATTTGGCTTGTTTGAGGGTTCTCGCATGTGTTCCTCTTTTCACATTCGAGTTATGTTTGTTGGGTTTGGATTGCAATGTGAGTGCCCATGTAGCGTTTGAGGTGGCTTGTTGATCGGATGAGTTGTTATGTGTTTTTCATGTTCTTGTATTATTTTCAACATTGTGAAGGTTTGGAATAAGGTTCTAGTCAATATTGAGTATGTTTGCCGGTAACGATCCTATTGATGGGTACTTATTATCGGCAAAGTTGTTGCTATGGGCATATGAATGATGTTTTACGTTGTGTGGTTATACCTTTAGGGTGTATGCATGAGATATTGTAGCTAGTTGAGGATTTTACCATGTGTGTGTGTGTTAATAGGGCACTTGGTAGTTGTGAAAATTTGATCGTAAGGCTTATCAGCATGAGTGGAATGGATAGTCCACGGTTGAGATGGTATTATTAGGCTTGTGTGGATCGGGGTGAAAATATATATGTATTATCGAGATAGTCTATGGTTGAAAATGTATGTATATGCTCAAGAATTATAGGTAGAATATGAACAAAGACTTAATAAATATAGTAGGAATATGTGCCCATGAAATATCTATGTGACTATGGGTAATTAAGCAACTTAACATTTCAAGAATGAGTTCCCATGACTTCACAATTGATCATAAGCCTATGCATAACTTCTGACATGATTAAAAGAGCGGACGTAGCCATATAAGCCAAATAAATCATGAATCAAACGAGCACATAGTCAAACAAAGCATAAGATCTCCTAATTTCTACCTCCGATCATGATATAAACTTGATAACGTATACGCTAGCCACCAGATATATACACTATCCCCAATATCTTAAACACATTAAAAACAAGTCAATTCATAAGGGTTTCCCTTTTGAAAAGTTTAGCCAAGAGACTTACCTCTACCGGAAGCCTCTAATCTCCCTAAATAGAATTTCCTCTCAATTCAACCTTCAAACGAGCTGCATCTAGTAAAATATAACTCAATAACGGCAAACAAGGCCATAGAAACCAAACCCATATAAAAAAATTGAATCTTAACTCAATTACACAAGTTAGCCAAAAATTCAAACAAAAATCTGACTCCGGAACCTAAAAAAGTCATAAATCCCGAACACACATTCTAATATGAATCCAAATATATAAGTTTCATCCAAAAGTGACTCCAAATCGGTGTCCAAATCTTAATTTTTCACTTTAGAAAAGATTTGTCATAACCCCCAATTTTTCTCTCTTAAATTTCATCAACCAAAAGCCAAAATCAAAGATGGAATCATTAAATAAGAATCAATTCCAAGTCAAGAATAGTTACCCTAATTCAATTGGTGAAAATGGCTACAAAAATCGCCCAATTTCGAGCTACCAATCTCAAAATATGATAAAATACTCAAACCCTCAAAACTATATGACCTGCCTAGCAATTCTCACACCTGCAAGCAAAATTCTTGCTTCTAGGGTCCTCGTCTTGCTTCTTCAAAGTTACTTAGGTCCCCACATCTCGCATACAGAATCTCATTCTGCTTTTGGGGTCGCGCAGGTGCGACCAAAACTCCTCTTCAGCAAAATATTCACCAAACCGCTGCCAACCTTCGCTTCTACGGACAAAGGATCCACATCTACAGACCCGTAGATGCACACAAACCTTCACATCTGTGGACCTCACTGCCCTAGGCCCAAATCTACTTCCGCGCTGACTGTCCACATCTATGCACTCCCACTTGCAGACCAACCACGCTGGTGCAAAAACAACATAACAGAATAACCAATTTAACCTCAAATTGCTCGAAGCCCATATGAAACTCACCCCCCCCCCTCGAAGACCCCATCCAATCATACGAACCAGTCCCAAAATATAATACAGACCTACCCGTGATCTCAATTCATATAAAATAATATCTAAATAAAAAATCACACCTCAATTCAATCTTAAGGGTCTAATCAAACTTCCAACTTCCAAACGCATGTTGAAACATGTTTAACAAACTCAAAATGACCTCAAATTCTGCTCACAAGTCCCAAATGCCATAACGAATTATTCCAACTCTAGGATCAACAATTCGAGCCAGATAACACCGAAGTCAACTTTCATTCATACCTTCAAATTTTTAACTTTCGTTAAATAAAGCCATATCAACCTAGGAACCTCCGAACCCAAAATCGAATATATGCATATGTCCAAAATACCAGTATTTTGGAACCATCAAACATCATTTCGAGGTCGTTTAGACAAATTTAAACCTCGGTCAACTCTAACAACTTAAGCTTCCATGAACACTAAGGGTGTGTTTGGTATGAAGGAAATTATTTTCCAAAAAGTATTTTCCAATTTTCCCATGTTTGTTGGGCTTAAACATTTTCCTCATGGCCTCAATTTTCCTCCAATTGGAGGAAAATATTTCTCTTTTCTTAATAAGAAAAATATTTTTCAAAACGCTTTTCTAACCTTCGCCTCCAAACAAGGAAAAAAGTAAGTAATAAAATCACTCGTTTTCCATGAAAATATTTTGCTGGAAAATATTTTCCTTCGTATCAAACACTTTCTAAGTATTTCAAGTAACTGTCGAACCTTCCCGAAACAAAACTAATCAACCCAACAAGTCACAAAACAACAAACACATATACAAAAAACATCAAATAGGGAAGCATGGCTCAAATACATAAAATAATCGGCCGAGTTGTTCCTCCTGTACCCCGTCCACCCATCCTGACAAGTTCGTTTATACTATACAAACTTATCCAAAGGCTCAAAATCCAAATAACAATATTAAAACCAAGAATTTAGCATCAAACCAAAATCTAAGTCTTTCTTAACTTCAAAATTTCAAATTTTCACGAGATGTGTCTGAACCACATGAGCACCTCGATCACCTCCAATCCATTCCAACAAATTCATATAACCTATATGAACCTATTCGAAAGCTTAAAAGGTGAATTAAAATGCAACATTCTAAATCCAAACTTAGGTCAAACTTCTCATCTCTTAAGTACTTCAAAGTGCTAACTTCCAACTTAAAGCGCCGAATCAACCCGGGCCACCCGAGACCTAACCGAATGCATGTACAAGTCTAAATGATCATATGAACCTATTGGAACATTCAAATCCCAATTTCGAATCCGTTTAACCAAAATACTAACTTTGATCAATTCTATAAGTGTGCGAAATCATTCTCGAATCCCTTAGAAGCCAAAGCCACACCTATCTTTGCAAGTCATAAAACATAAAATGAACCTATAGGAAGTCTCAAATGGGAAAATTGAGTTATAGAACTCAAAAGAATCGGTTGGGTCGGTACAATTGACTTTGCTTCATGTGTCAGCAGAGAAACAACTTGATTATGCGTTTACTAAAGTGATGAGATCTTTGCACCAACTTGAGGGAGAGTTGATTATAAGAGTATGTTTAGAAATATTATTTCCTGAATAAGTCATAGATTAACAGTTTTGAATCAGTCATAAGTCACAAATTAGATGTTTTTATCTGATTTGAATAGGTCAAAGGAACCTTTTAGAAATAGCATATTCATGAGATGTAAATAGACACACAGAAATATAAGTTCTTTTTTTCCTTAAATCTTCACATAGCCTCTGGCTTATTTGATGAAAAAAGTGTTAGCTTATAATTACTTACATAGATAATTGAAAATAGATTTAGAATCTAAACCAAATAAAAAGTTAGCTTTGTTGCAGAAGAATCAGTTGAATATCTGGTCAAGTTATAATACCACTTCATTGATTAGTTCTTCTTTTCCTGCTGGTGTAGAGTAAAGTGGAGATAAAAGTACATTTACCCAATGTACAGAAAACAATATTGTTAGGCGGAGCAGGGAGGTTATAATTTATGCGAGGTAAAGCCACACCCACGTCGTTTGCCACTCTAGAGCCTCACACAAGACCATTCAGAAGGCAAAATCATTATGAAAAATCCTCATTTTGTAATTAGATTTAGAGGCGGATTCAAGATTTAAACCTTATGGATTCAACCTTTAAGAATTTTAGCATTAAACTTATTATATATTTTAAGTTATTTTATAACTTTCATGAATTATTTTTATTTTGCGTCGAAAGTTATGGGTTCAATTGAACTCGTTATTAGAACTATACATATGCCCCAGCTTGGTTTAGCGTGAGATGTATGGGATAGGTGCAAATCATAGGTTCAAACTTTAATGTACATACAAAAATTGGTCTTTAAGGGTGTATTTGGTACAAAGGAAAATATTTTCCAATTTTCGAGTTGACTTAAATGTTTTAGAAAATATTTTCTGAGTGGACTCATTTTCCTCCAATTGTTTTCCTTATTAAGAGAAGATAAAATATTTTCTAACTCTTTTTCAGCATTTCCCACCCTATTCCACATTCCCACCAACCCACCCCAACACTCCACCTAATCACCCCACCCCTACCATCCTACCCACCTCACCCCCACCCTAAATTAAAATGTTATTAATAGTACTTTCTTTTCATGTTATAGATGGATTTTTTTTTCATGATATAAAAAAGTAACTTTTTTTCATTTTAACAAAAAAAAGTACTTTCTTTTGATAATGTAGAAAAAATATTTTTTTCAACTGAACAAAATAAGTATTTTCTTTTTATGAAGTAGAAAAGGTATTTTCTTTATTTCAATTAAATGATTACTTTATTTTCATGTGGTAGAAAGAGTACTTTCTTTTTCAATAAAAAAGAAAGTATTTTCTTTATAGTTATTGAACTTAAATTTCAGCATTATTTTGCGTAAAAAAGTAAAGCAACACATTAGTTCCTTTGGGTTCGTGTGAATTTTTATAAGAATAATTAAATTGTTGAAGAAAATAATCCTAAAAACATTGGGTATTTTGTGTGTGGGGGGAGGGGACAAGGAAACATGGGGACTTAGGAAAAGGAGTGAGGAGAGTAGCATAAAAAAAATATTTTCTACTCTCCAACCAAACAAGGAAAAATAGGTGATAAAACCACTCATTTTTTCATGGAAAACATTTCCCTTCATACCAAATACACCCTTTCATACCAAATACACCCTTAAGTGGAGAAGATATGAGGGATATCCACCAAGTTTCAAACAATATGCACCACTTGAACCACTGGCCTTCCAGAAGTTTTTGGTTACTGAAAAAAAAGTAGGATTAGAAGAGCAAGAAAATGCAACCTCTTCGCATCATTCTCTCTGCAGGAATCCTATAGTTGATGTAAATATAACCTTCATCACAAATGTCAAGATTGCGCAATTTTGAATCTTTAACCATACCAAATTCACTAGACAAAAGGAAAGTTGCAACATTATCTACATGAGATTCCTCTATGTAAATAATTATAATTTACACATTTTGTAATGCCATACATATTTGCGTATGTTGCATCTTGGAAGATGTCAATTTTTAAGGAACGATATTTCCCATTTTGCTTCATGTTTCATATATGACAGTATTTTCTTTCTTGAAATGTCTGTATCGTTGGAATATCCTATGTTGCGCGGACTCGTTGTCGCAACCATGTCGGATCCTCCAAAATGCATTATCTTTTGGAGGATCCGACATACACTCAGCAAAATTTTTGGAGAGTCTGAGCAACATAGGGAATATCACATTTCTTAGTACTATCAGTTCAGCGCACATTGAAGCAAATGATACAAACACACCAAACTAGCAAAGTTGCACCACTGCAATCAAACTATTAATCTCAGTTACTTCTATTTCTAAGGCCCGCTGCAGTTTTGGTAATGGGTTTACGGGGCTCCAACTTCCAAGAGTTTTAAGCAAACTTTAACAAAACAGAAATATACCTTGTAAAAGATCAAATGTCAACACAGAAGTAAATATGCGCAGTTATATAATGGAAAGTGCTTTGAGTATGAATAGTTGGGATGAAACAGAGCCTCTGGCTGAAAATGTAGGCTCTTCATACAACAAGACCTCTTAGCAGATCTGGAACAAGTCCGGAGTTTCGAATTAACAAGAGGAACAATGCTTTATTTCCTATACAAAGACCAGAAACTGTCTTACTCATCTGCTTCAACAATTGATTTTGGAGGTTCCTTTTTCAAGTGCAGGATTCATAGATCATAATTAATCCTCGAGTGAAGTCTCTGACAATCTCTTCTTTTACTTTGATAAGGAGAAGTCTCTGACAATCACATGAATATAAACAAATGCAACTAGGGCGGTGCATCACAGTTACTCGTTAACTGAAGCACATCTATGACATTTTCTGATTTCAAACCGTCCTTTTCAAACTTATCAAACTTCTTTCTTCATCGATGATGCTCCTAATCCAACCTCTTTATATTTTTTGTAATCTAATGGTGATACAATCTCTGACATTAGTCTACTTAGACACATGGCATGAGATGGATGAACACGAAAGAAGTTACTTGGAGAGGCAGCAGGTAGAAATTAGTTGGCTGAGTCTACCAGTAATCATTGCAAGAGCATGCCCCATTCTTAAAATGGTGGAAACGGTTTGAATCTCTCACAACAATTTCCCTTTCTATTAGCTTTGATGATAACTTCATAAAGTTGTGGCAATCCAAACAAATACGGATGTTCTTTATAATCTTAATGGCACTGCAGCTGGAAGGAGATTTACTAGCATCTTGTAAAGCATATATCAGTGCAAGCTTCTCACTGTGATAATATAATTGCTCTTCTTTCTGTTCGTCTTCTATGTCATGTAAAGATGAATTTGTCTCAGGAATATAGCCAAAATGTTTCAGCTCTTTCACAAAGTCCTCCAGATTAGTATATATAGCTTTCCTGTCGGGATGTTGTAGGCCTCCAGAAGCAAACTCATGCACCAAACCCCCAACTTCAGTCCAACTCAATCCAGGCTGCTTCTTAACACCGAGCTGGCCCATTTGCTTCCTAAGATGACCTGCTTCATTGAAGCTATTTGCTGAGCAGTGTACATTTGACATGAGTACATATGCTAATGAGTTTTCTGGATCTAACTCCTTCAACCTAGATGCAACTATTTGGGCCAGCCCAGATTCACGATATTTCCGGCATGCTCCAAGAAATGCACTCCATACCACATAATCTGGTGGCATGGGCATTTCTTTTATTATTTTCTCCGCCTGAATAAAATGACCTGCTCGACACAAAATATCAACTATACATGCATAATGATCGAGTTGAGGAACAATACCATGTTTCTCAAACATAGAATCGAAAATTTTAATTCCTTCTTCCACCCTTCCAGCATGGCTACAAGCTGAAAGCAGCGAAACAAAAGTGGTTGCATCAGGTTTCACATCCATTTTCCTAAAAAGTCTCAACGCTTCATTTGCTTTCCCATGCAGCGCATAAGCTTTCAACATTGAATTCCACGATACTATATCTCTGTATCTCATCTCCTCAAAAACCTGTTTGGCCTGAGATATTGAGCCACACCTTGCATATGCATGAATCAATGCATTTCCAAGCACTACAGTATCCATGAAACCAGATTTAATCACTTCGCAGTGCACCATCAAGGCATATCTATCTGTCACGAGTCCTGCACAAGCTTTTAGTGCAATGGAAAAAGCATAACTATCCAAACTTAACCCCTCTTGGCGCAACTGACCAAACAGGAGAATCGCTTTCTCGGGATCTCTTTCTGAAAACGCCACTATGATTTCAGTCCACAACACAAGATCTTGAGATCCACTCATTTCCAGAAACAGTTTATAACAATCACGAAGCTCTCCGCCAAGAACTGAATACGCTTTCAACAAAGCAGTAACAATCCCAACATCTAGTACAAAACCGGTTTTCACACTAACGCAATGCAATTGGAAACAACCCTGAAGACCCCAGGAAAAATCAATTTCATTCATTCCAAAGAGAGAAGAAAGTACACTGACAAGAGTGGCACGATTGAACCCCAAGCTATAACGATGCATTACTGAAAAGAATCCCATCGCCTTATCACCTTGTCCACGCATTTGAAACCATGCTATCAGTGTATTCCATGAAACCAGATTCAGAAACTCCATAACATTAAAAACCTTCCATGCCTCATCGCAACCATCCATTGAACTATTCCTCGAGTACATTGCGATCAAACCATTACCAACATAAACACATGTATCAAAACCTGTTTTTAGTGCAACTGCATGCACTTGCCTACCACGTGAGCTATCACAAACAGAAAGAACACTAGCATAAGAAAAATCATTAGGCATGTAATGAGCTAACATGCTAGAAAATAAGCTAAAACATTGATTAGTCCGTCCATGTTGAGCATAACCTGAAATAAGGGAAGTCCAAGAAACAATATTTCTGTTCGGCATTTGATCAAATAGTTGACGAGCACATTCCAAATTACCACATTTTGCATACATGTTAACAAGATGGTTGATTGTGTAGAGTTCTTGAGCGGCATTTGGATTGTGGAAGAGCATGTGGTTGTGGATGTCTTGGCCAATATCAAGGCGGTGAAGGAGGGCGCAGGCGTGGAAGAGGGTAGCATAGGTTTGTGAGGAATGATGCGTAGGATAGTTGTAGAAGGAAGAGAGTAATTGTTCTAGGTGGTGGTGCGTGGGTTGCACACGCAACGTTTGGAGGGATGAGTTGAATTCCAACGTCGCGGGAGGATTAACAGTTGTGAATAGCCGAAGGAAAGGATGGACGGTTGTGATTCGTTTACGACGTAGCATTATTCCTTCACACAGCAAAGGGGAAAATGTGGTCTCTTAGCTTTTAATATATGAAACTATGTATTGTTAATGTTGTAACTTATGCTTATTAGTAAGTAGGAAGAGGATGTACCAAAAAAAAATGTGAGGTCCATCCACAACTACCAAAAGTCTAAAGTTGTTAAAGATAGACTTAGACTTAAATTTGGTTGTCAATTTATTTGGCAGAAGGAAAAAGATTTGCATTGCAAATTTTCAATCAATCCCCCGTTCTGATTGGTTGGAGATGTAAGCCATTTCTTCTATGAAAGAAGAGCTTTGGCTTCTTCATTTTATATACCACACAGTAAGAGAAGCAACACAATAGTTGAAGAGAGTATTTCTCAAGCATTGTGAGAAACAGCTTGTGTAGAAGAAAATAGAGAGTGAGCGATATTGTAGTGAGGTGGTAATATCAAAAGAGAGTTATTTCTTTTGAGTGTTGTAGTGGCCTTAGAAGTATTTGTACTCATTATTACACGGTGTAAAAGTCCTTGTTATAGTGATATGAATTGCGCTTCTTGGTCGTGGTTTTTCCCCTTATTCAGAAGGGTGTCCACGTAAAATCTTGGTGTCATTATTGCTGCATTTTTATTCTTGTTGATTTAATCATAACTTAGTATTCTACGTTTATCACTTATACCGTGAATACTATTTTTACGGGATTTATTCCCAATAATTGGTATCAAAGCCAAGGTTCTGTCTCAGTATGCTATGTGGTTGCAGTACAGTCTCAACTTCTACACCAAAAAAGAATTATTTTGGTCTCATAATAAATAGTATTTATATTTGTGATAAACGATGAAAACCAACACTAGTAGAATGATTACTTTGAATGGCACAAATTATGCCATTTGGAAGGGCAAATGGAAGAGTTGCTCTATGTCAAGAATTTTCATCAACCTGTCTTCGCTACTATAAAGCCTGAAAATAAATCAGATTAAGAGTGGAATTTGTTACACATGCAAGTTTGCGGCTTTATTAGACAGTGGGTTGACGATAATGTTTTGAACCATATTTCTGGGGAGACACATGCTCGGACATTATGGGAGCACCTTGAAAGTTTGTATGCTCAGAAAATTGGAAACAACAAATTGTTTCTAATAAAGCAGATATTGGGTTCAAAATACCATGATAGTTTCGCGATCACAAATCATCTGAATAATTTTCAGGGGATCATGAACCAATTATCTGCAATGGGCGTTAAATTTGATGAAGAAATTCAAGTTCTATTTCTACTTGGTTCCCTACCAGATTCTTGGGAAATTCATAGAACTTCATTATCAAATTTTGCTCTGGATGGTGTGATCTCTATGGATCTTGCCAAGAGCGGCCTTTTAAATGAAGAGATGAGAAGAAATCTCAAGGTTCGTTCTCATTAGATGTCTTGGTGACTAACTCTAGGGAGAGAAAGAAGAATCGGGGTTCTCAAAATAGAGAACATAATAGAAGAAAATCTAGAAGTAGACTTGAAGATATTGAGTACTATCATTGCAGAAAGAAAGGGCACATAAAGAAGTTCTGCCGGATTTTCAAAAAGGAGAATAGAGACAAGAAAGAATAGAAAAAAGATGGCAATCACGTGGTCACCATCATTACAGAAGATCTTGTTATTGTCATTGATGCGGATCTTATAAATATTGCTTGTGATAAGTCAAGCTGGTTTGTGGACAGTGGTGCCGCATCTCATGTGACATCAAGGAAGGAATTTTTCTCATCTTATACTCAGGGTGACTTTTGAACTTTGAGTATGGGTAATGAGACTGTATCTAGGGTGGTTGGTGTTGGAACGGTTTGTTCTGAAACTAGTATTGGAACTAAACTATTTTTAAAAAAAATGTAAAGTATGCACCTAATGTTCGTTTGCATTTTATCTCTGTTGGTGTTTTGGATGATGAGGGATATATTAGTACCAAGGGTCCTGGAAAGTGGAAGCTCACTAAGAGTTCCATAATTGTGGCTCGTGGAGAAAAGCGTCGTTGTCTATACTGGACTACGGCATCCACCTGTTTTGATATGATGAATGTCGTTGAGAGTAATAAGTTTTCAACGTTATGGTATAAAAGGCTTAGCTACATTAGCGAGAAAGGACTAAATGTTCTGGCCAAGAAGAAATTGTTGTCAAATTTTAAAAGTGCAAAATTTGAAAATTGTGAGCACTGCTTGGCTGGAAAATAAAAATGAGCTTATTTCCAGTCTCATCCTCCTTCAAGAAAGACGGAGTTGCTTGAGTTGGTGCATTCAGATTTATGTGGCCTAATAAAGACAAGAACTCTGGGTGGTGCACTTTATTTTTCTACCTTTATTGATGATTGCTCAATGAAACTTTGGGTCTACATCTTGAAGACTAAAGACCAAGTGTTGGGTGTCCTTAAGCAGTTTCAGACGTCAGTTGAAAGAGAAACTGAAAAGAAACTGAAGTGTATTTATACCGATATTGGTGGTGAATATTGTGGACCATTTGACGAATACTACAGGCAGCAGGGTATCAGACACCAAAAGACTCCTCCTAAGACTCCTCAGCTTAATGGTTTAGCAGAAGGATGAACAGGACCTTGATAGAAAGAGTCAGATGTTTGCTTTCTGAAGCAAAGTAGCCGAATTCCTTTTGGGATGAGGCTTTGTTGGCCGCCGCACATGTTATTAATTTATCCCCTGCGGTTTCTTTGCAAAGTGATGTTCTAAACAGAGTTTGGTATGGCAAGGATATTTCTTATGACCACTTGAAAGTGTTTGGTTGCAAAGCTTTTTGTACATGTGCCTAAAAATGAGAGGTCAAAATTAAATGCTAAGACAAGGCAGTGCATCTTCATTGGTTATGGCCTTGATGAGTTTGGTTATAGGCTATATGATCTAAATGAGAAGAAGGTCATGAGAAGCTGTGATGTTATCTTCGTGGAGGAACAAACCATCGAAGATATTAACAAAGCGGAGAAGTTAAAATCTCCAAGTTCTGAAGGTTTAGTTAATCTTGATTAAGTTCCTCATATAAATGCGGATGACGTTGGAGGGCTCAATAATTATGGTGACGCCCAGAACCATATTCCAAATCAACATATTGATGGTGATATTGATAACAATGCTAAAGTTTATGAGGCAGATGCTTCTACTCACGAAGTTATGAACGAGTTAGATATTCCCCTTAGAAGGTCTTCTAGACCTCGTACTCCTTCCTCCCATTATTCACCCAATGAGTATGTATTACTCACTGGTGGGGGAGAACCTGAATGTTATGTGGAGGCCATAGAGGATGATCACAAGGATCAATGGATTGAATCCATGCAAGATGAGATAAAATCTCTGCATGAGAACCATACTTATGAGTTGGTGAAATTGCCTAAGGGCATGAGAGCTTTGAAAAACAAGTGGGTTTTTAAAGTTAAAACTGAAGAACATAGTTTAAAGCCCAAGTACAAAGCTAGATTGGTTGTCAAGGGATTTGGTCAAAGGAAAGTTATTGACTTTTACGAAATATTTTCTCTTGTCGTGAAAATGTCCTCCATTCAGACAGTTCTTGGTTTGACTGCTAGCCTTGATTTGGAGATAGAACAGATGGGTGTGAAGACTGCTTTTCTTCACGGTGACTAAGAAGAGGAGATCTATATGGAACAACCAGAGGGCTTCAAGTTAAAAGGTAAAGAAAATCTTATATGCAAACTTAAGAAGAGTCTATACGGATTGAAGCAAGCTCCCAGACAATGGTATAAGAAGTTTGAGTCTGTTATGAGGGAGCAAGGCTATAAGAAGACTTCTTCAGATCACTGTGTTTGTACATAGATTTTATGATGATGACTTTATCATCCTCTTGCTATATGTGGATGATGTGTTAATTATGGGCAGAAATGCTTCCAAGATTGACGAGTTGAAGAAACATTTGAATAAGTCTTTTGCAATGAAAGACTTGGGTCATGCTAAGCATATTTTGGGCACGAGAATTACTCATTCGAGAAACAAAAGGAAGACTTACTTGTCACATAAGAAGTGCATACAACGTATTCTGGAGCGTTTCAATATAAAAAGTGCTAAGTTGGTCCACACACCCCTTCCTGGTCATCTGAAGTTGAGAAATAATTGGTTTCCTACAACAACGAAGACAAAAGAGAGAATGGCCAAGATTCCCTATTCCACTACCGTCAGAAGTTTGATGTATGAAATGGTATGCACTCGACCAGATATTGCTCATGTAGTCGATGTTGTTAGCAGATTTCTTGAAAATCTAGGAAAAGAGTATTGGGAAGCTATAAAGTGGATACTGAGGTATCTAAGAGGAAGCTCACATGAATGATTATGTTTTGGAGGATCAAATTCAATTCTGAAGGGCTATGCAGATTCTGATATGGCAAGTGACATTGATAACACAAAATCCACCACTGGATATTTGTTTACTTTTTCAGGGGGAGCTATATCATGGCAGTCGAGGTTGCAGAAGTGTGTCGCACTATCTACAACTGAAGCGGAGTATAGTCTCGCTACTAAAGCTAACAAGGAGATGATATGGTTGAAGTGGTTTCTTCATGAGCTAAAATTGCATCAAAAGGAGTATGTCGTCTATTGTGACAGTTAAAGTGCAATAGACTTGAGCAAGAACTCCATGGACCATGCAAGAATAAAGAATATAGATGTAAGATATCATTGGATTCGTGAGCAAGCGGAGAACGAATCACTTCAAGTAAAAAATATTCACACAAGTGAAAATCCCGCAGATATGTTGACCAATGTGGTACCAAGAGACAAGTTCAAATTGTGCAAAGAACTTGTCAGCATCCACTCAAGCTAAAGGTCTGTATTACCTCATTCAGGTGAATGGGTCTGGAGGGGGAGATTTTGGAGTCCATCCTCATGCCTAAAGTCCAAAGTTTCCAAGATGGACTTAGACTTGAATTTGGCTGCCAAATTGTTTGGCGGAAGGAAGAAAAATTTCCATTGCAAATTTTCAATCAATCCTCCATTATGATTGGTTTAAGAGGTAAGCCGTTTCTTCTATAAAAGGAGAGCTTTGGCTTCTTCATTTTATACACCACACAGAAAGAGAAGCAACACAATAGTTGCAGAGAGTATTTCTCAGGCATTGTGAGAAATAACTTGTGTAGAATAAAATAGAGAGTGAGAGATATTGTAGTGATATGAAAATATCAAAAGAGGGTTATCTCTTTTGAGTGTTGTAGTGGCCTTAAGAGTATTTGTACTCGTTACTACATAGTATAAAATTCCTCGCTATAGTGATATTAGTTGCTCTTCTTGGCCATGATTTTTTCCCTTTATCAGAAGGGTTTTCACATAAAATCTTGGGGTCATTATTGCTGCATTTCTATTCCTACTTATTTAATCATAACTTAGTGTTCTACGTTTATCACTTATACCGTGCATACTATTTTTACGGGGTTTATTCCCAACAAGAAACAGAGAAAATCTAGAGTGGTTTATTATTTTTTGTCAATCTTGTTAGAAATATAGAGGTAGAAATATTTAGAAGAACACTCAATAACAATGTGCAATGATCAACAATAACTGGAGATAAAAGTATTTGAAGTGAAAAATCAACATGCTATAAAAGTTGTTATTTAGATTTTTATAGCTATCTTGATACAAACATATATATAATGATGTCTCATTCTCAAGATTACCATAAACCATTCTAAAAGCTTCTATTGTTCTTCTAAATAGTGTACGAGGCAAATTTGGTTAGTAACAACTAGGCGAATGATGCAATGACACGTGAAATTAAAGATAGGTGGGACATGAGTCAGCAAACAGACGGCGCCAAATGTAAGCATGCCCATCGGTGTTTGACAAATCCCTAAGACAGAGTAGAGGTAACAAAGATTCAAACAGATATCATTCAATGAGCATTTGTTACAAAGAATATCTGCATTTACAGCCAACCGTTATGCATCCATATATGACGATTTTATTCTCATTCAAGAGGGGCTTGATTTAGGATTGACTTTTGGCTATATTTCTATATTTTTAGTGCATTGTTTACTTTATATTTTGGTGTTTTAATGCTAAATTGTACTATATTTGTGTTTAATTAAGTTTATTTTATGTGTAGATAATTTTGTGAGGAAAATAAAGATTTTACGTGTATTTTATATGCTACAAATAATTGGTTCATAAAGACATAATGATTGGTGATGACTAATTTAACAAAAGAGAAAGAAGGAATGCTTACCTAGAGCTCCCTCTTGGTTTTTCTTTTGTCCACGGTTCTTTTCCAAGTGCTTTTATTAAACTGGGTTAGGTAGATTTTTCTTTTTTAGGATTAAAGGGCAAAGGTTAACATGTAACCCCAAGTTGCACAGTAGCAAAACTAAAATGAACCTGAGAATGTACTATCTAAGCTTGACTGTAGATTCTAGGATATGCCTTAAATTGCACAATACAACTTACTTGAACAGTGATAGGACTTTGTAGATGAACCTGATTCTAAATGAGTTGCATGCTAAGTGTGTGTTGAGTTTTTACTTACATTATATGTTTTACATGATACCTAGAACTTGCCCTGTGTGTTTGCAAAGCGAAATAGAAGTTGTTTGGTTGTAGAGATGATAGAGGCATTTCTTTGTGTAACCACATAAATCAATAAGACATGAATTCACCTGTACATAATATCCTAGTTAACCCCTTTGAGCTTAAAGCCTATTCTTTGATAACCCTTGAATGTTCATGAAAAGTCGAAATCATATATTGTTCTACTTTACCTCCTATAAGCACTTGTGTTGTAATGAATATGCAAAAGTTTAAGTGTGGGGTGAAGGGAAGTTAAAAAATGGGGAAATCAAGAATGAATGATAGAAAATGGTGAACTGGCAAAATACTGTAAATGCTACAAGCTTTAAAAAAATATGAATGTATATATGTAAAATAGAAAGGCCAGTTACACCAACAGAAAATTGGGGATTAAAAGTGAATAAAAGGTGAAGGAATGTTTAGGGGAAGCATAATGAAAAAGTTTGAAGGGAAGTTGTGAAAAAAAAAGAATGTGCTTAGGGAGGTTAGCCACTATAACCAAAAATATCATACACGTCCCATAGCCTACATTACAATCCTTAAAGACATATTGATCTGTGATTGAATAACTCGATTAGTAGAGTATACACTAGGGGCAAGCCTATGGCGTATCTGTATGCATATGAATGTTCTTTGTTGAGAGTGAGTGAATTTTTCCTATATATATAAGTTCCATGTTCTAAATTGTTTATGTGTGGGAAATTCTCTCAATAAATTGTGTAAGGGCATGTAACTCAGGAAGGAAAAGGTAAATTTGCAAGTTTGTGATAATAACTAGAGTAAGTAATAATGTGCTGGCATTTGAGTTTACAGTTAGGTAAGGATTGTGCATGTCTTAGGTTAAGCACGAAATATAGCTTTTGTGACATATTTTGGGGGAGACAGTAATAAAAATTGGCCTAAAGTGTGATTAAGGTTGCTCGAGGACGAGCAAAGGTTTAAGTGTGGGGTATTAATAATAGGTGAATTTGACTATAATTATGCCCCAAATAATCACACTTTATTGTTGATTTGATATTGTTTATGATGACAAAATGCTTTTATTAGTATTTTTGGTGTGTTATAGGTACACATGAGCCATTGGAGACTAAACGAGCAATTTTGGAGTCATAAGATGGTAAAAAGGCCAAGTGTAGAGCAAGATTGAAGTTGTGTTGAAAAATAGGAAGAAGAATCCGCGACACTATTCAGCCGCGGTCCAACTGCGAACGCGGACCTCAACAGATTCAGAGGACTTGATTTTTTGTGGTCAATCCGCGACCGCGGACGGACCGTGGGCGACGCCAAAATTCTGAAGGCTAAACTTGTCAATAAGTAATTTTTGTAGCCTAAACCCTCTATATAATTATAGGATTCGCCCAAAAGAGGCAAATATTGTATTATTCATTACTTTTGCAAGAAAACTAGTTAGAGAGAACTCTCTCAACATTTTTCTTTCTTTCACATCGAATCTTTGATTATGTATTCAATTATTATTCTTGTTTCTTTGATTATGAGTAGCTAATTCTTTATCTAAGGTTTTGATGGAACCTATTGAGTGATGAACTTCTAGGTTATGTGATTACAAATTGTTAGCTAGATTTTATTTGTTCAACTTCGTTCTTGTTGTAGTTAATTGATAGAGCTCTCAATTAGTTGTGCCTATTTAGTGTACATAACTTGGAAAAGAGTGCATATTTAGGTATATTGTTGAACAACACCACACATAGATTATTGGAGGAATCTATAATTTTAGGCGTAAAGGTGGGATTAGGAATAACGAAACCTTGGGTGCAATCTAACGTGAACTATTTAAATTAAAGCTAGCTAGGGTAGCTCGGGAGAGTGCACTAGTAAATTATTGTAGTTGCTCGAAAGAGAATTACGGTAAAAATAGTGTTCACGATTGATAGAATTATATTGATAATTTGTATGAGCATAAGCAGAAGGGATTGCATCAATAGGGGAAATCAATACCTTAGTCTTTCTCTTTATTCTTTACCCAACATTCAATTCTTTCATTCAAGTCTTTAATTCTTGCAAAAGTTAGTTGTTAGAAAACATCCACAAAAATATATTCAAAGTTTGGGAAACTACTGCAGAAGTGTTCTTCGGTTGTGGAAGTTGCAGTTGATAGGTTAATTCCTTGTGGGATTGACTCGGAACTTAATTGACTGAATTATATTAACTACGACCGTTGCTTGGACGTGAATCAAATTTTCCTTCCGAAGATCATATTAATCGTTTGGTGTGGGGTTTTTTCTCCTTCTTTCGAGGATTCTGCGTTGTCTCTATTTTGACCATAATTGTTCTTTGCTCGGTCACTCAATAATTCTCTAATGTTACTATTATTCAACAGTGTTGCCACTTTTTTCGGAGGTTTGGCTAGTCCCATATTCGTTGGTCGTTTGTCCCATGGAATTCGTATCATAAGTTGGGATCCCCCTAGATGGAATCAGATCTCATAAGTCTTGGGAATCATGTATCTTCGATGTTTCTCATGGATGATACCAAATCCACTATATAATATTGAAGTTATACTCCGATAACTTGGGGTAAGAGGGATCATGCGACCCTAACATTTCTTTGTCCTACAATGATCTGTTGTGCAAGCGATGATCGATCCTTTTTTTAGAGGCAAGCTTGTCTATTGTTTGGAAGCCTCTGCCACGACCTTCAGTCCGCTCGTATGGCCAAAAGTAGCCCTTCTAAGTTTGTCTATCCGTGTCATAATCAAATTTTGTTTATCTATGTTTTTCTCTCCTCCTTTGATTGATGATGGAAAGCCAATCTGATCATCTTTGATCCTTATCTTTTACTCATACCAGTTTTGGACACTCGCACATGTCACCGTTGAAACTTAAGCAGACTCTCCTTCAGTGTCTGAGAAGCGTCTGAACTTCTCGGATTCAATCCTTTGGTAAACGCATAAACTACCCATTCATTCGGGACAGACAATAGTAACATTCTTTCTTTCTATAATCGGGTAACTATGTCACGCCCCAATTCGAGGGAGATGACCGGCGCCTGACCGGGTAGCCCCAGTTAAGCGGACCTGGGTGCCTTTCTATCCCACGCGTTACCCCTGTGTTGTTTATTACTCATAAGCCAAAGATCTTACCAATTATAACTGAATTCACATTGTACAACATAACCATACGATTGATTTACTAACAAGTATACAATTTATATTTACAACGCCCGACATATATATATACATAGGCCATAATCCCACAGTTTACATGCCTATGGAGCCTCTAGGATACAAAGGACGATACAATACTTGCTGGTAACAAGGCTCCGGCTATACCTTACACAAATCAAAATAAAGTCTAAACAAGAGTGGCATGAGCCACGTAGGGCCCCGAAAGGAAAGGGGCTCACCAAAACGGGCAGTGGAAGATGAAGGATGCTACTGCCGATGAGCTGAAGTACCTGCTACTGATTCACCTCATAATACGAATGTAGCATCCCCGGCAAAAGGGACGTCAGTACACTGGAATTGTACTGGTATGTATGGGCAAACTTTGTCCCAAGTAAACTCAAGCCATTAACAAGAAATCACGATGATGATACAGCCAATGAATTACATCAAGAATCAATTAAGCCAGCCAACCACGTATTCCACATTTTTCCTCATTTCATATAATTCTCAACACAAAGCACGTTTAAGATCAACAAGTAGAACAACCACAAATCAATCACGTAAAACACAAGTAGTCAAACAAAGGGGCAATCAGTGCCCCACAGGTTGCAAACTCTCCTGCTGTCTCCTTTCACAATTTCACATCAATGATTTTATATCAAATTTCAATAGCGATTTCGATCGCTTTCCATCCTTATTACATCATCCACCCTTATTAACTCGGCCACCCTTATCACCCCAACCCACACCTTATTACCTCATGTTGCGGTGCGCAACCCGATCCCACCAAATAATTTCAATCACAACAATTACAAATAACAAATAAGGCACTACACCAAATTACACAAATTCAAATAAGCAACTTACAATTCGATTCATATTCTCAAGTACTTTTCAAACTGATATCACAATCAAGTTACCATGTTTCTATATTCGAGAGTACTCACACAAGTATGTTCAACATTTTTCCATAATTCAAGTGTTTCATCTCTTTCCACAATAAACCATATATGCCACCACAATAATGGTTCTCAGTTCTTTACCAATTCCAATTCCCTTGTCATTTTTCAATTCATATTTCATACCATACCACATGTAGCTCAATCATCAATTGAATACCCAACGATGACATCAAAGAATCACATATAATTTCTCAAATTAACACATGCCAAACAATTTCACACATATGGGCGATTTTACAAGAATCAAAATTAGCCATACATACCTCGATTCAGCTTTCCTTAAGTTACTACAACATTCCAAAAACTCTAGCAATTCCAATCTACTATGAGACATAACAAAATTAAACATATATTAGAAAGATATTCATGAAACTAGCTCATTTGAGCATTTTATCAAATACTAATTGCGCATTTTGATTTCAAATCCCCTTTTCAAGAATTTCTTCATTCCCTAACCCTATCTTTACTTATTTATATTCATCAATCTTCCCACAACTCTATTTGCACAAGCATGCATACATAACACTACCATACCAAGAATCATACCTCAATAACACATCTCACAACCACTACAATACTAACATTACCTAGGTTAGGAACCCATGGCTCCCAATCACCCTCCCATGAGTTCTAATGTATGTATCTTACATAAATAATCACCATAGAGTAGTTGGTGATGATAGACATACCTCTTGTAGTAAGAATTTTAAGAATCTCCACTTGAGGTGTTCTTGAAGAATTCAAGAATTAGAAGGAAAATCTAAGGATTTTGAAGATTAATCCTTGTTAGTAAAAGTGTTTAAGGGGTAGAAATTACTCAAAGAACTATAAAAACCTTACCTTAGATCATAGGGATGAAGTTTGGGATGAAACCCTCTTGAGAGAGCAAGTCATAACCCCAAAAATTAGTTGGGAACACTCTAGGCCGGTCTTTGGGGTATTAAAACTATCCGGGTGCGTGAAGTGTTGCCCAAATGCGTGAAGTGTGCAAGCTTCGTGCATTACTTCACGCATTTTCCTAAGCATTCTACCTCAGGTGCGCTAAGTATGCGCGAAGTTCATTTCGCGCAGAATTTCGCGCATCTGACACCTGACTAGTAAAATGATCATAACTTTATGTATATACCTCCAAATGATGAACGGTTTGTTGTGTTGGAAACCAGACTCAAAGGGATTTAATGATACTCACACAACTCCTTATATAACTGGAGATATGATCGTTCAAAGTGGAGCCTTGTGTGAATCCATTTGGAATTTTGGCCTATTTCGAAAATTTTTCCATTTGGCGTACACCTAGGCTTCCATTTAGACCTCACATAACTTACCATAAGACTTATACTCATATTTACTAAGTCTAATTGATGTCCACCATATTAATAGTATATAAAAATATTATAATTAGCCTACGTGGCACAACAGAATCCTATATTACTTAGCGAAATTTTCTGGGGCCTTACAAACTAACTCTCATAATAATTCGGATTTTCCCTGCGGGATCTTGAATATATCGGCCTTTCGGGCTTGTACCTTTCTAGCACTAACATGAGCCTTAATGAAAGAGTACACAAGCATCTCAAATAAGTTTATGGAATGCTCGGGTAGTAATGAATACCACGTTAGGGTTCCCTTCGTGAGAGTCTTTCCAAATTTCTTTAGCAACACAAATTCAATTAGTGATAAGCTAGATTATTTCCTTTTACCCCTGTTTTTTAGGTGGTAATATGTTTCTATAGGTCTAAAGTCCTGCCATACTTTTGAACTTCAGGCATTATGAACCGTTACGAGATTAGTTCTAGTGTCGCGGTTTGCTTATATGGCAATTGAGTTTACAATACTAGTGGCACACTTGGGATTTGGTCCATGCAGGTATTTACTTCCCTCATAAACCGTAAAATTTTGTTCTTGAATGAGTCATTCTCGTTGTTGAGACAGGATCCACTGCCCCCCCCCCAGTCCTGTCGGGGCCGACTTCACCATGGAAGTGTTGTTGTTGACTCTCTATATTGTTTGGTTTGTGTGTACACCGGGAGTGATTGGATCTCGCCTATTTTCATTATTCGAAGCCCCCGACAGCACCTGTTTCAGAGTCATAACCATATCCTACCGTGTGAGATGGCTTAGAATGATCGGATGTTGCTCTTGCAAGACCCTTACATCGAGGACATGCTCTTTAGTAGTATCATCGGGAGTTGACTCCCGAACATGTCAAGGATATTGCTTGTCAAGCACCAACGTGACATTATTCCCCTCATTGTGGGTGTCATGGATTGAATTCTCAAAATGAGATTGATCCCCTCAAATTTCAGGATTGTACATGTTGTTAACATTGTTATCTGCCTTTTTGTGATTTTCCCTAAGACAAACAATTAAAGTACATTAGTATAAATGGAAAAGATCAATTTAATTTCACGACTATCTAGGCCCCACGATGGGCGCAAAAAAGTTTACCCATAAAATAGTATAGTTGAATTTGTTCATGGTTTCTAGACAAGTAAACGGTACAATTGAATTTGTTCATGGTTTCTAGACAAGTGAACTAATTTGATCCTGAAATAAAGAAAATATTGAAGATATATATAATATTTATCCATAAAATGTAGATGAAATAGCAGTGCTGATGAGTCCGGGAATAAGACCGGGCACAATAATGATGAGATCAAAAAGCAAAAAAAGTAAAATTGTATTTAAGCTATATAGATGTAGTATAAGTTAGCCAGAGAATTCATTTCATTTACAATGATAACTAAACTCTCTATTTATAGCTATATCATGGGAAGGAGGTCCTAGAATTGTGACCTCCTTAATATCAATTATGAAGGCCAATGATAAAGATGTAACAGTGGACATAAATGCCAAATTTTCTGTAACGAGTCATTGCTATTAATGCTGCAGAATATTTTTTATTAAATGCTACCGGTCGTAAGGCATTTAATATTTTTATGTAAACGATATTGTTACACCCTATATTTTCTTACATAAAAGTGTGTCGTAATCAAACTAATGTAGGACCAAAAATGAAATAATATTTGAAAGTATATAAATTAAGTTAATCATGTTACCTAGGAGTTTATAAATATTGAAGATCATGAACAACAAGTACAAAGAGGGTTGTAAGGTTCAAAAACTAAAGGAATTAAAGAAATAATGTTTCGTCGAAAGTCGGCAAGTTGGAAATATTATAACATGCACTTTGGTGTGATACTAGGGTGGTTAATATCATAAGAAGGTTATGTTATGATATATTTTAGTCCAATAATAGTCGTATGTTATGTTTTGAAGTCAAGCGAGTTCAGAAAAAAAAAATCGATGAAAGTCATCACAAGTTACGTTCATAAGTTTTACTAAAAATTTAGGTCAAATGTAACTAAATTTTCTCCCAATATAATTAGAGTTATGGGATTTTCCATCCATCAAATTAAATATATATGTGTCTATTTTCTAACTTATTAAACCGTATGTCAATACGACATATGAGTAGAGATATATGGGCATTTTTGCGAAGACAAGTAGGTGTGTCACCTACTTGCTTAAATGAGAGGATTATACATGTCCTAAAAATGGGCAAGTTCAGGTCTTCCAAAGAGGCCGTTTAAGACCTATTTCCTTCATATATTAGATTTATAATAGGGCATAATAACTAGACATAAGCTTTGCAAAATCCTCCCCAAATTGCCCACAAACCCTAATTGATTTTCTCTTTCTTTCAAGTTCTAATTGGAGGTAAAACTTAGAGTTTAAAGACAAACATAAGAGCTAAGTTATCCAACAAATAGCTGAGTTATCCAGCAAATAAGGTAAGTTTAATGCTCTCTTTCATCCATATTTTTGTTGTAAATGTATGGTAAGTTGTTCTATATTTGTAAGAACTCCTGGGACGGTGATCGAAAGCCGTGAGTTCGAGTTATTCACTTGTAGCGGACTATTTTATGTTGCTATTGGGATGCATGTTTTACTACTATTTTGTGGAGTTTTGGAGGAGGATGGGTCTGGAGAAATACCATATAAATACGGGGTGGTGTGCCGGTCATTCGTCATAACCTTTTCGGGTTGTTTGTCATTACTATGATGTTCGTTTTGTGTATGAAGAGATTAGGGCGTGTTGGGTTGTTTTGTATATAAGGTTGAAAAATAATGTATATATGTTGTTATTGTTGTGTTCTTGTGTTGAAGATGTTATATTGAATTTGGAGGAAGCAGGCATTATACGGGAAATGCTGCCCGTTTTAATATAAAATAAGTTTGTTGTTCGTTGTGTGGTAGTTGTACCTTTCATAACTTAATGATAGTATTATTATTGCTGTTGTAGATTAAGGTGCAAAGAGGCGAGTTCAAATAGGTGATTGGAAGGATTGTGATAAGTTATGGTAAGCCTAAGACCTTCCTTCATTTTGGCATGATCTCGTAACTACATATGTTTGATAACGAGGTATAAAGAGAAGTTCATACTCCCGAATTTATATACATTATCCTAGCCTCATAAGTGTGATGACCCGTCCAATTTTCTCATGAGCTAACACTCTATTTTTCCCATTTCTGCTTCTTTATGCTTTGTTTATCCATGTTATGTGGCATCGGGTTGGTCAGATCGAATCCAGAATGATTTTGGTAATGTTTGAGACACTTAGTCTCTAAAAGTAGCTTTAGAGTTAGAAAAGTCAACTAAGAGTTGACGTATTACTAAATGACCTTGGAATGCGGATTTTATGGCTCGGATAGTTTCGTTAGGTGATTTGGGACTTAGGAGTGTATTCAGAATATATTTGTCAATATCTGGGGTAGAATTAGGCTTGAATTGGAGAAAGTTAGTTTTTGGCAATTTTCGGCCGGCAGTGGAAAATAGGCTTTCGAGGTCGGAATGGAATTCCAAAAGTTGGAACGGTTTTATAATGTCATTTTGGATATGTTTGCGAAATTTCAGGTTAATCAGAGTTGATTTGGATAGTTTCGGCGTCGTTGGTGGAATTTAGGAATTTCAAAGTTCATAGGCTTGAAATTAATGTGATTTTGGAGTTTTGATATTCTTTTTGGTGTTTCGAAGGCTCGACTAAGTTTGAATGATATTATGGGATGTGTTGGTATATTTGTTGAGATTTTGAGGGCCTCGGGTAGATCTCGAAAGGTTAACGGATCAATTTAGAATAGAAGAGAGCGGCCACATTTTTTCACAACAGCATGAACAATAACTCGGGTGAACGGTAACTCGTGTGAATAGTAACTCAGGCGAACAGTAAAATGTGTGAGTAGTATTTAAATAACCCCTCCGCAACCATTAAGCCTTTTTACACTATTTTTTGAATTGGAAAAGAGCTTTGAGGCAATTTTGAAGACAGGAAATCATTGTTCTTCATTGAGGTAAGGATTTTGGACCCTAAAACTTGATTATTTGTGATTAAGGAACAAAATATCAGTGTTTAATTTATTAAAATCAGTAGAAAAAGGTGGAGTTAGGGCTTGAGATTATGAGACGTTCTAGGGATAATTTGAGTTGTCAAACGAACTCCGATTTTCGAGTTCTTTATATGTACATACTTGTGAGATAATGAAGAACATTTTGATATAACATTTTTCAAGTTTCGGGATGCGAGCTCGGGTGTCGGGTTTTGACTGATTTCGAGTTTTGTGCTTAAAATCGATAATTTTCAATTGGAATTCATTCGTTTTGCATAATTTGATGATAAAAATATGTACTTGGAAGATTTGGAGCACTCGGAAGTTGGTATAAGAGGCAAGCGTATTGCACATTAGCTTTTCGGGCTAGTTTGAGGTGAGTAATAATTTTAAATGATATCTTGAGGGTATGAAACCCTAGAATTTCACAGCGTTCAGCTATGTTGAGGTAAGACGCGTGCTAGGTAACGAGTGTGGGGTCATAAACCATTGGAGATTGTGACTTACTCCATCCTGAATGACTATTTTACTATGTATGACACATAATTATTTAATATTATTATATTTTGAGTTAATGCCATATGAGGGATTCGTGCCAGCTGTGTGAACCCTTAGGGGATTTTAAATAATATTTTCCTCACTGTTTGATTTCATACTGGTGCTCAATCATGCTATATTTTCACTATTTTCAAAACTCACCTATCTTATTCTATTTTAAACACATTAAGTGATAATTTTTAAAGATATTTTGAGCTGAGCTTCATGTTTTACTGTTGCCTGATGGGCTTATGAGTTTCTAACTGAGTAAGGTCGGGGGCCTATGTTGTGAGGATACTTTTGGGTCGGGCTGCACGCCGCAACAGTGATATACTGATTATAATAATGAGGCCGAGAGCCTGAATGAGATGGACTGAGATTGATATGATGCTAAGAGCCTATTATGATGCCATGAGATGTCTTGATATTACGCTTGGACCGTAAGGGGCCCCTTCCAGAGTCTGTACACCCCAGTGAGTGCGAGTACCCATTGTGATGTGAGATATAGCAGATGGGTTGGTATTGTTCTATGATATTGCACGAGGGGCTGATTTGGTTGTTATTGTGCCAGAGGGGTAGTTATTATGTGTTCACCTTTTTGTTGTTTTTCTTGTATATTATTTACTTTTTAAAGGATATTTATGAAAATTCACTGCTTAGTTATATTTACTTATTTTGCCTCTTTTAGCTTAATGTTTTGCCTTACGTGGTTTTATATTACTCAGTCTCCATTTATTTATATTACTCATTGAATTAGAGTAATCAATTTACTCCATGCACCCATGTGTACATATTCGGGCGCTACAGGTCCTGCTCTTGAAGGTTGATAGTTCCAGCAGGTCTTTGGAGATTTACTAGGTAGCTACTTGGCAAAATTGCAGCCAAGTACATTCTCCCTCTATCTTAGTTCTTTTTTATTATGTGTCACGACCCCAAATCCGGTCGTGATGGCGCCCAGCACACTGCTAGGCCAGCCCGACCAATCAACAATAACCACGGAGCCACAAGCTCACTTTATCCAATTTAAGCACAACAGTGATAGATATATTTAAAACAGGGAACCAAGTCCCAACATGTGCCGACTCCCATAGACCGAAGGGTCAAGAGTCATGAGCCTCTAAAGAACATAAGTGTAATAAGGTTTACAACCAAAGCTCAGAGCGGAAAGAAATAACAATACATAATCAAAGACAGTAGGAAGGAATATCGGGTCGTGCGGACGACGGCAGCTACCTCAAAGTCTCCATAGAATGGCGATGACACAAGCAGTTGCGATAGCTCAACTGCCCTCCTAATCCTGTATATCTGCACACACAAAAATGCGGGGAGTGGGGTGAGTATATTTCAACTCAGTGAGTAACAAAAATAAACAACGACTGGAAGTGAGAACACCTGTACTATCACTATACAGTTCTAAGGGTAACCTCACAGGTACGTCATCACTATAATGAATACCCCCAATATCCAGTCCACATCTATGCCATCTAGGTCCCACACTGACCACATTCTCACTCATACCACTACGGTATACAACTACCTCAATATATATGGAGACATATACATATGTCTATATCATATCAGTATTTTAGTATATATATGAATATCCATAAGTATAATGCTGCGGCGTGCAGCCCGCTCCAATACATATACCGCTGCCGCGTGCAGCCATTTAACGTCGACGGCGCTCACTGGGGGTGTGTGCAGACTTCGGAGGGGCTCCTTAGGCCCAAGCGCTATGATACTGTGGCGTGCAGCCAGGTCCACCATATATTACTGCGGCGTACCGTCCGATCCAAATTATATATATATACATATAATATTATAATACCGCGCTCACTGGAATGTGTGCAGACTCAGACTCCGAAGGGGCTCCTACAGCCCAAGCGCAATAATATTGCGGCGTGCAGTCCGTCCCACATGTATATTACTGCGGCGTGCAGTCCGATCCAATATATATACTGCTGCGGCGTGCAGCCCGATCCAATATAGGTATATATATATATAATACCTCGCAATGGGTCCTCGACCCTATCCCAGCCAATATAGACCTGGCCTCTCAGGCTCACTCAACTAGAATAAGGAATGTCTACCTCCAAGTACACATCTAGTATTGGCTCATGATATGCTATACAGTTATAACTATGGCCGAGTTTATGTATCCAACATGATATACTACGGCTGGGTGTATGTAGCCAACATGATTTAAGGGTCGCCTAATTCTACAGGTCCCCTAATGTTCTACAAATCGGCACAAGGCCCCAAACATGGCTATTAGCCCAACTATACATTTATAATCTCATTATCAGTCATAATACACAGAATACTATTAGTCGGGAATGACCAAGTCCAATCCCCAAATCACAATGCCACCACGCCCGTCTCATGACGTGTGTCTCATCTCTACATAGCACTGTAAAGTGCAAGTACGGGGTTTCAAACCCTCGGTACATTATTTATTACCACCACTCACCTCGATCCGATAGAAGCCTTAATCCGCCTTGCGCTCGCCTCGCAATTCAATCACCTTGAATGCCGAATCTGCTCAAAATCAATGAGAATACATCAATATAGGCTAATTAAACACAACCGAGTCGAAATAACTCAATTTACATCAAAATTCCCAAAGTTGCCAAAACCCGAGCCCCGGGCCCACATCTCGAAAAATTATGAAACTCACATTTTCGGAATCCTCGTCTCTCCACGAGTCCGTACATACCAAGAACTCCCAATTCGGACCACAAATGGTCCTTCAAATCCCCATTTTAAGATTTTTGCTCAAAGCCCTAATTTTCTTGATTTCTTACCCAAATTCAGAGAATTAATGGAGGATTCTTTGATAAAATCATGTATTTAACTCATAAAACTTACCTCCAATGATTCCCCGTCGAAATCCCTTCAATTCCCGTCCAAAAGCTCTCAAGAATGACCAAAAATGGTGGAAAAATGGGTTGATTTCGCGACTGGAATGTTTTAAAAACATTCTGCCCGGGCATATTACTCATCGCGATCGCGGGAATGGCTCTGCGATCGCGGAGAACAAAATTTGGCCCAAAATTTACCCTTCGCGATCGCGGGAAAGGCTTCGCGATCGCGGTGAACAAACTCCGGTTCCTCCGGACAGGCTTCAGTATAATGGTCATAACTTTTTGCACACAACTCCAAATGATGAATGGTTTGATGTTCTGGAAACTAGACACATAGGGCTATAACTTTCATTTGATGGTCATTTCCTGAATCCGTATATATTTCTAGATATAAGCTTCCCAAGTTATACATGTGTATTAGAGATCCTTCTCGGACACCCTATAGTGTAACGTCCATAACTCTTTACACAGATGTCCAAATCATGATTTCTTTATCTTTCTGAAAACTAGACACGATGGGCTACAACTTTCGTTTTTGAATCACCTTAAAATTCCTTGTAGATAAAAAGATATGAGCTTCCGAAGTAGGATCAATGCACAGAAATTTTCCTTCTTCGCGATCGCGGAGCATTTCACGCGATCGCGATTCATTAATAATTTTCGCACATTTTACTCACCGCGATCGCGTCCCATTGTCTGCGATCGCGTAGAACACTGCTACAGACATAAACCAGCAGTTAAAAATGGCCTAGAAATGGTCCGAAACCACCCCGAAACTCACCCGAGGCCCCCGGGACCTCAACCAAAAGAACCAACACGCCCTATAACCTTATTCGAACTTGTTCCAATCATCAAAACTCTATCGTTAACATCAAAATCGTCCGTTTTCAACAAATTTAAGCTTAAGTTTAACTTTAACTTCAAAAATTCACATTCGATCAAAAACCCGACCAAACGATGTCCGAATGACTTGAAAATTTGCAGGCATATCCAAAATCACCTAACGGAACTACTGCAACTGTCGGAATTCCATTCCGACTCCCGGATCAAAATCTCACCTATCGATCGGATTTCGCCAAAATTCAACCTTAGCCAATTCAAGCCTATTTCTACACCGGATCTCCAAATTGAATTCCGATTACTCTCCTAAGTCATAAATGATCCCTCGAAACTAGTCGAATCATCAGAATCCGATTCCGAGCACTCTAACTCGATAGTCAACTCTAGGTTGACTTTCCATATTCAAACTTCCTTCAAACATGCTATTTGCTTCATTTTCAATTCAATTCACTCCTAACTCACCCGATAGGTTCTAACACCGATATAGAAGCATAAGATATGTTAATTCAAGGTAACGAGGTGGAGATTCCCGTAACGACGGGGCGGGTCGTTACATTATGTTATGTAGTAGTGGATTAAACTGTAGACTTATAGTATTCTTTTAGATGCTCATGACTGGTGACACCTAGATGTCGGGCTGTGTTGGTTTTATTTCCGCGACTTATACTATTATTTTGGGATATTAATGTGAGTTTGATGTGTGTCGGCTGATATTGTCTTCATGAAAGGCAACATCACAATCGGGTTTGGGTTTAGGGTCGCGCCAAGTTGGTATCAGAGCCTAGGTTACATAGGTCTCACGAGTTATGAGCAGATTTAGTAGAGTCTCGTGGATTGGTATGGAGACGTCTGTATTTATCCTCGAGAGATTGCAGAACCATTAGGAAAAAACTTTACATTCTTTAACTCTTATAGTGCGTCTTTGATTCAGCTTGAAATATAACTCTTTGAACTCCTTTCACGTATTCGTATGCGTAAACAAGTGCTCAGTATCATATGTGCATCGATGGCTTGTGATTCCCTGATTGAGGGGCGGAATATGATCTTTATGTGTTGATGTTGGGCTAGTTTGGAGGACTTGATGCCGTATTTTTTCCCATAGCTTGAGCCCTGAATTGATGATGGCGTGAGCGCGTGCTTCTGGATCTATATGTTCTGTTATGTCCCTACTAAGGGAAGTAATGACTGGATAACTAGGTGATGAGTATGTTAGGACTGCGAGATGTATTCTTATGATTTGGAAACAACGACAAGGGTCCGCTGGAGGATGGAAGAACTATTAGGTACGTGATGTTCATCTTGATTTGAAGTAAGAGCTTTTGGTGTGTGAAGAATATTTTCACGTGTCCTAGTTGGGAGTGAAGTAAATTTCATGTTGTGGTATGATCTCAGACTCCAAAAAATTAAGTGACTGCGTAATGTCTATGACAGTGGAAGGGTATAAAGAGATGGTAGTTTGAGGCGAAGCAAGTGGGTAATCGCATACGAAATGTACTAAAATTTGTGTGATCCCTATTTTTTTGTAGCGGGATATTTATTACCAGGGAAATATATATGTTAGACAATTTGAATTTTGATTGCTTAAGAGAGTGGGCTTGATAGTTACCAGGGTAAATGCGTGATCTGCAGAAGATTTGAAATACTAGATGTGTGTTACACGAGCTCGTGAAGAATTTACTTCAATCGTACTATGGTGTTATCGTAGTAATTGCATATATGTATTAGGAGTTATTGTGTGCTTTGATCTATGGCTTTGAGCCAAGTGGGGGGGGGGTCTGCTATTAACTAGTTGATTGCACGGTTAGATGCAATGTTTGTTCTAATTAGAGGCGTACTGGTGAATCGGTTATGGCGTATGGAGGTTAAGACCGAGGATAGCTCGAGTAGAGGAAATTTCAATAGAGGTTATGCTATGCATTATAGGTGTATGAGAACCGTGGAATAACTTGAGTAGTTATTGGTAAAGGATGTACGGTGCATAGATCGTGAAGTTGCTTGGTTGCATTAAGGTCAGGTTACATTTTGCGGTGTTGGAGTGCTAATGGAGAACAGATCGGCCAGTCTGTTTGATTGATCTAATTGCAGATGGAGTAGAGTGGATGAATCTTGAGAATGGTTCTAATAGGTTCAAGATTTTACATGTTATAAGAGATTTCCAAGTTGTATGTGTTGCTAGAAACTAAGTTTGCACTGGAAGGTGTCAAGAGTAGTAGTATTTCTATATCATTATGGTGTTCTATATAGTAGTATCAGAAAGGTAAAGGTAATGGCCTTGGATTCGCATGAATTCCTTTCAGGCTAGGTACTTTGAATGTGGTACTTTTAGGAATATTTAAGAGATAATTCAGTGGCTTATGAGCCTTAGGTGGGGTGGTTTTACGTTAAAGTTTGTAGGGCAAGTTTTAGTTAAGGATAGTGATGTACTAGCAAGGGAACATATGAATTTGAATGTAATTCAGAAGGAATTCAGATGATTAGGACAACTTGGTAGTAGGCCGGATCAACATGATAATGGATATGATCGGTTCTTGAGTGCTTATGAAGTGGTGGGTTTCCACAGGTGTTTCGTGGCAATGCTCTATGGTATGATGGCTTTTGTAGCTTGGTTGAGTTAGAAGGAGTCAGTCCTGATTGTTCGGTTTTGTGCAAAGGGGATTCGTAGAGTTCTTAATGATTTCTATCATGGTTAGAGGTATATATTTTCCACGGGCATGAGATGTATAGTGATTTCCTCCTATATAGGGGTCCAATGGAAGATTTCTTAGCTAGTTGAGTACGTAGTTGCTTTTTGGCTCAGAGGGAATAAGAAGTTCTCGTATTATCCTAGGATGGTGTGGTATATGCAGTATGTTGTGGAGGATAAAGATTTGTGTATGTAAGGTTACAATTCATTTCTAAAAGGAAGGTCATAAAACTCTTAGGCAGCAGGCAACTTAAGATAATTAGAGAAATGATCTTCAGGTGATTAAAGAAATGGTATTACTAATTGGGTGATTTGACGAGGGTATATGTTTCAGAAAAAGGCTATGTGATTAAGTTGATGGTACTTTGGTAGTATTGCGACACTTTCTTGTTAGATCGACTACTGATATTCGAGTTTGCTTGGCGGCAGAGAAGAATTTTAGAGTATCTCTCGTGGAGTGATTGGGTATTCGAGGTGTGGTATGTATTTAGATGACTGAATTGGGGATCAGATATGGTGACTCGTGCTATATGGATTTGGAGACGGGAGGTTCTCATAAACAGGGTATGTCGTGGTTGTGGGTCGTGTGTATCGGCACTGTATTATGACTATCAAGGTTTGGAGACCCGAGTAGCTCTTTTGCTGCTTGGTATGTTAGATTATGATGTAATATTGGGTCAGACTGGTTATCTCTGTGTCGTGTTGTTCTGGACTATCGTGCTAAAGTGATGCTGTTGGCGATGCCGGGAATGCCACAGATTGAGTGGCGAGGTTCGACGGGTTATGCTCATAGTAGGGCGATTTCGTATTTTGAAGACCCAGCGGATGGCCAAGGAGGACTGTCTTTCTTATTTGGCCTTCATGATGGATGTCAGTACTGTCACACCTCCTTTTTTACCGCATAAAGGTAAATGTAAATGTGCCACGGTTTAATATTACACCCCGAGAAGGGATATAATAATAATCGGTGAAGGAGTTTTTCCACTTAAAGGACAATCGGAACGGGATCAAATTATCTAATTATTCAGAGTCGCCACTTGGAAAAATAATGGTGTCCCAAGTCACCGGTTTAATCCCGAACCGAGGAAATTTATGACTCCGTAATACAGTCTGTGAAACCAGAAAACCTGGATAAGGAATTCTATTAACCCGGGAGAAGGTGTTAGGCACTCCTAGATTCCGTGGTTTTAGCACGGTCGCTCAACTGCAATTTTTGTTTTTATCTGATTTCTTTATATATTTTAACTAGGTGCTTTTAATGTTCCGCTTTTAATTTTAAGGAGAATTGCGACGTCACGAAAACATATTTCGAGTCACACCGTAACCAAGTACACCTGTGACTTTAATGTATTTCCGTTTCGCCGAGAATAAGATTTGGGTCACATAAATGCGCACCCGTATTTAGGAAAGTAATTTATTCACAAATCGCGCCTAAAGAGTCTATCGTCTTTAGTAACTTTGGGAAACACCGTGAAATTCGTTAAACGATCTTCCCGAATCTAAGTTTTTTATAACAACTAATTTGAGGGGCCCGCAATTATATATATATTTGATGCGGCGAGTCTCATCTCTTTTATTATTAAAGGTCAATACCTAAAGTAACTAAATTTTCTATTTTTTATTTTTGTCTCTAACAATAAAGAAAAAAAAAACCTTAATTATTTATCATTTGCCTAATTATTATATTACCAGAAGAATTTTTGAATTATAACCATTTGGGCGTATTAACCGCGTGTCTAATCCCGTGTGAGGGAATAGTTTAAATTTGATGTTTCAATGATTTAAGTCAGGGACAATTCTAAATTTATAGGTTTTAACTAACTTTAAGTTTAAGCTTCTCTATTTAAACATTCCAAAATTAAGCTAATAGTTGTTGGGCTTACTATGCATGTACTATATGGCTTTGCCATCACAATTTTACCATCAGTTTCAAAATGCCTATAACTAATACTATTCATATACAATACCACTACGTCATATTAAGCAATTATTACCACAGATTCCTAGTAGGGCCGGAAACATGAGCAATACAAAAGAGAGACTTCATCATAATTAATACATTACTATTATTTTAGATTAAGAAACAATCTAATTATCTATTACAAGTTATAAATCAAGTTTCTAGACAGTAATCACTAACAGAACATCAATGCACAGGGATTATCTAATACATTCTTCCACAAAATTATACATGTGGCCTCCATTATCACAATACTTGAAGAGATTTGTTAATGTACCTGGAGCAAACGAAATAAGAAGTAGAGGAAGGAGTCAGTTGCAGCAGTGGTGCACAGCAAGCAGCAGTAGTGTACGACAACAGCAAACTCAACAATAATCAGTAGCAAATGATGAATAGCAGAAGTGAACAGCCCAAAAACAGGAGCAAAAACCAACACAGATCCAAATAAGACCAATAAAACAGTAGCAAGGTCTAGTAGCACACCCAGGAGGAGACACTTGAAGCCCCAGCAAGATTCAACAACCAAACAACCTAATACTATGATCAACAATGTCGAAAGAGCTAAGAATGACACCAAACAGTCCAAATAGACCAGCTTTAACTTCCAAAATACCTAACGATTACTTCAGGAACTTCAAAATGCCAATGTCGTATCAAGACATAGCTCAAAAGACTCAAAGAATGCCTGAAACAGTGAGCCAAAAGAAACAGAATGTTTTCTTTCTCCTGTTCTCTAAAATGTATGTCTTTTTCTCTATCTAATCTCTCACTGTGTTTCCAACTTGATGCTCTCAATTTTTCTCTCAAAAATGTATTCATATTCCCTCCTAAGATCTGTATGTTGTGTTTTTTCTTTCAAATTTTTTTTCTCAATGTTTCTGTTCTGCCAGAATACTTCTCTAATGTTCTTTATCACTGTATGTTTTTCCACCAGTGTTCTGTCTCCCCCGCTCTATACTTATAGTTTAACCCTTTTATCCTTGGATGGCCAGCAGACTCCACTGAAAACCCTTGCCCATCCCTGCTTCTGTCCAAACCATATTGGTCCCTGAACTCCCCACTATCCAGTGTCCATGTATGGACTATAACATTAAAAATGTTGGTGGCAGGATACTAGTGGGATACCCTGCTGTACAGCAGGTTCCACTAGCCCCTCTTATGGGCAGGTGATTAAACAACTAACATTAATGGAACCCTACCAGCTGTATCCAATTAAACCCCTAATCCAGAATCAAACAAACAACAGATCACAGACTAATGAATTGCATACGGGCAGGACAAGAAATGAGCAAACTAAACTAAGCACAATAGGTTCAATTCATCACAGCTTCAGCACACAAGACTAAAGATGGTAAATATGCTGGCAAACGACTATGAGCTACTATCATGTTTCTTTCAAGCAAATCAATTGACGACACTTAATTAATTGAATATGTGAACTACAATAGGTAGCTAATAACCAATTAATCAAGGTATAACAATCAGCCTCAAGGATTTCAGTGATTTTCAAGAGGGAATCTTAACATGACTAGATTGGTCTAACAGATTGAAACAAAAACTCCGATAACAATCAATTAATCAATCAAACAGAAACGAGCGACCAAATGAAAGGTCTCGAGAAGAGGAACAGAAATGACAGAAAAATTATATAGTAAAAAGAAGAAAAACAACCTAAATCAACTAACATTCCAATAAATACAACACACCATATAAGCAAGAATAGAAGGAAAAAGAAGTACTTATCTGTTAAGGCTCAACAACCAACGACATTTGGCTGAACTGGATTCATCCATTTTGGGGTCCAATGGACCTTAATCGGGGTGTTCTCCGTTGAGAACACCTAGATTAAGGTCTATTAGACCTCAATCTCCCATTGAATTAAACAGAGCCCTAATTTTGGATTTCTAGGGTTCTTGGAGCCGTTTTTGGGGCTCGAGGCTTTTGGGTTGGATTCGAACGAAACCAGGGTTGGTAGGGGTGTGAGGGAGGCTAGGGGGAGGCTTGGCATGAATTTGGGGTCATTGGGGTAGATGTCCAAGTTCCGCCGAGTTTCAAACGAATATTCAAGACGTTTGAGTAACATTCGAGACTAACGGCTAACGGATCCATGTAGAGGGGGCTTGGGAGATTTTACGGTGTTAATTTGGGGTGGTTTGGCCTACCGGAACCGCCGTGAGGCGATTTCCGGCAGGCGGCGCACGGTGGTGGACGGCGGAGTGAGGTCTGGTCTCTGAAGACCTCTGAGAGATGAAGAGAGGGGGGTTCTAGGGGGGCCGGGTCATTGGAAACAATATATACGGGGTGTGGGATTTAATTTAGACCGTTAGATTCGATCAGATCAACGGTAGGGATCAGCTTATTAAAGTGGAACGGTGTCGTTTGGTTAAGTGGGGGAACGGGTAACTGGGTCAGCCGGTAAAACGGGTTGGGCGATGGAATATCAACCGTTGGATTAACATGAATGGACGGTGCAGATACGATCACCTAAAACACTGTCGTTTGGTTGGTCTGAGAGATCAGGCAATTGGGTTGGGCCGTTTGAATGGGTAAGGCATTGGTTTTGGGCTGGGTTCAACCGAATTTCAGTTGGGTTTTTTGGCATTTTTGGCCCGATTTTGATTTCCTTATTTCCTAAAGCTAAACTCTATGTTGTATTATATATACATATATGTATATATACATATATATATATATATATATATATATATATATAATCGATTAACACATGTAATTAATTTTTACTAACAATTTAACATAAGTAAATACCGAACCCTACAATTGTACATTAAAATGACAAGAAATGCGAAAAATATATTTTTATGATTTTTTTATTTTCGTAAAAATAAACTTAACTATTTCTAAGTATGGAACTAATCCTACAAATATAAATGCAACATATTTGGTATATATATTTTTGTTTGTTAATTTAAACAAATAGACATGGGTACACAAATGCAAACAATAAGAAAAGAGCATGTAATCCACAAATATTGCAAACAAACGCAAAACTCTTTTATTTTTTGACATTTTGGGAGTAATTCTCGTATAGGGCAAAAATCACGTGCTCACACTGCTGCCCCTCTTTGCGCGAAAACATGGAGAGTTTTCGTGCAAAGATGAGTGAGCGGATACGAGCGATTTTTGTCCGTTCGAGCACTCCGTGTGAAGCATTATTTGGAAAAGTTTGACCGAACCTTGCTTCAAAAGGTTTCCTACATATCCCTGGCTAAAAGGAAATCAGGTCAATGTAGTTCGGGAAGTTTTGGTAGCTGGGACTACCATGACTGTTGTGATCTTGCTGTTACTGCTGTTGCTGCTGTTGTTGTTGCCACTGCTTGACCGATCTCCTTATTACACCGTGCTAAACAAAAATAAGAAGCTAGACTAAGTTACAGTATTGCAAATTCTTATCTATCCTTTTTAACTTGATCTTGTCATGTTCCTTGCCATCCTGCTGGCTCTGATGTTTTTTCACATGCTTCTTCTCCTCCGACAATTGTTATCTCGGCCTATCTTGATTGCCGAACTCCGACCATTGGTCCCTTCTTTGTGATCTTCGAACTATTCTCCTTCGAAGTCTGAACCTATCTTTCTGATCCTTGTTGCCTTCCTTTTGATTACGAACTTGGATTCATGCCGGGGATTTCCGTTGCACTCAACCGCTTTCCTCACACAATATTCAAAATAAATCGCCACTCCATTCTTCAGGCGGGCTCCCTGACTTCAACTACAGCTTCAAAACTAAATCGCCACTCCATTCTTCAGGCGGGCTCCCTGACTTCAACTACAACTTCAAAAATAAAATCGCCACTCCATTCTTCGGGCGGGCTCCCTGACTTCAACTACAACTTCAAAAATAAAATCGCCACTCCATTCTTCAGGCGGGCTCCCTGACTTCAACTACAACTTTTAAAATAAATCGCCACTCCATTCTTCAGGCGGGCTCCCTGACTTCAACTACAACTTCAAAATTAAATTGCCACTCCATTCTTCAGGCGGGCTCCTTTACTTCAACTACAACTTCAAAATAAATCGCCACTCCATTCTTCAAGCGGGCTCCCTGACTTCAACTACAACTTCAAAATTAAATCGCCACTCCATTCTTCAGGTGGGCTCCCTGACTTCAACTACGACTTCAAAATAAATCGCCACTCTATTCTCCAGGCGGGCTCCCTGACTTCAACTACAACTTCAAAATAAATCGCCACTCCATTCTTCAGGCGGGCTCCCCGACTTCAACTACAACTTCAAAATAAATCGCCACTCCATTCTTCAGGCGGGCTCCCCGACTTCAACTACAACTTCAAAATAAATCGCCACTCCATTCTTCAAGCGGGCTCCCTGACTTCAACTACAACTTCAAAATAAATCGCCACTCCATTCTTCAGGCGGGCTCCCCTGACTTCAACTACAACTTCAAAAATAAAATCGCCACTCCATTCTTCAGGCGGGCTCCCTGACTTCAACTACAACTTCAAAAATAAATCGCCACTCCATTCTTCGGGCGGGCTCCCTGACTTCAACTACAACTTCAAAATAAATCGCCACTCCATTCTTCAGGCGGGCTCCCTGACTTCAATCGCCACTCCATTCTTCAGGCGGTCTTCCTGACTTCAACTCCAACTTCAAAAATAAATCGCCACTCCATTCTTCAAGCGGGCTCCCTGACTTCAACTACAACTTCAAAATTAAATCGCCACTCCATTCTTCAGGCGGGCTCCCTGACTTCAACTACGACTTCAAAATAAAATCGCCACTCCATTCTTCAGGCGGGCTCCCTGACTTCAACCACAGCTCACTAATTTCATCCTATTCTTATCGCCTTCCTTTGCTTTTTGTACCATTTTTCTTCTTCCTGCATCGCCCCCTTGGGCCACCTTTTCTTCTGAATTACCTCGTCTTGGAATTGCTTTCCCCCTGGGTCGTGTTACTTTTCTTTTGGCTGCCGAAGATATCTTCGGAACTGTTTACTCACCTACTGGAGATGATGCTGCTGGGGAAGTATTCTTTATTTCTTCTTTTTCTATTTCCTTCACCCTTCGTTCTCTCTCGGACTCGCCGAGGATTGAAATGTCATTAACTGAGGATTACCCTGGCGGGTGAACCCTCTTCCTTTTCCTTCTTCCCAGACCTCCTCCGGGGCTCACGCTTTTGCTTCCTCGAAAAACTTATGGGATATAATGCTGTTGGGGAAATCTCGAAGTTAGTGTTTCATTTTCCCAACAACTGCTGGGGATGATACCAGGCTCAAAGATCGCCCCCTCGTGTTGTCTGGCCTTTCTCAAAACCATTCTGCTCGGAACTGGTATTTCCCGAAATCTCGTGTTGTCTTCTATCCTTATCCACCGGGTATTTGTTTTCAAGAAAATTTTCGCAATGGGAGAAAATTTTCTGCCCCAGTTTGATGACCTTCTACGCGGCATGCTCTTCCGCCGACGAACCCTCTTTTCCTGCTTTAAATCAAAGAAAAAATTGTTAGTTTCAAAACGCAATGAGTAGTCGTGCCACTCTTGTTGGGGGCCATTTTCCTTTTCTCTTTCAGCTGCTTGGCCTCCCTCGAACTTTTGGGGATGATGTTGACACTTGCTGGGGATGATGCTCTTTCCACGGATGGTCTCTCATCTCTCCTTTCATTCCAACCTTCGGTTTGGTCCGACCCTTTTAGTCGATGATCTGTTGTGAGAAATCATCTTCCGGATGTGTAATATGTGTCCATCGTACTCCATAATTCCCGTGAACCTTCCAATCAATCTGTCGTTCCAACCTTACTATCGGAACGACTTTTGCCTTATTGCCTCGTTCCACGCCTATTCATCTTCATTGTACCGCTTTGGGAGACTTGATAGTAAGCTTTGAAAAGTCAATTTTTCGAAAACAAGAGAAGAGAAAAATGATAGATAAAGAATGCTGACCGCGAATGACAAAAAGAAAGAGAAAACTTATCTGAACTCAAAACTGGGAAAAACTTATCTGAATGTGTAACTGATCCAATGGTTATGCCGCGCCTTTGGGATTAATCTATCCAGTCTATTTATGTCAATCACTTTCTGATGGCCGCGTTTTGCTAGAAGCAAACGAATGTCCCAACCTTGTCTCACGCAGACACCTCATAACCATCTCGCATTGTCACCTCATAGTGCCCTTCAAAGGGTTTTCACTAATGAGATTCTCTCATTTCTCTCTATCTCCCATCGCCTTAGGGTGCCCGTAAAGGTTTTCACCGTAAGACTCTCTCATTTTATTTCTCTCAGCTTTCTTCGCCTCGAGGTGCCCGCGAGGGTTTTCACCGTTAAGGCTCTCTCATTTTGCTTTCTTTCCAGGCTGGGGTATCGCCCACGAGATTCCTTCTAAAGCATTATCCCTTTTTGGCTTGTGCATCCTGGATTCAATCGAGGATCGGAGTGTCGCTTTTGGCTTTCACTCGCCTGACTTGGCATTTCTCAAATACTGATCGAGAGGTCTTTTTCGGTCATTAATGTGGTTTTTGTGCGTGGGGCTAGAGAAAAGAGGTTTCACCTCGACGGTTAGCTCATTACAACTTTCGGAATCGATACCATCTTTTCAAACGAAACAATGACTTCTGCCCCAGTTTTGTTGCTTGGGGAATCTTTGATTTTTATTTTATTATGACCGAGCCGTGTGGCGCCTACGTATCCTTCTTGAGGAATCAGGTCGAACGTAGTTCACTTTTTCTTGTGTTTTTTTTCTTTTTTTCTTTTTCTATTTTGTTATACATCTTCCTCGAGGATTCCAAAAGAGGGTATATGAAAGAATAATTAAGGCTCAAAGGGGAAAACAAGGGTTAAAGTGTTTGGGTAGTAGAAAAAAATTGCCTCTGTCATTTCATTCTCCGAAAAATGCCAAATACAAACGAACGAAACCAAGCGTTGACAAATGCATTAAAGAATTACACATAATATCTCCTGACTGCATTAAAATTGATAGCCATATCAGTGCATCTTCCCTCAACATCAGTTCAACATAGAGCGCCGTTGGATAATACTCTAGTCACAACAAATGGTCCCTGCCAATTTGGAGCGAACTTGCCTTTCGCTTCGACCTGATGTGGTAGAACTCTCTTCAGCACATGTTGTCCCACTTCGAATTTCCTGGGACATACCTTCTTATTGTATGCTCTCGCCATTCTCTTTTGATACAATTGGCCATGACATACTGCCGTCAATCTCTTTTCATTGATCAAGCTCAATTGCTCCAATCGGGTTTTGACCCACTCATCATCGTCAATCTCAGCTTCAGCGACAATTCGGAGGGATGGAATTTCAACTTCTGCGGGTATTACTCCTTCAGTCCCATACACCAACAAGTAAGGAGTTGCACCTACCGAAGTCTGGACGGTAGTGCGATAACCTAACAGTGCGAATGGTAACTTTTCATGCCATTGCCTAGACCCTTCTACCATCTTCCTCAATATCTTCTTTATATTCTTGTTTGTTGCCTCAACCGCACCATTTGCTTTGGGACGATATGGTGTGGAATTTCAGTGTGTAATCTTGAACTGTTGACATACCTCTTTCATCAATCCGCTGTTAAGATTTGCACCGTTATCCGTGATGATTATCTTTGGAATTCCAAACCTGCAGATGATGTGGGAATGTACGAAGTCCACCACCGCCTTCTTGGTCACTGATTTGAAAGTTTTGGCCTCCACCCACTTGGTAAAATAGTCGATCGTTACAAGAATGAACCTATGACCATTGGAAGCCGCGGGTTCTATAGGTCCAATAACATCCATACCCCATGCGACAAACGGCCATGGTGCTGACATTGTATGCAACTCGGTTGGCGGAGAGTGAATCAAATCTCCGTGTATCTGACACTAATGGCATCTTCGCACGAAACTTATACAATCACGCTCCATAGTGAGCCAGTAATATCCTGCTCGAAGAATCTTCTTTGCCAATACATATCCGCTCATGTGTGGTCCACAAACTCCGGAGTGTATATCTGTCATCACCGTTGTGGCTTGACTCGCATCTATACATCTCAACAATCCCAAATCTGGGGTTCTTTTGTACAACACCCCTCCACTAAGGAAAAATCCGTTTGCCAATCGCCGAATAGCTCTCTTTTGATCTCCAGTCGCTTGCTCTGGGTATATTCCTAACCTGAGGTATTCTTTGACGTCATGAAACCATGGCTCGCCATCCATCTCTTCCTCTATCATATTGTAGTAATCATGCTGATTCCGGACCTGAATATGTAACGGATCGACATGAACCTTGTTCGGGTGATGTAGCATTGATGCTAAAGTAGCCAACGCGTCGGCAACCTCATTATGCATCCTTGGGATGTGCCTGAATTCTACCGATCGAAAGCGTTTGGTCAAATCATGCAAACACCGACGATATGGGATAAGCTTTAAATCTCTGGTTTCCCATTCTCCCTGAATCTGATGTACCAGAAGGTCCGAGTCCCCCAAGACCAAGACGTCCTGTACATCCATGTCCACCGCTAATCGCAAACCCAAGATACATCCCTCGTACTCTGCCATATTATTGGTACAATGAAAACGCAGTTGAGCAGTGACAGGGTAATGATGTCCTATTTCAGAGATGAGCACAGCCCATACTCCGACTCCTTTTGCGTTCGCCGCTCCGTCGAAGAAAAGCTTCCACCCTGGGTTAATTCCAACCCATCAATTTGCAGTACTTCTTCGTCTGGAAAATACGTCCTCAGAGGTTCGTATCCGTCATCAACAGGATTCTCAAGCTAAGTGATCGGCTAGGGCTTGAGCTTTCATAGCCGTTCTTGTCACATATATGATGTCGAACTCTGTAAGTAATATTTGCCATTTTGCTAACCTCCCCGTAGGCATAGGTTTCTGGAAAATATACTTCAACGGATCCAAACGCGAAATGAGGTAAGTGGTGTAAGAAGACAAATAATGTTTCAGCTTTTGGGCTACCCAAGTCAAAGCACAACATGTCTTTTCCAAATGAGTGTACTTAACCTCGTGGACCATGAATTTCTTACTGAGGTAGTAAATGGCTCGTTCCTTTCTGCCAGTAAGATCGTGCTGCCCCAGCACGCAGCCAAACGAATTCTCCAAGACCGTTAGATAGAGAATCAGGGGTCTACCCGGTTCAGGCGGAACTAGTACGGGTGGGTTTGACAGATACCCTTTGATTTGGTCAAATGCTTCCTGACATTCTGTCGTCCATTCTATCGCAGCGTCTTTCTTCAACAGACGGAATATGGGTTCACAGGTTGCTGTAAGCTGAGCAATAAACCTACTGATGTAATTTAACCTTCCCAACAGACTCATTACCTCTGTTTTATTCTTCGGCGGGGTAGCTCTTGAATGGACTTGATTTTGGATGGGTCCAACTCAATGCCCCGTCGGCTGACGATGAATCCTAGCAACTTTCCTGATGGAACTCCGAATGCGCATTTGGCCGGATTGAGCTTGATATCATATCTTCGAAGCCTTTGAAAGAACTTCCTGAGGTCGGCATTTTCTTGACGTCTAGATTTTATGATCACATCATCCACGTACACTTCAATTTCCTTGTGTATCATGTCATGGAATACCGTAGTCATTGCTCTCATGTATGTTGCCCCTGCGTTCTTCAAACCGAACGGCATCACCCGGTAGCAATAAGTCCCCTACGGTGTGATAAAAGCCGTCTTTTCTGCGTCCTCTTCATCCATCAAGATCTGATGATATCCCGCGTAGCAATCCACAAAGGACCCGATTTCACGTCCGGCGCAATTATCAATCAGGATATGGATATTGGGAAGTGGGAAATTATCCTTATGGCTCGCCTTGTTGAGATTGCGGTAGTCCACGCATACTCTGATCTTTCCGTCTTTCTTTGGCACCGGTACTATGTTAGCCAACCATTCGGGGTATTGAGTGACACGAATGACTTTCGCCTGCAACTGCTTGGTTACTTCCTCCTTGATCTTTACACTCATCCCCGTCTTGAATTTCCGTAGTTTTTGCTTGACGGGAGGACATGCCGGGTCAGTGGGTAATTTGTGAACCACTAGATCAGTGCTGAGTCCTGGCATGTCGTCGTACGACCATGCGAAAGATGTCTTTAAACTCCATGAGTGTTTTGATCAATTCCTCTCTCAGGTTGGGTTCAATATAGACACTTATTCTGGTTTCTTTGACATCATCTGTGTCCCCCAGGTTAACAGCCTCAGTATCATTTAAATTTGGTTTGGGTTTTTCCTCGAAGTGACTTAATTCTTGCCCAATTTCTTCTACGGCTTCATCATCGCCGTATTTTGATTCACTCTCGTCACCTCTTATTTCATGCGTTATTATTTCCAAACCAGATTGACTTTCTAGACTGGGTTGATTAATCTTTAAGCACGCCATATCACTAAGATCAGTCGAAAGAAAGCTGCTCAGAAAAGTAAAAAGAAGGAAAATAAACAAAATTAGAAACGAAAGGAACAAAATTTCATTAATGGGAACCGTACAAGGAAAAACAAGCTTGCAAACTTAAATCAAAATGAACTAAAATAAATGGATTTTACTCCGGGGACAACCCCAACACAAATTCGAAAGAAAACAATCCAAAACAGACTACCAAGACTCCTTCCGGACAGGGAGAGGAGTAGCCTTCCAATTATTCAACTTTGCTTTTGATCCCACAAACTGTATCTCGGCATGGCTGGATCCTTCGCCATCCTCGAGCATGCATACATCTGCGAATAGGTCCTCGAACTTTCTTAAGAACTCTTCGTCTGGCCTAACCATAGGACTGGGAACCTTTGTCGTCGGATGTCCTCTTACTCCGGACCTGACAAAAGATCGGGAAAGGCGCGGAACAGGCTTCGGGAGCACCCATGTCTTCTGCTTATTCCTCTTGGCTCGCTGGATGTCCTCTGATGTTGGCTTGAATCCCAAGCCGAAGGTTCCCACATTTTCGACCACGTATACCGGTTGTATGATTCCTTGCAGAGATGCACCTAAACCTTTGCCGGGTACGAAACCGTTTCTCAACATTTCATGAGCCACCATGACGTCTGCAGTAATTATTCTGTCATTGGGAATGCATTCCCCTTCTGGAACTCGGTTGGCGGATATCACATCGCAGATCTGGTATACCCATGGCCTAACGTCTTCTTCTGTCTCAACAAAGGGGACGATGGTGCCTGGTTGTAGATTATTCTCTCCATGGACTACGATCTCCTGTTGGTCCCACTCAAACTTGACGAGTTGGTGTAGGCTGGACGGAACTGCTTTTGCGGCATGGATCCACGGTCGCCCTATCAGAAGGTTATATGACACGACCATGTCCAGCACCTGGAATTCCATGGTGAACTCCACTGGTCCGATTGTCAAGATTAACACTATGTCCCCGACCGACACCTTGCCTCCTCCATCAAACCCTCGGACACATATGTTGTTCTTGCGTATCCTGTCGATGTCCACTTTCAACTTGTTTAGTGTGGAGACAGGACAGATGTTAGCACTGGACCCGTTATCGACAAGGACTTTGGTAACCACCGCCTCCTCACACTTTACCGTAAGATATAAAGCCTTGTTGTGCTCGGTGCCTTCCTCAGGCAATTCATCATCGGTGAAGGTGATCCGATTCGCTTCGAAGATCCTATTGGTGATCTTCTCCAAATGACTCACCGAGATTTTATCAGGTACATGGGCCTCTTTTAAAACTTTCATCAAAGCTTGCCGATGTTCTTTAGAATGTATCAGCAAGGATAGCAATGAGATTTGCGCAGGGGTTTTCTTCAGTTGTTCTAAAACGGAATAATCATGAAGCTTCATCTTTTTCAGGAATTCTTCTGCCTCTTCATCAGTTACCGGCTTTTTCAGTGTTGCCGGAGTAGTCTTCCTCAATTCCGCCGGGGCAAAACACCTCCCTGAGCGGGTCAAACCTTGCGCTTCGCAAACTTCCTCTTTGACTTCTTTTCCTTTGTAGATTGTCGTGACCCGATCATAATTCCATGGAATAGCTCTGCTATCAGCTATTGGCAACTGTATTGCTGGCTTGATGATGAAAGGATCCACTCGAACACCTGCTACCGTCAAGATGGGTTTGGTTGCCACCCCTGGTACAGTTATTTTTACTTCCCCTGGCCTTACCGGTACTTTGTTCACGCTTCCCTTTTCTACTTCCGACCCCCTTTGTACGTCCTTCTTGCAAACGAGTGACTCATCAAGGCTTGGCCATTTTCTCATTCCTACCCCGCTAGAATTGATCATCATTACAGTCTGAGAGGTTTTCTCCTTTCCCTCTTCTACCCGTACCAACTCGATCATGTTGGTCTCATGATGAGTTGGAAGTGGATTTTGGTTGATCCGCTGGAGTCTGGACCTCAATTCGGCGAGTGTCGATGAGTTCCTGGATGGCTGTTTTCAATCGCCAACACTTTTCTGTGTCGTGCCCCGGACATCCTGAGCAGTATGCACAATTTATTGAATGATCCAGATTATTTGGAAGAGGGTTTGGTAGCTTAGCCTCGACCGGATTTAGCAACCCTACTTGCTTCAAATGGTGGAACAGACTAGTGTAAGACTCCCCCAAGGGAGTAAAAGTCTTTGGCCTTGGTGCCCTGTCGCTCTTGAATGCTTGGTTCGGACGAAAACCCGCGTCCGTGGGGTTTCTATATGCTCTCGGGGCCGGGTAATTATTCTGTGGATTTGGCGCACGCCATGGTGCTTGGACGGGAGGTGGAGCATATGATTGGGCATGATGGACAGTGAAGTGGGGATCGGGTGCTGGATAGTAGTGTTGCGGGTGGTTATATGGATTGTGGAAGTAGTTTTGGTGGTGAGGTTGTGGCGGGTTATACTGGGGTGCGGGGCCTCTGTTTCTAAACCATGTTCCGGACTCGACCTGCCGTGATTTCTTCTTTCCTCTTTTTCCCAAGCACTCCTCCGGTACCACTTTGGATAGCTTGAGTGGTGGCTTTCAAAGCTGAATAGCTCATGATCTTGTTGGGTTTCAAGCCTTCCTCGATCATAGCCCCCATCTTTATCACCTCGGTGAATGATTTACCGATAGACGTCACTAGATGTCTGAAATAGGTTGGCTCTAGAGTCTGCAGGAAGTAATCCACCATCTCGCTCTCTCTCATGGGCGGATCTACCCTTGCTGCCTGTTCCCTCCAGCGGAAACCAAATTCTCTGAAACTTTCGGCGGGTTTCTTTTCTAACTTTAGCAATGATAAGCGGTCTGGGACTATTTCAAGATTGTACTGGAATTGGCCAATGAATGCTTGAGCCAAATCATCCCATGTAAACCATCTGCTGGGATCCTGCCTAGTGTACCACTCTAGTGCGGATCCCCCAAAACTCTGACCGAAGTAAGCTATCAGAATCTCGTCTCGTTCTCCGGCTCCTCGCATTTTACTACAAAACCCTCGAAGATGGGCTACTGGATCACCATGCCCCTCGTATAGGTCAAACTCGGGCATTTTGAATCCGGCCGGCAACTGGACATCTGGGAATGGACACAGATCCTTGTAAGCGACACTGACCTGGTTGCCCAAACCGTGCATATTTCTGAAGGACTGCTCCAGGCTTTTAACTTTTTTAATAACTTCCTCATGTTCCGAACATTGGAAGTGCTTTTCCGGTTCTGCCGGGTTATCCCAGTGAGGGGTGTGTGTATGCGGTTCAGGAGCCCTAAAAGTAGGCTCGGGAGGATAGTAAGAATTGTCATGGATTTGAACATGCGGCTCACCGGACGACATTTGTAGAGTAGCAGGTGGGGGTGCCACAAAAAAAGGGGTGACCGAAGGAGGATTTTGTTTGGCTGGTGGAATTTGGGTGGCATAAGGGTTTTCCCCTTGATAGTATGGATAGAGTGGGGCGCTTGTCGAAGGGTCAAGAGGTGGATGTTCTGGAGCTGATGCGAGAGTAGGGAGGTTTGGTGAAGACTCTCCCCTAGCCCAGGCTAGGTGCATCTCTGTTATCTGCTATTTCAACCGATCTACCTCTTCTTTCATGATCTGTATCTCCGATTTCTCTTCCTCGAGACTTTTACCGGAACTGGACATACTTGCTGGAATTGGCCCTTTAGATCTAGTACGGTAATGGTGGCTGGCCAGTATATTCTGTCAAACCAACTGCTAAACTTTTCTAGATTGCAACAAACTTTGTTAGCTTACTGAATTTAACAGGCATGTCATCGCACGTTGGGATGTAATGCACCTAATCAATTAACCCTTTCTGTATGTTCTCATCACATGCGTCATTCCAGCTTCTTTTCTTTTCTTTTTCTCTTTTTTTTTTCTTTTTCCCTTTTTCAATTATCCTTGAAAGCCTTAATGTTATTAATCTTCGTGTTCTTTTCCTTTCTTTCTAGTGGTGGTCGAATCTTATGTGGATTGCCTACGTATCACGTCCCCGCGTGAATCAGACCGAGCGTAGTTCTGGTAACAAAATTGTGGCGAAATTCTGGAATTCTTATATCAAAACTCTTACGGTTACAAAATATGTCTTACAATAATCAATGGAATAAGAGAAATGCTTGACTCGAGAATAAAATGCCAGACGATTTGAATCAAAATTTCGAAAAATACATTTTTAATCAAAAGTCTAATGCTCTTAAATTCCTAGGGGCCCGCGAGGCATCATTCGGCCTTGCCGCGGGCCTTGGTGTGAGGTCCTTGTGTAGTCCCCTTAACTCTCTCATGATCCGATGAACATAGCACATAACTGAAGCAAAAAGGGCGGTGCGGGGCATTTGTTCACAAGCTAAGCACTTCATGGTGACATAATACCCGATTTCTCCAATTCTGTCCTTGATCATGTCCCTTTCTCCGAGTAGCCGTTCTATCTGTTGGTTTTTCGCTCCCAATCTCCGAGCATTGTTGGTGACTTGGTCTAAGAGCCTATCCACTTGTTCTTACAGTCGGGCCATCAAATCGTGACAACGGTCGAGGTCTGCTCTGGCATCTCGGGCTTGCTTGAAAACCCGCTCCCTAAGGATAACGTTTGCTTCCCTTAGACTAGTGATGATCTCAGTGTAATCTTCTTCCACCCGTTGTAGGTGGAGTGCCTGTTGATGTGCCTCCTTTCTCCAACTAGCACGGATCCTCATTGTTTGGGTCTTCGACTCTTCCAATTCTCTTTGGATATCGGCAACTTGGTTTTTCAAACCCTTTATCAATTTTTCGTCTGCTCGACTCCTCAACTGTCTGTCAGCATCCCTTTTCATTTGCTGGATTTGAGCTCTCAGAAAGTCATTTTCTTGTGCCAACTTCTTTTTATCTCCTTCGTCGGCGGCAGCTTGCATCTCTTTTTCAAATTGGAGATCTTGGACCCGTTGCTCTATCTTGCCAATCCTTGTTCTGTAAACCTCTTCCTTGGCTAACCAGTCCCATTGTTCTTGTGATGCTTCAGCAAATTCCCTAAGGTGAGGTCTTTTGGCTGGTCTTTCAACCGATGTTTCTCCCTTATACCAAGTAAGATATCCGGGTACAACCTCTCCTCTAGCTCGATCCTGCACACAAGTGTTTGCCTCCAGATATTGACATTTGCTCCAGATCTGGCGGATTGCTTCTGGGAATTGACCATCGGGACCAATTTCAATAACTTGGGTACTTAGGTCTTCGTCTTTGGGTACTATCTGGCACCTCCCAAGCTGTCTCAAAACCCGATGGGGCGCATAAGGTTGAATGCTCTTAAGTCCCATTAAGAGAAAGTGGGACCTAGCCGCCGGCATATACACGATTCTGTCTATCTGTAACCAACCCAACGTCCATTGTATTTGACTTGCGCTGAGAGCCTGAAAGTATGCCCTCCATGCCAATGTTCCTTCAGGCAAGACGGTCCTATCAATCCTTGTATAGAATTCGCTTATGCAAGTTTCCTCAACCAACCCATATCTCAAGAATTGGGTGCGGCGACACAGGTGCTCGATCATCCACATCTGTAGCAGTAAATTACAAGCCTTCGAAAAAATCTCCTCCGGCTTTGCAGGCTGTGAGAGCTCGATATATGTCTGATAGTATCATGGGAGCAAGAGTACTTTTGCTTTGGTCAAGCAAAGTACTGACGACTCCGGCTACCTTTATATCAATATTCCCGTCTTTTCTCGGGAATACCACGAGTCCTAAGAAGGCTATCATGAAGGCAATTCGTCTGTGCTCCTCCCATTTCTGGCGATTACCCTTGCTGCATAATTTGTTCTCCGGCTTGTCAAAACCTCCCACATGCCCGTACCTTTGATAAATGAAGCTTAAAGTACAAAACCCTTCTGCTAGATCTGGGTTACGTACCGTTCTGGCTGTCTTCAGTGAGTCTAAAAATCGGTGTATGGCGAACTCCCTAGGAGCGATTAGATATTAATGCCCCAATGGTATATCAGTGTTTCCAATGTATCCGGTCATCTCCTCTACAGTCGGGGTGAGCTCGAAGTCCGAGAAGTGAAAAACATTGTGCGCGGGAGTCCCAATATGTGACTAATGCTCTTATGATATCCCCTCGAGGCTTTATTTCAACCAAACCTGTGAGACCTTTCAAATATTTCTTAACTTCATCCTACCCTTCTTTGCCTAGATCATCCCACCATAGTCGTATTTGTACCGGGATTTTAGTCATGAGTGAAAAGGGTTCATTTCGAATCGTGCTCATCCTGCACATTTATTTAAAGAAGAAGATCATTTTGGCTGGCAATGATTGGACTATTTTTTTCAAAATTTTAAGATTTTGGTATTTTTTTTTTTTTGAGAAAAAAAAAAGCAAGTTGGACCCGACGGGGGTTGCCTACGTATCTCACATCTGGTGAGAATCAAACCCCGTAGTTCGGTCCGTCAAAACAAACTATTTTTCTTTTATTGACCGACAAAGAAAACACATTTGTTAAGAAAACCATTTTGTTGGCAGAGTCAACCTTCCGTCGTCTTTTATTAGCAAACTAAATTATTGATTTGTTGGTAAAGCACGTTTTGTATTTTCTGAAAAATATCTATTTCTCCATACTGTTTCCTTTTGTTTTTTTTTCGTTTTTCTTCAGTATTTAAAAGCTGGTTAGCATGCAAGTTCGAATAAATGCTTAAAACAAACATGGTATAGCAGGATGGTCTTTTCATTTCAGGTTGCCTGTCCTAGACGGACCCAACCCCTGTGTTGAGTCCCCTAAGTCAAATGCAACGTGATGCAAATAAGCGTTTCCTACTAGGGATCCGGTATGCGGTTATGTTATTCTAAGTTCAAAACCTCGGTACATGATCTAGACTGTGTACCCAAGCGGACAACTCGGGCTGAGGAAGGAGCTCCTTTCCGGGAACCAAAAGGCCAACCGGATTAGTAACTTATCCTGCCTCTTTTCTTATTTTGGGTATTGACATTAACAGAAAAAAGGAGTCTCAACCAGTAAGCACATCCCCGGAGGTAAGAAGAGAAGGGTTTTCGGCACGGTTTTATATACAGTTCACGCAATATCAAAGCGGTAAACATATAGCAGTTTGTATATACAGTGCAACTAGTATCAAAGCGGTAGACATGTAGCACATTAATTAAACATATAATAAAATCAGATATAGACAAAAACAGTAATTTAAATGTAAATGTCCCCAGCAGAGTCGCCAGAGCTGTCACACCTCCTTTTTTACCGCATAAAGGTAAATGTAAATGTGCCACGGTTTAATATTACACCCCGAGAAGGGATATAATAATAATCGGTGAAGGAGTTTTTCCACTTAAAGGACAATCGGAACGGGATCAAATTATCTAATTATTCAGAGTCGCCACTTGGAAGAATAATGGTGTCCCAAGTCACCGGTTTAATCACGAACCGAGGAAATTTATGACTCTGTAATACAGTCTGTGAAACCAGAAAACCTGGATAAGGAATTCTATTAACCCGGGAGAAGGTGTTAGGCACTCCTAGATTCCGTGGTTTTAGCACGGTCGCTCAACTGCAATTTTTGTTTTTTATCTGATTTCTTTATATATTTTAACTAGGTGCTTTTAATGTTCCGCTTTTAATTTTAAGGAGAATTACGACGTCACGAAAACATATTTCGAGTCACACCGTAACCAGTACGCCTGTGACTTTAATGTATTTCCGTTTCGCCGAGAATAAGATTTAGGTCACATAAATGCGCACCCGTATTTAGGAAAGTAATTTATTCACAAATCGCGCCTAAAGAGTCTATCGTCTTTAGTAACTTTGGGAAAGACCGTGAAATTCGTTAAACGATCTTCTCGAGTCTAAGTTTTTTATAACAACTAATTTGAGGGGCCCGCAATTATATATATATTTGATGCGGCGAGTCTCATCTCTTTTATTATTAAAGGTCAATACCTAAAGTAACTAAATTTTCTATTTTTTATTTTTGTCTCTAACAATAAAGAAAAAAAAAACCTTAATTATTTATCATTTGCCTAATTATTATATTACTAGAAGAATTTTTGAATTATAACCATTTGGGCGTATTAACCGTGTGTCTAATCCCGTGTGAGGGAATAGTTTAAATTTGATGTTTCAATGATTTAAGTCAGGGACAATTCTAAATTTATAGGTTTTAACTAACTTTAAGTTTAAGCTTCTCTATTTAAACATTCCAAAATTAAGCTAATAGTTGTTGGGCTTACTATGCATGTACTATATGGCTTTGCCATCACAATTTTACCATCAGTTTCAAAATGCCTATAACTAATACTATTCATATACAATACCACTACGTCATATTAAGCAATTATTACCACAGATTCCTAGTAGGGCCGGAAACATGAGCAATACAAAAGAGAGTCTTCATCATAATTAATACAATACTATTATTTCAGATTAAGCAACAATCTAATTATCTATTACAAGTTATAAATCAAGTTTCTAGACAGTAATCACTAACAGAACATCAATGCACAGGGATTATCTAATACATTCTTCCACAAAATTATACATGTGGCCTCTATTATCACAATACTTGAAGAGATTTGTTAATGTACCTGGAGCAAACAAAATAAGAAGTAGAGGAAGGAGTCAGTTGCAGCAGTGGTGCACAGCAAGCAGCAGTAGGGTACGACAACAGCAAACTCAGCAATAATCAGTAGTAAATGATGAATCGCAGAAGTGAACAGCCCAAAAACAGGAGCAAAAACCAGCACAGATCCAAATAAGACCAATAAAACAGTAGCAAGGTCTAGTAGCACACCCAGGAGGAGACACTTGAAGCCCCAGCAAGATTCAACAACCAAACAACCTAATACTATGATCAACAATGTCGAAAGAGCTAAGAATGACACCAAACAGTCCAAATAGACCAGCTTTAAATTCCAAAATACCTAACGATTACTTCAGGAACTTCAAAAGGCCAATGTCGTATCAAGACATAGCTCAAAAGACTCAAAGACTGCCTGAAACAGTGAGCCAAAAGAAACAGAATGTTTTCTTTCTCCTGTTCTCTAAAATGTATGTCTTTTTCTCTATCTAATCTCTCACTGTGTTTCCAACTTGATGCTCTCAATTTTTCTCTCAAAAATGTATTCCTATTCCCTCCTAAGATCTGTATGTTGTGTTTTTTCTTTCAAATTTTTTTTTCTCAATGTTTCTGTTCTCCCAGAATACTTTTCCAATGTTCTCTATCACTGTATTTTTTTCCACCAGTGTTCTGTCTCCCCCCCTCTATACTTATAGTTTAACCCTTTTATCCTTGGATGGCCAGCAGACTCTACTGAAAACCCTTGCCCATCCATGCTTCTGTCCAAACCATATTGCTCCCTGAACTCCCCACTATCTAGTGTCCATGTATGGACTATAACATTAAAAATACTGGTGGCAGGATACTAGTGGGATACCCTGCTGTACAGCAGGTTCCACTAGCCCCTCTTATGGGCAGGTGATTAAACAACTAACATTAATGGAACCCTACCAGCTGTATCCAATTAAACCCCTAATCCAGAATCAAACAAACAACAGATCACAGACTAATGAATTGCATACGGGCAGGACAAGAAATGATCAAACTAAACTAAGCACAATAGGTTCAATTCATCACAGCTTCAGCACACAAGACTAAAGATGGTAAATATGCTGGCAAACGACTATGAACTACTATCATGTTTCTTTCAAGCAAATCAATTGACGACACTTAATTAATTGAATATGTGAACTACAATAGGTAGCTAATAACCAATTAATCAAGGTATAACAATCAGCCTCGAGGATTTCAGTGATTTTCAAGAGGGAATCTTAACATGACTAGATTATTCTAACAGATTGAAACAAAAACTCCGATAACAATCAACTAATCAATCAAACAGAAACGAGCGACCAAATGAAAGGTCTCGAGAAGAGGAACAGAAATGACAGAAAAATTATATAGTAAAAAGAAGAAAAACAACCTAAATCAACTAACATTCCAATAAATACAACACACCATATAAGCAAGAATAGAAGGAAAAAGAAGTACTTATCTGTTAAGGCTCAACAACCAACGACATTTGGCTGAACTGGATTCATCCATTTTGGGGTCCAATGGACCTTAATCGGGGTGTTCTCCGTTGAGAACACCTAGATTAAGGTCTATTAGACCTCAATCTCCCATTGAATTAAACAGAGCCCTAATTTTGGATTTCTAGGGTTCTTGGAGCCGTTTTTGGGGCTCGAGGCTTTTGGGTTGGATTCGAACGAAACCAGGGTTGGTAGGGGTGTGAGGGAGGCTAGGGGGAGGCTTGGCATGAATTTGGGGTCAGTTGGGGTAGATGTCCAAGTTCCGGCGAGTTTCAAACGAATATTCAAGACGTTTGAGTAACATTCGAGACTAACGGCTAACGGATCCATGTAGAGGGGGTTTGGGAGATTTTACGGTGTTAATTTGGGGTGGTTTGGCCTACCGGAACCGCCGTGAGGCGATTTCCGGCAGGCGGCGCACGGTGGTGGACGGCGGAGTGAGGTCTGGTCTCTGAAGACCTCTGAGAGATGAAGATGAAGAGAGGGGGGGTTCTAGGGGGGCCGGGTCATTGGAAACAATATATACGGGGTGTGGGATTTAATCTAGACCGTTAGATTCGATCAGATCAACGGTAGGGATCAGCTTATTAAAGTGGAACGGTGTCGTTTGGTTAAGTGGGGGAACGGGTAACTGGGTCAGCCGGTGAAACGGGTTGGGCGATGGGATATCAACCGTTGGATTAACATGAATGGACGGTGCAGATACGATCACCTAAAACACTATCGTTTGGTTGGTCTGAGAGATCAGGCAATTGGGTTGGGCCATTTGAATGGGTAAGGCATTGGTTTTGGGCTGGGTTCAACCGAATTTCAGTTGGGTTTTTTGGCATTTTTGGCCCGATTTTGATTTCCTTATTTCCTAAAGCTAAACTCTATGTTGTATTATATATATATATATACATATGTAGATATATATATATATATATATATATATATATATATATATATATATATATATATATATATAATCGATTAACACATGTAATTAATTTTTACTAACAATTTAACATAAGTAAATACCGAACCCTACAATTGTACATTAAAATGACAAGAAATGCGAAAAATACATTTTTTATGATTTTTTTATTTTCGTAAAAATAAACTTAACTATTTCTAAGTATGGAACTAATCCTACAAATATAAATGCAACATATTTGGTATATATATTTTTGTTTGTTAATTTAAACAAATAGACATGGGTACACAAATGCAAACAATAAGAAAAGAGCATGTAATCCACAAATATTGCAAACAAACGCAAAACTCTTTTATTTTTTGACATTTTGGGAGTAATTCTCGTATAGGGCAAAAATCGCGTACTCACAAGCACAGAGACTCCAACCATTGATTTAGTTTTGGCGGTGAAGGATTTTTTATATGTGTTTCCTGCTGCTAGGCATGTCGCCGGACATGGTTGTTGATTTCGGTATGGGTTTGGTGCCGGGCACTGTATTATATGGCACCGACAAAATTAAAGGAGTTGAATGAGCAGCTTCAGGGTTTCCTTGATGAGGGGTTCATTGGCAGGCCTATGTGGATGTGTGTTCTAATTTGACTCGACTCCGAATTATATTATTGAGGGATGTGTTGGTTCGATTGTTATTGAGCTTATTAGACAGCTGGGGAGATTTATAAGTTACATTTTCATGTCGTGAGACGTTGTGATTGGTTGGTTATAGGCACATGTAGTGCGATTTTATTGGGGTCTCTCAATGGAATTTGAGTGGGAAGAGTATTGGGTATTGCTCAGTGGATGGTGTATTGGTTGTGTCATTTCGAGTTTAAATGATGTTATGTTAATTGCTTCTCCATGGTTATGATGATTTGCTTTTGGTTCTAGATATCAAATTATAGGTGGTTGTCGATTTGAGCATAGTGACTTGAGGTATTTCATGTGGACCAGTGTTTGGATGAGGTCGCGCATTGGAGTGAAGTTATGTGGAGGTATGATCCTTCGGGTTAGACTCGTGTGTTCTGGTTCTACGACGTGTGATGGGTTCTCAACATTGTGTTGAGGTAGAACTAGTGAGCTTGTGATACAACTCTCTCATTTGAGTCATTTTTCATGAGTTGAGTATGTTCAATTATTGCTTGTTGGTGCGTGGATTGCACGAGTTGTGGCTGTAGATTGTATTGATGTGTATTGTCCCAGAGTTGTGTTGTATTAGATGAGACCGTTGGGATCTAGAATGAATACAAACAGATTTAGTTTCAGCGTGTTAGAGGGATGATATCGATGTTCGGCTCAGAGATTTACTATGGTCATTCTTAAAGGATAAGTGGATTCACGAATGACTGATATGAAGAGTGGTTATGACTTCTTATGTGTTTCATTTAACAATGGTAGTATACGGAAGTGTTGGAATGAGGCTTTGTTTGACAAAAGGCTTATTATCGAAATTCGGATGTTTTGAGTAACTGATGTGATTAGAAGTTATCGCTACAAGTGTACTTGTTCGGGCTTATTCGGAGTATAACTGTGAGATTGTAATCTTGTAGATCATTTCAGAAGTGGAAATGTGGTTCTAAGGTTTATGGGATAAGTTGATTGTGAAATTGCAGTTACATTGTGTTATCGGACCTATATGAGACAGAGTGACATGGGATCACCCCCCTGGTGTCTTCATGGTAAGGTTACACATCGATTTGATGGTTTTCGTAACAACTTTGGGCACGTTCGAGGACGAACGTTTTTTAAGTAAGGAAGGATGTGACGACCCGAGCAACCATCTCATGAGTTTCCACTCCTTTTCCCTATTTCTTCTTTTTATGCTTTGTTTATTCGTGTTATGGGGTATCGAGTTGGTCGAATCGAATCCGAAATGGTTTGGGTAAGGTTTGAGACACTTAGTCCTTAAAAGTAGCTTTAGAGTTAAAAAGTCTACCAAGAGTTAACTTATTGGTAAACGACATTGAAATGCAGATTTTATGGCTCGAATCGCTTCGTCGGGTGATTTGGGACTTAGGAGCGTGTCCGAAATATTTTTGTGATGTCCGGTGTAAAATTAGGCTTGAATTGACGAAAGTTAGTTTTTGGTGATTTTTGGTCGGCAGTGGAAAATTGGCTATCGGGGTCGGAATGGAATTCCGACAGTTGGAATAGGTTAATAATGTCATTTTGGATATGTCTGCAAAATTTCAGGTCAATCGGAGTTGTTTTGGATAGTTTCGACATCGTTGGTGGAATTTAGGAATTTCAAAGTTCATAGGCTTGATTTTGATGTAATTTTGATGTTTTGATATTGTTTTTGGTGCTTCAAAGACTCGACTAAGTTCGAATGATTTTATGGGATGTGTTGGTATATTTGTTAAGATTTCCGAGGGCCTCGGGTGGATCTTGAAAGGTTAACAGATCAATTAAACTAGAAGAAAAGCTGCTGCATTTTTCACAGCAGCATGCCCAGTACCTCGGGTGAACTATACTAGGGTGAACAATACTCGGGTGAACAGTAAAACACGTGAGCAGTATTTAAATAAACCCTCTGCGATCATTAAATCCTTTTACACCATTTTTTGAATGGGAAAAGAACTTCGAGGAAATTTTGAAGAGAGGAAATCATTGTTCTTCATTAAGGTAAGGATTTTAGACCCTAAAACTCGATTATTTTTTATTAAAGAAAACAATATCAGTGTTTAATTCATGAAAATCCGTAAAAAAAGGTGGGGTTAGGGCTTGATATTATGAGACCTTCTAGGGATGATCTGAGGGGTCAAACGAACTCCGATTATTGAGTTCTTTATATGTACGGACTCGAAGATGATGAAGAATATTTTAGTATAAAGTTTGTCCAGTTCTGAGATGCCGGTCTGGGGTCAAGTTTTGACTGATTTTGGGTTTTATGCTTAAAATCGATAATTTTCAATTGGAATTCATTCGTTTTACATAATTTGATGATAAAAATATGAACTTGGTAGATTTGGAGCAATTGGAAGTTGGTTCGAGAGGCAAACGTGTTGCAGAGTAGCTTTTCGGGCTAGTTCAAGGTGAGTAATGATTTTAAATGTTGTCCTGAGGGTATGAAACCCCTAAATTTCACAGCGTTCGGCTACGTTGAGGTGAGACACACGCTAGGTGACGAGCGTGTGGTCATGCACCATTGGGAATTATGATTTAGTCCATCCCTAATAACTATTTTACTGCGTATTTGATAGTTAATTTTTTAATATTATTATATTTTGAGCTAAATGCCATATGTGGGCTACGTGTCAGATGTTTAAACCCTTTGGGGATATTTTCCTCACTGTTTATTTTATATTGGTGCTCAGTCGTGCACTATTTTCAAAACTCAACTATGTTATTCTGTTTTAAACACATTAAATGATAATTTTTAAATATATTATGAGATGAGCTTCATGTTTTACTGTTGCCCGAGGGCTTATGAGATTATGATTGAGTAAGGCAGAGGGCTTGTGTTGTGAGGATACTTTATGGTCAAGCACAACGCAATAGTGATATATTGATTATCATAATGAGGCCGATGGCCTGAGGTTGTACGCCATGAGGTGGCTTGAGATTAATATGAGGCCGAGAGCCTGTTTTATGATGCCACGAGATGGCTTGATATTGCACTGGCCTGTAAGGGGCCCGTCCGGAGTCTGTACACCCCTAGTGGGCGTGGGCACCCATTGTGATATGAGATTTAGCCTGAGGGGTTTGTATTGTTCTGTGATATTACCCGAGGGGCTGGTTTTGTTGTTACTGTGCCAGAGGGGCAGTTATTATGTGTTTGCCTTTTTGTTATTCTTCCTATATATTGTTTAACTATTTAAATTCCGTTTATGAGATTTCACTGCTTAACTATATTGACTAATTTTTGCTATGCCTCTTTTAGCTTAATGTTGTTCCTTACGTAGTTTTATATTACTCGATCTTTATTTATTTTTATTACACATTGAGTTGGAGTACTCATTTTACTTCTTGCACTCTTGTGTGCAGATTCGGACACTACAGGTCCTACTCATAACGGTTAATAGTTCCAGCAGGTCTTCAGAGATTTACAAGGTAGCTGCTTGGCGAAATCGCACCCTAGTGCATTCTCCCTCTATCTTAGTTCTTTTTGATTCCGCTATGTAGTAGTGGATTAAACTTCAGACTTATAGTATTATTTTAGATGCTCATGACTGGTGACACCCTAATGTCGGGTTGTGTTAGTTTTATTTTCGCAACTTATATAGTTATTTTGGGACTTTATTTCTATTAAAGACTTGTGTTTTATTATTTTAACTGCTTAAAATGAGTTGGAAGTGTGTCGACTGGCCTTGTCTTCACAAGAGGCGCCATCACGATCGGGTTTGGGTTTAGGGTTGTGACAATAAGTTACAGTATTTCCCCTTATCAGGACTTTATATTCAATTGAGTATTGTCGTGTTCTAGTAAAGAGAGAAGATGGTCTATATATACAATATTATAATATTTTTACCACCATCGAGCTATAATCGGTGGGCAGGCCCCATATTGGGCAACCTCAGATCAGATGGTAAGTTATATACCGAGCCTACTATAGTGGAACATCTATGAGTGAGCCCAAAATGGCTGAGATACAGAGCCTAGTATGGCCGAGCGCCTATGAGCGAGCCTACGACGGCCGAGCAATTACACATACCGAGCCTTATAGGGTCAGACATTTATTATACTTACTATATTGTGAGAGTTGAGTCAGTATCAGTGTGTAAGTATATCTCCATATCATCTTTGACTCCTAGTTACTTTCACTTGTTATATTATCAGTTCAGTTTTAACTTTCAGTTATATTATTTCCTTACATACTTGGTAGATTATTTCGTGCTAACGTCCCTTTCCGGGGATGTTGCATTTCATGCGTGTAGGTTCAGATAGACAAACGTGTAGATCTCATCAGTTGGTGTTGCCCAAGTTCAGCCTCATCGGTAAGCTCCACGTCCTTCAGAGTTGCCGAGTCTAGGGTTTTGTGTGCATCTTTTGTGTGTGTGTTTATATATATATATATATATATATATGTATGTTATGGGTAGGTCGAGGCCTTGTTCCGATCATAGTACATCCATCAGTAAAGGCTTGTAGATATATCTTGTAAATTAGTGTAGTATATTAGGATTGTAGGCCTTATATGTATATTTTGTTGGTATGTCAGCTATAGTAGTTATGACAGCCTTGTCGGTCTAACTTTATATTGATGTTTAGTCAGCGCTAGTATCCGTTCAGTTTAATATTTTGATTCGTAAATTGTCTTGCAATGTGGCCCTATGGCTAAAGTATAATATTATATGTTCAGAGTTCCTCAGTCGCAAGTTAGTACGCAAGCGGTTAGATGGAGTGACTAAAGTCTTATAAATTTTTAAATCGTGCCTAGACGCTAATAGTAGAGATCAAAAGCGACTAAGTACTAATATTGCACATAACTTTCCTAGTTGTTCACGTTAGTGAAAAGTACTAGTACTTGGGTTCGCTCGTGGTCGTGGGTGAGAAAAATTACTAATGGTCCAATCGGGGCTTCAATTCTCGTGGGGCAGAGCCACTAGGAACTTTGCACTTGCAAGAGTAACCCCTTCTACGGTTAAATCGTGTGGATATACAAAAGATTTGAGTATTGACTCCATTTCTCCCCTTTTCCTCCATTGTGTGTGTCAAATTCAATCTTCATTTTCAATTCTCAATTTCCAGTTTTTCTAGTTTTTTTTTCAACTCTATTTTTCACCAAACAATTATTCTCTGTTTATGCTCAAAATTGGATAGCAATTAAATTTATACGTGATATGATAAGAAAATAAATGCAATATCGCACAAATTGAAGCCTTTGAGTTTGATCACTCTCAAGCCAAGAAATGTCTCAACTAGCGCTAAAACAGAACAACAATATGATAAGGACTAGAAATGATCGTATAGTACTTTCATTTTGCGTGATAAAATACCTTATAAATAATCAAAATCCCCTTATATGAGTGTCCTACTCTTGATATATTCTATACAAAGTCAAAAGTCTCATGATTTCCTAACTAATCGGCCTTTTCTAGATATTTGTCGAGATTTTCACGGTGATCTTTAATCGATGGCGAATATTTCGGCCTTCCCTTATATAACTCAGCAAATTTTTCTGGATCTTGTTCGATCCCGGGATTAGGAGCTCAACGATCTAATTTCGGATGTGATTCAATATAAACCGAACTCTAATTTTGGACCTTCCATGTCTATTGGTTGCACAATAGCCGTATCCCGTTTGGACCATATACAATTCCCTTTACCTAAACAACCCCTCGCCCCCCCCTCCCCTGACCTTTCTTGATCCTTCATCAGCTCACCCATGTAGAAAAATACCCATTTTCATATTTTTTTTCATCTTCTTCTTACTTCTATGTGTAAAATTATTTTCCCATCCTTAATTCTTCATCATGTGTTTATTTTCTGGGTAAATTAGAACGGGATCTCTAATTTTATATTTTCTCTGTGTACATCTGCTATAGTGGAAGTGCTGTGTTTCAGCCATGGAGTAGTCTATAATTGATCAAATCAAACTATTCTCTATGTCAATTTGAAAGGTTAAAAATGGAGGTGGCAACGCAGTTAAAGAGAGGGATATTGAGGCAATTCTCAACAGGATCCTTTAGGAAGAGCGGAAAATTCAGTTTCAAGAGGCAGAATTCATTCGATCCAAGGAGGAATAATTTGAGATTCAGCTTGGGTAGGCAGTCGTCGCTTGATCCGATTCGAAGGGGTTCTTCGAATGAAAATGGCGAGCTGAGTGTGCCAGACAATCTCGATTCGACGATGCAGCTGTTATTCATGGCGTGTAAAGGAGATGTGAAGGGAGTTCAGGACTTGTTGGATGAAGGTATTGATGTAAACAGCATCGATTTGGATGGTAGGACTGCTCTTCACATTGCTGCCTGTGAAGGCCATGTAGAAGTTGTCAAGCTTCTCTTGAGTAGGAAGGCTAATATGGATGGTCGTGATCGTTGGGGTAGCACGGTATAAATCTTGTTATTTTTACTCCTTTGGGGATTATTTTCTTGTTGTTGTTGTTTGGTAAATTGCAGTAGGGATAAGTAAAACCTTTAATTTAAACAAACTATGGGAATCTTTTTACTTTCTTCTTCCTCCTTCCTTTTGTTTTATCCAAATATTTTGCTGTTTGTGGTCTGACAATGCAATGGTATAGGCATTAGCAGGTGGAGATTCTCTACTTTGAGAAAGTATTGACGTTGATGAACAAGATATGTACAAGCTTTTTGTCTCCGAACAATTGTATTTAGGTCCTATAAATGTGCAAAAGGCTTTGATAAACCAAGGACAAGCAACCAACCCATAAAGTCTCATATTTTATAACAATCAAGCAATTTATGAGTTTTGCTTTAGTAGTACTATATATCTAAACGTAAATCTTGTTGCTTTATCCCTTATTACCCAACTTTGACTGTTATAACTGGCTGTGACAGGCAGTAGCTGATGCCAAATACTATGGAAATGCTGAAATTTACAACATTTTGAAGGCCCGTGGAGCCAAAGCGCCAGTAAGTGGGTCAAGTTTCCTAATCAGATTGAGGTTCCTTATGTTTTGGCACTCATAGAAGCGTGTGTTATGTTGCTAGAAAAACAGAAAGACGCCAATGACTGTAGCAAATCCTCGAGAAGTTCCAGAATATGAACTAAACCCTCTGGAACTTCAAATCCGCAGAAGTGATGGAATCTCAAAGGCAAGTTATTTATTTTGTTAATCAGCATTGTGATGTTTCAATCATGCTACGGTTGATGAAGGCACAATTAGGCCTTAAATTGTCAAAGTTACCTTCCATTTAAAATTAAAGGAAGCCTGAATCCATTAGATTCTTTAACCATTTTTACCTTTCTTTGCTTCTTGAGTGAAGCCATGAGATACAAGGCCCACTTTCGTTTCATGCCATGCTTTTGGCTGGATAAGTATTGGATCTGTTCTCAACAAGTTTTCTAAATTTTCTTTTTTTTTTAAGTTTCTACAGGGGTCATATCAAATTGCCAAATGGAATGGAACGAAAGTTTCGGTAAAGATACTTGACAAGGATAGCTATACAGACCCTGAAAGCATGTATGTTTCAGCTGCTCTGCAATTCCCATATCATGTGTGGTGCTTCTCAGAGTTCTATAGATGCTCAGTTATTTTTGCTTTTGTGTCCTGTATCAACCTTGTGGGAATATACTGGGTTGTTGTTGTTGTTGTCCTGTATCAAGAGAGCCTCATATCAAATTTTTTATTGGATTATACTATCTACAAAGTAAAACCCCGTGACAATTTAATTTGGACTTTTAGTTTGCCAATCTCGCTAATCTATGTGTGGATGAGTCATGTACTTCAGTTATCTTTTTGATGAAGCTGATTTTGCCTAAACAACAAAAAGTTGATAGAAAGATGAACTAATTCATTGGTTAGAAAAATTCAGCTGTAGTCCGATAGAAATAGTACTGTTTACATCATGTAAGTTGGTGAAGCTGGCAGAATGCTATTGTAGATCGGTTGATTTTGTCATGTGCTATATTCGCACATAAGTGATAGATTCCTTGATTTGTATCCTAATCTGTAATTAAGATTTAGAAGTTGGGTTTGTCATCAGTGGTACTTAGCTTTTTTCTTACGTGTTATACTAATCTGGAAAGCAATGTTACATAATCTTCTTTTGCATTTACTGCTACTCTCAGAGGTCTCCCTGAAACAGATACTCTTTCGTCCAATTTATGTGAAGGTGCTTGACTAGACACAAAGTTTAAGAAAGAAAGACTTTTGAAACTTGTGGTTTAAAACATGCCATAGATTTTTCTTTGGCTATAAATCATCTCATTCAGTGTAAAATGAGAAGTTTAAAGTTGGTATTGATTCGAAATATAGAAAGGTATTGTCACGCCCCAAATCCGGGGAGGCGAGACTGGCACCTGGTGCGTTACTTAACCGAGCGTACCAGCTGAAACTTGTGTTATCTGAACATATACGACTGCTTTGGCCGACAAGGCCAACTGAATACCTTTCTGCAATATATTATGCCAGCAAGGCCATAACTTATGAAAATCTGAGGAATTGAGTATGAACAACTACGGACTGAATGGGAAGAAATCCAAAATATAATACATATACAGGCCGACAAGGTCACCATGCTGACCCATACTGTCTGAATATACAACAAAACTCTAGACCGGGTAACTCTGGATGATGTGGAGCTTACCAATCAAGCTGTATACTAGCGTGCCTACTGTTGAGGCCTATTTCTCCAACTATCGGGACCTGCAAGCATGAAATGCAGTGCCCCTTGCAAAGGGACGTCAATACGAAATAGTGTACCGAGCATTTAAGGCAACTGACTAACTGAAACTGAAATTGAATTGACATACATGATATAATGAATGTAATCTAAGGAGTCAATGATAATCTAGAAGCATACTTACCTATCTCTGGCTCATATCATATAAGTAGTACGAGTACCGGAATAAACTATCCGGCCTTATATAAGGCTCATTGTGTATATGTATAGCCTCATAGGCTGTATAGCCTCGAAGGTATCTGTCTAGCCCCGAAAGCATGGCGCACATCTGTCTAGCCGCGTAGGTGTATAGTAAACAATAAATGACACATGTATACTCTCTATTTCTCAACTAGACATGGAACAATACTAAACTGAATAGGAATTCTCAACAAGGGATAGCTACATCATGAGCAAGATGGAATAACACAACATGAGATCTTTACCAATGACTTTTCTTGGGTATACTATGTTCGGAACAATGTTAATTAAAGTGCTCGCTTCTCGCTTTAAGCTCTGAAGCAATGCGAGGCGCAGGACTATCGCTTTTCTGCTACAAAAGCGACTCACATTTAAAAATTGCACGTTTTAACCGCTTAAGCGAGAAGCGCCTCGATGGAAAAGCGATAAAAAAACGTGCTTAAGCGAGCAGAAGGCATCTGCTAGGGGTTTCTTAAATGTTTTTGGCAAATAAGCCATCTGTTAACAAATAAACATACGCTCTTCAACGACTTCTTCTCCAGCGAACTCTAGCGACGACGAAGTCTCCAGTTCTCGGTAAGTTTCTTCAACGACTTCTTCTTTTCTTTTTCTTCTTCTTCTTCTTTTCTTCTTCTTCTCTTCTTCTCTTCTTTTTCTTTTGTTCTTCTTCCAATTTATTTTCCACTTTTTAAGCGCTGATTTTGTACCCTAAACGACTTCTTATTCTTCTGTTCTACTTTGTGCTCCATTTATGCTTTATGCTCTGTTTTCTGGTTCGTGTGAATTAATTGTTATGTTTTTTTGTTTGTTCCGTTTGTGATTTTGTTTTGCATTTGCTTAATATGTTACGACTTTTGAGGATTATTCACTATCTAGTTTTAGTATCTATTATTTGCTTCTTGATCCAAGAATTGAAACATTTATTTAATATGTTATTTTTAATGAGTTCTTAGCCATTTATCTATGCCTATTTTATTTATTTATTTGTGTTAAATTGCGCTTTATAGGGGCGGGGTGGTCGAAATGGAGGCTTGCATCAGGAGTCTGTTATGACAAGAAAGTACCACCGAAACTCAAGGGGAAGTTTTATAAAGCTGTGGTTAGACCTGCCATGTTGTATGGGGCGGAATGCTGGCCGGTTAAGAACTCTCATGTTCAGAGAGTGAAGGTTGCGGAGATGAGGATGCTCAGGTGGATGTGCGGGCACACCAGATTAGATAAGATTAAGAATGAAGTTATTCGGGAGAAGGTTGGGGTGGTCCCAGTGGATGAGAAGATGCAGGAAGCGAGGCTCAGGTGGTTCGGGCATGTGCGGAGGAGAAGCCCCGATGCCCCGGTGAGGAGTTGTGAGCGGCTGGCGGTGGTTGGCACGGGGCGAGGCGGAGGGAGGCCTAAGAAGTATTGGAGAGAGGTAATTAGGCAAGATATGGCAATAATGCAGATTTCCGAGGACATGGCCCTTGATCGGAAAGTCTGGAGGTCTAGAATTTGGGTTGTAGGATAGGGGCTTCTAGAGCTTTTCGTACTTCTTTCCTGAGGCTAGGTGTGGTTTGGTAGGATCCTCCATAGATGTCTTGCGTTTTGTATCGTGCTCCCTAAGGTAGTTACTGTTAGGTGTTATTACATGCCTTTTAATTTATGATTTTATGAGTAGTTATCTGTTTATGCATTTTCTGCTGGAGTCACCAATGCTCTTTTGTTTTTCCTTTTCTTTTTCTCTTCTTTCTCTTTCCTTTCACTCAAGCCGAGGGTCGATTGGAAACAACCTCTCTGCCCTTTCGGGTAGGGGTAAGGCTTGTGTACATATTACCCTCCCCAGACCCCACTTTGTAGGAATACACTGGGTAGTTGTTGCTGCTGCTGTTAAATTGCGCTTCACATGAAAAAAGCGCGCGCTTTGCTTCGCGTTTCTCGTTTCGGTGAAGTGAGGCCTCATCGCTTTTTTTTTTTTTTGATTTGCACTGGGTGTCCGAGTCTCTAAGAGCCCCGGCTAATCCCGGGGGTGCACAAGCCCTCGACAAGGAGTTTCCCGCAAGTGCACCACGGTTAATTCAGGTTTTACCTAGTCCAATGGCCCTCAGAAATTGTTTGCACCTAGTGAGTTTCGAACTTGAGACCTTGAAAGGGAGCAAACCCTAAGGCTCAAGTTTATTGCCACCAGGCCAACCCCTGAGGGTTAGGCCTCATCGTTTTTTTAAGCTTAACACTTTCCAAAACATTGGGAGCCTGTCACGTGTCTATTCGCACCAGAATCAAAACCAAGAATTAAGGTGAGCATTAAAGGCAATACTGATGGGAAGTAGCAACATTAGAGGAGTCAAGTTTATTCAGGAGACGACGAAGATGATGAACTTCATCCAAAGACAATGCTTTCTCCGGAAGTAGTTTCCTTAGATGTCTTTATATTTTCTGCAATATTAGCCTGACCATTTGATGGACCTACACGTTTTCCTCCACGACCTCTAGTTTGTCTACCATGTAGTTTCCAACATGTCTCCTTTGTATGCCTTGGCTTTCTACGGTAACCACAATGCATGTAATCTTTATCACAAGTGAATGCCTTTGGTTGCTCAGGAGACACAGTTAACTCGGACTTCTCCATTGGTACTGAATAAAGCATGACTCCTCGTCGGCTCTCTTCCTCTTGAACATAAGAATATGCATCCTCAGAAGTAGTTTCCTTAGATGTCTCTATATTTTCTGCAATATTTGCCAGACCCGTTGATGGACCTACAAGTTTTCCTCTGTGACCTCTAGTTTGTTTACCATGTAGTCTCCAACATGTCTCCTTTGTATGCCTGGGCTTTCTACGGTAATCACGAATATGCATCCTCAAGAGAAGGAGAAGGAACTTTACCGAATATGCATCCTCAAGAGAAGGAGAAAGAACTTGAACCCTGATATGATCATATTCCTGGTAAAGAGAACTGCATCATCAGTACACCTTGCTTGGAGATCCTGTTATCACAGTCATTCTCTTGCCGCAACCCACTTAACTCAGAATGGTAATCAATGATAGTCAATTCACCTTTCTTAGCTGCATGAATTTTATTTCGAATTTCAAAAATCTGGGGCATCATTTCCCTTGCGAGAGTAATGTCATGGGCGACTTTCCAGCCATGCGCCATGACCCCTTATATGCGTCCCATGGCGTCCTAGAAAGCCTCCAAACACCTAGCGCCATGGATAACCCTATGGTCTTGGTTGCGCCACGTTAAAAATGCGCATGTGCCTCTTTTGCCCCACTGATAGCCCTCGCCAGTGTGTAGCCACAGACAAATGCCACTCTTTTCTTAAACTACGTGCCCAGTCAAATGGGTTTACATAAATTGAAACGGAGGGAGTAGTAGTTTTATTTCATGTACTTCGATTATGTTTCTCTAGCTTAGTTAGGTCAAGTCTTGTAACTTTAGTTTATTTTTTTAAGCACTATTAGGGGGATCAATCGATCAAACTTTCTAGTAAGCAAACAATTCTCTGTACTGGTGTCTCTCCTCCTCGACAGCGTGTTGCTTTTCTGTAGCTTTCATTAATGCAATCAAGGTTTCTTTCCTTCTCAATTCTCATTTTTGTTCTCTCAATTGCTCTTGATATTGTTTTTCCTGTACGACATTGACAATCTCGTCTAGCGTATGGAGGAGATCTCAGTTAGCGGATAGTAACTGCACTGACATAAGTTGCTTAGCCTTACGTTGCCCTTCCAAGGAATCTCAGCAGCGCATAACAGTAAGTGCGCACGAGTTGAATTTTTTTTATAAGGTAAATTGCATTAATAAAAGGGAGAAAAACTCTCGTATACAAAAGTATACCAAAAAGTAGAGAATTTACATCAAAACATGATTCTCTACAAAAGACGTCCAATTTTCTATACAAGTAGGGTCTATATGAGTGCACAAAAAAGTGATCAAAGTGTGCATTCGTTGAATTCCATAATTTTTTCAGCAATATCAAGCGATAAATACTGTTTAGAAATTCGAGGGTGCACTGTATTCAACAACCATGTCATAACAAGGGAATTATTTAGAATCCCATTGGCGATAACTAGCATCAGTCATAACGGGTGTTTTCTTTTCTCCCGTAATATAACCAAGTAGCTTTCTAGACTTAATAAAATGTAAACAAGGTCTTGACCAAGCAAGATATGTACCAACCCCTTCCAGTTTTACCACACTAATTTGTGAAATACCATGTGAAACAGTATTGTCTGCAAAATTGGTAACTACTACCTATGAGTCTCCCACAATTTGAAAAAACAACAGTTCAAGCAAAAAATAAATCTTTTCTGCAGAATCAAGGAGCAGTGAACCTGGTTACTCTTCAAAGAAGAAAAATGGGGAGAGCTGTTCTAATACGTTGAAACCGTACCTCTACTACTTCAAAATTGATGAATAGGCAGGCTCGAAATGTGTCCGCAACACCAGGGAGAAAAACTCGACCTATTTGATACAAAAGGAACCCTAGTATTACAGAGGGAGATAACTCACCTTAAAAAAGGGAACAATGGCTCTGATACCATGTTGAATTTGAGAAGAAGAAAAGGCTTCTTTGTATATTTCAAGATCTGTACAACCTATGGACTAGAATATTTATACAATCAGTCCTATCTCTAATTTAGGAAAGACAATCAAAGACAATAATACTAATTACAATTAAAGAAAATAAGATCCCTATAATTAAGCTAATCAAATAATATCCTTGTAATTAAGCTTATCAAATCACTACAATTAATCAAATATTCAATAGCTTCTTAGCATGTTAACAACTCCTAGTATTACCCTAAAAGTAAGGTTATAACATCGGCCCATACCTCCAATGTAAGGTTCGAAAGTGGTTCCATAAGTCGAGAAATTTCGCCGAAGCTTATTCTTTTCGATTCAATTAACTTCTAACCTCTTCCAACATATACTTAACACTTATTAAACATGGTATAAACACTTATAATCCTCAAAGATGAACCCTTCGAACTCACATCGATTACCTTATGTCGCAACTTGACGTACGAAAATAAGGGATGTAATAGGTATCATTTATTTTGGGACAAGCTAAAACGGAAAGTGTCTCACATAAATTGGGATTGAGGGGTTACTACTTCCCTTTTCTTGTCGACTATATATATTATGAAAAATTGGTAATCTTCATTGCTATTGTCGCCACAAGTTTCCAATTAAATCTGGAGACATTAACAGGAAGCCGGGTATTTGTAATTTCCCTATTTTTCAGGAGAAACATTAGTGTCATTATGCTTTAATTTCTCAATTATTTAAATCTGATGCACCATGTTGCATGTTCCCTCAGTATTTAAATCTTCAACAGTCAGAGAAGTCAATATTCAGGCTAAGTGCATCATATTTTCTTCTTACAGACTATCTTCATTCTTATATAGGCCTTGTGGCTGCTTAAAGTCTGTTTTAATGTGTTGATCCTTGCTTCACTCAAGCAGATGCTCGTTATTTTTTCTCTTTTGATAAGTATTGAACAAAATGTAGTTCCATGAATTTGTTTTTGGATTGGATATCTAACTCTGCCTTATTTCCACGTTTGCATGCAGAGATGCTTTCAAACATGAATTAACTTTGCTAGAAAAAGTACGGCATCCAAATGTTGTTCAGTTTGTTGGAGCAGTCACACAAAATATTCCAATGATGATAGTCTCTGAGTATCATCCAAGGGTAGGCTCTGTCAATCTCTTAACACTAACCTATCACCTAACAACTTTGCTTGTTTACCTCTCTTATCAATTCAATTTATGTTAATATACATCTAGAAGTGAAACCTTCATTGGCAAGTCAAGAACGCCTTTTAAGGTTTCTTTTCTGATGATGAGACTTCTAAAGAACAAAGTTTCAACAGATTAAGGGATTCAAAGAGTTGGTATCATGATCCCCTCAAGATGTAGTTGTTGTACCAGACATCAACAGGAGACAAGCTCACATCTATTTGGTGATAGTGACATTGCTAGACAGGTTTGGAATTATTTCTCCAGTACATAACAAGCTCACATCTTTTAAGGTTTCTTTTCTGATGATGAGACTTCTAAAGAACAAAGTTTCAACAGATTAAGGGATTCAAAGAGTTGGTATCATGATCCCCTCAAGATGTAGTTGTTGTACCAGATATCAACAGGAGACAAGCTCACATCTATTTGGTGATAGTGACATTGCTAGACAGGTTTGGAATTATTTCTCCAGTACATGTGGCATAAGGCATACAACAAGATCAGTTAGGAGTTTGATGATGCAGTGGTGACGGACTATACCAAAGAACGAAGTGCATAGGGTTCTATTACAGTGTCTTCCATCTGTAATTTGTTGGGAAATATGGAAGAACATGTGTGCAGCAAGGTTTGAGAATTCATGTGTCTAGTAGGTATATCATCTGGCAAGTGTGTCACTTATTGTCATTGATTCTGCAAAGTCAATTCTCTAAGTTAAATTTAGCTGTAACATGAGATGACAAGTGTGCTTATGTGGAGAAATTACAAGTTATCTACAGTCAATTGGTGATATGCTTCAGACTTGAGGAGGGGTGGATGAAATTGAATGCAGATGGCTGTAGCAAGGGTAATCCTGGGAATGCTGGAGAGGGTGGCATAATAAGGGATCATCATGGACATATGATTTTAGCATTTGCTGATTACTTTGGTATTTGTAGTAACAATGTGGCTGAAGCTATGACAATTCTACAAGGGTTGTGTATCTGTATTGATAGAGTTTCTCTTAAGATTATTGTTGAATCTGATTCTCTTATGTTGGTTAATATAATCAATAAGAAAGTCAGACCTCCATGACAGATTCATAGCATCATGGCACAAATAGGGGAGTTGATACAGAAGGGATCCTTCCTTTTTGTTCATATATTCAGGGAAGGAAATGTGATTGCAGACCAAATGGCATGTTTGGGTGAGAAAGTCAGGAACTAGATTGTCTTCACTGAAGATCTTTCATTGCCTAGGCAAATTAGAGCTTACTTGAAGCAAGAACAGGATGGCTTCCCAAATTTCAGATTTAGGCCAAAGAAGAATCTCTTCTCTGTTAGTAGTGGCTGAGATGAAGGAGCTTAACTATGTTATACACTTAAACTGCTTAGCTTTGTGCTTTATAGTTGACTCTTCAAATATTGTAATGGAGGAGTCCTCCTATATCTTAGCTACATCTCTTTTGCATTCTTGCATGAGAATGTCTAGCAGAACTGTTCATCATGCTCTGGAGGCGATGGTTTATGTCCTCCTCCATGTACTTTTGTTATTTGATTTATATACAGGTTAGGGCTACTCCTAACTCCCACCAACTTGGTGGATCTTTTGACTAAAGAATGCATTGGCTAAATTTTTAGCTTGAGTTGGCAACAATTTCAATTTCCATGTTGTGGAGATCTTGATTCTTATGAATTTTGTATGCCAATGATCTCAATATTTATGTTAGCCTTGTAATTATGACAATTGGCATTACATGCGCTATTTGTGAGTTTTCAGGGTGACTTACGTAGTTATCTGCAAAAGAAGGGACGTCTATCTCCTGCTAAGGGGATACGATTTGCTCTTGATGTTGCTAGGTAAGTCAATCTTTGATTTTTCATACAAAGTGAATTTTGATCTCTCATGCTTGATGATGTCTTTTGGCAAGTTGTGATTTTTCAGTTATTTATTTTATCTCAACGTGTCTATATTGTGCCTTGTTGGTCGATTTTCAGGGGTATGAACTACCTTCACGAATGCAAACCAGACTCAATTATCCATTGTAATCTGAACCCAAAGTAAGGCAACTAAATGCTTTAGTTGTCTAAGGCTGTTAATTGACCATTTTCACTGTTCTCATTGGGATATCCTATTGTTTTTAATATTCGAAATTTTTGTAAGGTGCCAGAAATATTTTGCTGGACAGTGGAGGTCTCCTGAAAGTTGCAGGATTCGGCCTGATTAGATTGTCAAAAATTTCACCTGACAAAGCAAAATTGGTGCAGCCGGAGGCTGTTGATCGTTCAAGTAAGTTTTTCAAATTTCAAGTATATAAACATTAAATTATAATATTTCTAAATATGGAGAAAACATTCTTGTTTGATGGTAAGTTTTGATAAATCAGAAACTTTGGTTATGAATTGGAGCATATTGTTTAGCATGAAAGAATCACCTTTGATTGAACCTGCTGTGTTTCTGTTGATTACTTTACTCGTCATTTGTTTGTCACTTATAGGTCCCTATGTGGCACCTGAGATTTATAAAGATGAAATATTTGACCGGAATGTGGACATATATTCTTTTGGCATTGTACTCTATGAGGTATACTTTCCTTTTATTTCAATTCATGCTATAGCTTAATTTGGAAATAGGTCCCATTTAGGTGCAGCGCTAACTGATACTTGGATGATCTTGATTTATTGAGAATACAATTCAATTCTCTATTTATCCTGATATCAGGCTATCAGCCTTCTGGAACTGTGATACTCTGCTGCTTCACATTCTATTGACCAAGAATTTTATTTTACTTTGTTTGGATCAGATGATGGAGGGAACACCACCTTTTCATACCAAGTCTCCTCAAGAGGCCGCTAGACTGATGTGCTTAGAAGGCCAAAGACCAGCATTCAAATCGAAATCCAAATATCCTCCAGAGTTTAGAGAGTAAGTCCCGCTATTTATTGTTATCATTACTTGGGGTATAATCACATGTTGTGCAGTTCATATTTGCTTATATATTAGCAACACATTATTCCAGTTTAACATGGTCTTCAGTTATGTACCGCTAGCCATTGAAGTGTATCATGAATTCTTTTTGAAGGGCGTCAGGAAAGATTTCCTTTCTGCTGCTTTGGTTTTGTAACAAGGATGTGTATGTTTCATTTTCTTCTATGTCACGATCCAAAATTCCACCAAGTCGTGATGACACCTAACCCAACCGACTAAGTAAGGCAACTAACACAGGTCACAATTCGAACCGGGAATCATCAAATAAATAGTGAAATAAGAATGCGAAAATCAACACAACTATCCTCGGTGTTGTAAATAGCGCTCGCCTGATGCGATGCGAGGTGCCGGCACTATTTGCCTCTGTTGCGTGGTGATTTCAAAAAGGTGAGCGCCTTTGCCTGTGTAGCGAGAGGCGCCCTGTGGCGTCGCTTTTTTTTAAAAAAAAAAAGAAAAGGCAGCGACCATCAGTGTTAAAATTACAAATTAGGGCTTGAGTTTTTCTTCTTCTTTCTCCTTCAACCTCGTCGACCAGCCCCACAACAAAGAAGCAAACGCGATTTTTTTTTTTTTTTGAATTGGTAACTATTGTATATATTAATAACGTCAGTACTTAAGGTGTACTGAAAACCAAATTTACATGAAAAGGATAAATAGATGTTATGGTTTGATTCCTAGCAAAATCCTAGTATGTCTATGATTGTCAATGTATCTTCTGTGTAAATCTGTTTACACCAAAAACAAAAAAGAAGAATACAATTGAGTTTGATCTTCTGTACTGAATTGCTTCTATCTTCGAAACATCTAGCATTCCTTTCTCTCCAGATTGTCCACCATATACAAGCTGGTACAGTCCTCCATCTTTCTCTACTAGTTGATTCGGCTCCAGCTTCTTCCCAGCTATAAAGAACATCTTTAGGCCTGTTTGGCATTGACCATGAAATACCCCTAAGACTAATAAAGATTTTCCATAGTTTGTCTGTAATCTTGCAATGAAGAAATAGATGACTGACAGTTTCAGCATTTTCCCCACATAGAAAACATCTTGAACACAGAGAAATTTCCCTTTTTATGAGATTATCCTGGGTTAGAACCGCCTCCTTTACTAATAGCCAAGTGAAGCATGCTACCTTGTATGGAATCTTTGTTCTCCATATATGTTTCCAAGGCCATGTGTCTACCTGTTGATTATTATGATTCAAAATCTTGTATGCGTCCTTCACCTGCTATATCCCTCTGTTGTGCCTCTGCCACCAAATTAGATCGAAACCTTCCTGTAATCTTCTGAATGCTTCCAGCTCTTTGTAAAGGTCAACTAATCTTGTTATCTCCCAGTCATTCAATTGTGTTCTGAGAGCAAATTCCCATCCTTGATGACTCCTAATCTCAGCGACTGTTCTATGTTGGCTTTGTGCTAAACCAAACATATCCAGGTATCTTTCCTTTAAGCTTCCATGTCCCAACCAGTTATCATTCCAGAATGACGTGTTCCTTCCGTTGTTCACTCTTATGGAAGAGTGATTCTTCATTATAGGCCAAAGTTCTCTGATGGATTTCCACACACTTACACCATATGTTGTTCTGACTTCTTGTGACACCCAGTTGTTTTCCTCACTATACTTAGCTTTGATCACTTTGCTCCATAGTGATTGGGGTTCTTGAGAGTACTTCCATAACCATTTCATTCTAAGAGCCTTGCTTTGATTGTTCAAGTTTCTTATTCCTAAACCACCTTGCTTTTTTGCCAGTGTGAGTGTCTTCCATTTAACTAAATGGAATACCCTTTTCTCCTTATTGCCTTGCCAAAGGAATGATCTTCTCAGTTTGTCCCATCTCTGTAAAATGCTTGCTGGAATTGAAAACAAGGACATCATATAAGTCGGAAGTGAGTCTAGTACGGAGTTGATTAGAATTAGCCTGCCCCCCAATGATAGATATTGTGATTTCCATCTTGACAACTTCTTCTCGCACTTTTCTATGACTGCATTCCAGATCTCTTTTGATTTGGAACTTGCACCCATTGGCATCCCAAGGTAGACAGTTGGTAAGGACCCAACTTCTCCTCCCAGTATCTGTGTCAGTTGCTCCATGTTGTTAACTTCATTAATGGGAAAAATATTGCTCTTTCTCCAGTTGATGTGTAACCCCGAGACTCCCTCAAATAAGACCAAAATGATCCTTAAGAATTTAAGTTGCTTCGTTTTTGCGTCACAGAAGACTAGAGTATCATCAACATATTGGAGATGTGTGATCTCTAGATTATTTGCCCCACTCCTGTTTATCTCAAATACTTTCACCCATCCACTAACTTTAGCCGTTTTGATCATGTTGTTCAGACCTTCCATGGCTATAATGAATAGAAAGGGAGATAAAGGATCACCTTATCTTAGACCTCTGTGTGATTGGAAAAAACCTTTTGGGAATCCATTTATGAGAATGGAAAATGTTACAGTTGATATGCAAAATTTCATCCATCTAATCCATTTCTGCCCAAAGCCCATTTCTTCTAACATTCTGAGTAGGAAACTCCAGTTTACATGATCATAGGCTTTCTCAATATCTAATTTGCATAAGATTCCAGGTTCTTTCTTTTTTATTCTTGAATCCACTGCCTCGTTGGCAATCAACACTGCGTCTATTATTTGTCTTCCTTTGATGAAAGCCATTTGTTGAGCATCTACAATTTTCCCTACCACACTCTTCAGTCTTTCAGTCAAGACTTTAGAGAGCAGTTTGTAGAAACTCCCTATCAGACTGATAGGTTTGAAATCTCTCAATTCTTTCGCACCTGTCTTCTTTGGAATCAAGGCTATATACGTTGCATTGAAGCTTTTCTCAAACATCTCTTGAGAATGGAAGTTGTTGAAAGCTTCCATGACATCTTTCTTCAAGATGTCCCAACATTTGATGAAAAAACCCATTGTGTATCCATCCGGACCTGGAGCCTTGTCACTTGCACACATCTTCAAACAACTCAGGATTTCTTGTTCCTCAAAGTTACACTGTAGAGTCTCCCGTTTTGCTTCAGAAATCGTCGGACTATTTTCAAAATTGACAGTTGGTCTCCACTCTTCTGGTTCTGTGTACAAATCCTTGTAAAAATCGATGATCTCGTTCTCTATTCTTTCTGGATCCTCTACTACTTCTTGTCGAATCAGTAGCTGATCAATGTTGTTGTGCCTCTTATATGCATTTGCAGCTCGATGGAAAAATTTTGTTTCCTGTCCCCTTCTTTTAGCCAAAGTGCTCTAGATTTCTGTCTCCATGCACTTTCTTCATTCTTGAGTTGTTCCTCAATCTCCATTAGAATTGCTGCCTTCCTTACTGATTCCTCCTCTGCCAACGCTTTTAATTGTTGCGTGGTCTCAAACCTTGCAAGTTGACTCAGCAATTTTGATTTTTGCAATCCCAAATTACCTTCACAGCTTCTACTCCATTCTTTTAGCTTGCCCTTAGAGCTTTTAGCTTGCAAGCTAAAATGTAATCTGGTCTTCCTATGAATGCAAAAGATGTCCACCATTCTCTAATTCTGTCCTCAAAACCTTCCACATTCAGCCACCAATTTTCAAACTTCAAATATGATTTAGCTTTTTCCCAAACACCACAGTATAGAGCCACAGGTGAATGGTCAGAGATCAGCCTTTGTTGGATAGTTTGCTTGATGTTACTGAAACTTTCATCCCACTCATTTGAAATGAGAAATCTATCGATTCTTGAAGCGGTTACATGATTGTCCCGTTTGAACCAAGTATAGTAGCCTCCTTCAAGTCGAAGATCTATCAGCTCCAAGTCTTCTATAAAATCCGAGAATTCCACCATCGCTCTGGACCTCCTTGAACATTCCCGTTTTTCAGACGGGTACCTTGTAGCGTTGAAATTACCCCAAACCGCCCAAGGACCTTCAAACAATCCCCTCACCGCACCAATTTTTCTCCAGACTATTTTCCTTTCGTTTCTGCAGTTAGGAGCATACACTCCTGTTATGTGACATTGAAAATCCTGTAAAAGAGCCTCGAATTTACAAGTCAAAGTGTATGCACCCGTCTGCAACATCTCCCCTTTCCATACCCTGCAATCCCATAAAAACAGATCCCCCCTCTCGCGCCGCTAGCTTCTAGACTTGCATACCTCACCCATCTTCCCCCATATTTGATTGACTATTTCCCTGATATTCCCCTCCACTTTTGTCTCTTGCATGCATATAATGTCTGCCTTCCAGTTTTGCACTTGACTTTTGATGATCTCCCTTTTCTTCTTGTCATTCAATCCCCTTACATTCCATGAAATTACTTTGATCTTCATATTGGAATGATTGACAACTCCCTTCCCCTGCTTCTTTTCCCATCACTCTTGAATTTGACATCAAACGAAGTTAGACCTCTTAATTCTTGTGCTCCTTTGAACCTTTATTTTTTTTACTTCCAACTCTGTCTCCACCCTTCTAACCTGTCTGCAGCTGTCAATTTGCATTAAAAGCTCCAAAGCTTCTTCTTCATGGCCTTGAAAATCTACTCCAAACATTTTCCCCAATTTGATCATATTTTGATGGACCCATAGTGTTGCGTCCATGTCTTTATCCATTGGTGAATTGTGTTGCTGAACTGCTATAGGAGTCACCTCCTCGATTTCCCAGTCTTGGATAGAGCTGAAATGCTTTAGTTGTTCTTGTTGCTCCAAAGCACTTCCTGCTTGCTCTTCTCTCAACATTGTGTTTATGATCTACACCCCTTCATTCTTATCCGTTCTTGATGTCTCTGCTTTATTTTCTGTCTGACTGCAACTGTTTGATGTTACTTTTGGCATACTTTCAATGTTTGCGTTAGACATTGGATCCCTTGGACTGGACTCTTTTACCTTCAAGTAAAAATGGCCTCCCATTTCCTCCATATAAAGCTTCGGCCTAAATTCATCAGGGAGCTCACACGAGAGATCATTATAAATGACTTGTGCAGCCAGATCATAGTCAACGGATTTGAGCTCGTTGTTTGTCGCTTCAATGCTCCGAAACATCGAACTCGACCCATTTGTCAGTTTCACACATGCCTTTCCTTTATCAGTGTTTTGCGAAATGGTACATCCCACTTGATTGCTCAAGTGTCTCTCTGGTTTAAAGGATTGGTCGTTTTCTGGCCTATTCGTCACAAATCTTGCCTGTCTTTCAGCCCAAATTGGGATGAAAAATTTGGTTCCGTCTCTTTCAATCCCAACCTCATTAGGGATCTTTCTGCCATCACCAACAATTTTAATTCTGGCCCACTTGAGATGGTTCTTCAGATCAGTTTCTTCTTCAGTAGCTATCCATCCCCCACAGAGATCTCCTATTTCTTTGAAGATCTTTTGTGACCATAGATGTAAAGGAATCCCCATGGCTCTAATCCAGCATGTTTCCACCATTTGTGAGTTTGGAATGCATCCAGCAGTTTGATTCCACCATTCCAGATGAAGCCTGAACTTTGTCCATCTCCAATCTCCTTGCAAAATCTGCTCTGCCATGTATCTGTTCGGGAATTCAAAGAGAAACATGTTGCCCGTCATTTCATACATGTTAATTCCATATGCTTTGCTCCATGAAGCGCTCGCCCATCGCCTTATGTCTGCTAAAGTGGGTCTCTCATTGATTTCTTCTCCGAAAGAACCGATAATGCATCTTTTTAGTAGACCCTCTTCCTCGCTTCCTAACGGTTCCACAACAAATATCTACCCCTTTTTTATACCGACCTTTGCCTCTCGAAAGGTACTGGACTGCCATTTACTCTCCTTAATTGCTTTGGCATAATGATAGTTATCCTCAGTGATTCTTGGTGGGAGAGTGGGATTCATTTTGGGAGTCTGGTATATGAATCTTTCTATCTTAGCTGCTATATCTTTCCAACTTGCATTCACAGCTAACTCTGGGATTATAATAACCGACCTCCCTTCTCCCTTCAGTGATAGAATACTCATGTATCTACCATGCACATTGAACTTCCTAGTACAAAAATATTCTGTCATCTGATCCTTGTACTTCCATCGCTTCACCAAATTCATTTTATCTGTCGATGCTTCTTTAAGTACATAGCAGACCCAATCCATTGTCTTTCTTCCCATGGATGAACGTCTCATCATGTTGCGGCTTCTCTCCACCCACTCAAACCATATATCTTTGTTGGAATTCTATCTGGTGATGTCAAATGATTTGAATCCAGCATTGAAATATATCCTATTTTCTCCCATTTTGAGAATTTATACCAAGCTACTCAGATTTGGATTTAGAGGAGGTGTTTGGTAGTCATCATAATAAGGTAAAAAGATAGGAAAATGCAGAAATCTGAAAACTGAACCGAAATAGGTGCCCTGCCTTAGGTATAAAATGAAAGTTGTCGAAATCAGAAATTGCTGGATGGATGTGCTCAGAGTTATCCCGTGAGAAGGCTGTCCAAAAGAAAAATTTCGAAAAAAGCACTGGAGCAGTGGTTCACATGCCGGCGCGTGGCGATTGGCTCGCCGGAAGAGCTGCGCGTGGGAGCTTTCTGCTGGTCGGCGCTTTCAGTGGTCTGGTCGGAATTTCACGGGGGTGCTGGTGGTGTTCATGAAAACTGAGAAAAACCAGAAACTCAGGCTCCTCGGGGAGTGTGCCTGTCAGGCTGAAAAAGTAGAGAGAGAAAAGTTGTGAGATAAAAGCACTTTTTCACGAGATTTTTTCTTTCTTCTTCAAGATTCTTCGATCAGGACATTAGGTATGCTTCTCTTTTCTCCTTTCTTCTTCTTCTTCTTCGAGTTTCTGCCTCTGTCCATTTTTTTTTCGTTCTTCTTAGGTCTTTCTTCCTTTTTCTTCTTCTTCCTCTCCGCTCTGTTGTTTGAGCGAGCCGTAGAGAGCTTTTTAGTGTTTTTTCTTCCTTCCTTTCTTTTTCGTCTTCTCTCTTTTTTTTTTTTTAAAAACTTGAAGAAGAGTATATGTTGCATGTTTTTGGTTATAAATCTACTATCATCTATGAGTTCTTAATTTTTGAATTGATATATTTATTATTGATATATTTATTAATATATTATTGCTATTGAGTTTTTAGTTTATATAGATATATATATATATATTTTTTTTTTGTGTGTATAAATTGTCGCTTCACATAAAAAAGGCGAGTGCTTTGCTTCTCGCCTCAGTGAAGCGGGCCCTCTTCGCTATTTGTCACCTCACGCTATTCAAAACATTGACTATCCCAACGTACTCATAGAACAAGTCATGAGCTACTAATAAAACATGTGTTTTATAAATAAACAGAAATACAGAATTCTAGGCTACCACGAACGAATGACAGCTAATAACTGGAATGCTGATGTCTTCAATGCTCATCCTCGAACGCCGTAGCTGCTAAGGTCCAAAATCTACACGCAAGGTGCAGAAGTATAATATAGGTACAACCGATCCCATGTACTGAGTAAGTATCAAGACTAACCTCAATAACTATACTGGAACCCATTATCATGTGAGCCCATCAAATCACATCAATATCAATATCATAACAATTCACATTGCAGAAACCTCGTGCCACAATATTCATCTCAATATAAATCCGCTCATAATGTCCCAATATGCCTTAATATCATCAATGCGTATTAAGATTTTTATTTCCAATGATGTATACATATGGCTCAAAGATGATCAGTAAAATGTGCTAGGACATGATAAATAATGATGCGGGGATGTATGCAAGTACTCATGATCCCTAAGTATGGTATATGCGTGTGTGTAACATATGACAACAACTTCAAACATGTAATTTGTCATTCAATAACCATCAACTCCAAATAAAGCATCAAATGTCTAGCCATGGCCTCTAACCAAGATAATAAGGTTCAAGTAGTCATACAATAATTTAAGGCATATCCCAAGAATATTAGGTGTAGGTGCATGTTCATAATAATAAATGTGACTACGGCTAAATCAAGTATATCAACAATCTTAAGGATAGCCCATCATGCTCAAATAAGGTATCGACCTAAACATTGTCTCTAGCATGATTCATCGTGCTCACGTAGTCATTCAATCAATTAAAGCACATAACAAAGTAGAACACACAATCAAACAAGGCAGAAAGAGGCTAAAAATCCAGAACATGATATTACCTCGGTAATTGCATATAGCTCGTCAACTCGCATATACGTCACCTTCCCCGAGCATGTAGCATATAGATTTAGTTTAGAAAAAATTCCCTCAAGCTAAGATTAGGCAAGATACATATCTCCTTTCAAAACAACTTCAACTCTCCAACAAATACTCCCTCTGGTCTATAATAACTGTCTCTTTTACTTTTAGCATGCCCATTAAGAAAATACTAAATCCTATACAAAATTACCTAGTATGACTAAACTACCCTTATTTAGTAAGTTAATGTGATAAGAGAATTTTTTTTAGAGATATGCACATAAGGGTAAAAGAGTAAAAACAAATTGAATTTTTTCTTGATTACTTAAATAGACACTTATTTTGGAGCAAAATCAAAAAGTAAAAGAGACACTTATTATGGACAGGAGATAGTACTTTCTTTGTTATTAGCCTCCAAATGTCTGAAATCTAGACAGTTAACACGTAAGGAAGTCAAATAGTACCTTAGGAATCAATCCCAATCCATAATGCTCCAATCTTTAATGAATTTAGAAAAAGTCAACAAAAGTCAACGTGGGCCATGGAACCCACATCTATAATTAAAACCCAAAATTGGAATCGGATTCCGACTGGCCATGAGCGATGGAACCCACATCTATAATTAAAACTCCATTTTGATTTCGTTAGCATGTCATTCTCTATTTCTTGGTTTTCTTCCATTTCTCATTTGATTTCTCCAAAACCTTGATTTCATGTTAAAATTAACTTGATGATAGAAGTGAATTAGAATCACTTACTCTATCGCGGTTGATGAAGAAATTGGTCAAAACCCTTCAAAACCGAGCTCCCATTCTCAAAAATTGGAGAAAAATGCCAAAACGCGAAATGGGCTCTATTTATACTGTGAAGAATCATCTGGAGGTAGAAATACACTGCCGCAACGCCCCCAATGTCACGGTAGTGCTGCAACCTGCAACACTCTACTGACCAAAACAACTTTTCCACCCTTCAGTAAAATGATCATAACTTCGTGCTCAGATGTAAGAATGACAAACGGCTTGAACCACAAGAAACTAGACTTAAAGGGCTACAATCTCATCAAAACCTCATCCCAAAATTCTTTATAGATTGGGAGACATGCACTTTTGAAGTCAAGCCAATTGCAGAAAAGCCCTGTTTCAACAACTCAATTCTTCCAAAACTTGCCCCAAATGCACCGAAACTTGCCCAAACCCCTCAGGATTTTCTCCAATCATTCCTACAAGTCCAAATATCCTTAATGGACTTGTCCAAATGGTCAAAACATGCACGGGAGCATCACAACAATGAATCAAGGCTCAAAATGGATAGAATTTCTCTTAAATTCTTAAATCTTCATTCTTTCAAAAGAGTGTCCGAATCACACTTTGATACTTCAGCTTACTTCCAAACTTTGCACTCAAGTTCAATTCAACTATATAGACCTATCCAAAGCCCCGAAACACCAATCAAAGTTCAGTAACATCATAGTCTAACTCTTGGTCAAACTTATGAACTCTTAAGTTCTTCAAATTGCCAACTTTCGGCAAATAATGTCGAATTCTTCTAGGAACCTCCAAAATCAAATCCAAACATATGTACAAGTCTAAAATCATCATATGAACTTATCGGAACTATCAAAACTCAATTTAAACCTCGGTTAACTCTCTTAACTTAAAGCATTCATTTAGGAACTAAGTGTTCCAAACTACTCCTAAACCTCTTTGGACCAAAATGATCCATACCTGCAAGTCATAAAACATTAAATGGACCCACGGAAGTCATATATTACAAAACGAGATGCTAGAACTCAAAATGACCGGTTGGGTCGTTATATTCAGCCATTGATTTTTTCTTGGCCCGGTGATTTAGTACAAACTCCAGCCCGGTGTAAGTGCAACTAGCATGTTGTTGAGCTCATGCCTTTTCCTGCAATTTCTTGTACTCTTCATGTCAGACCTTCCCAGATCTTGAGCATTTAGGTGAAACACTCATCTTTTGATGTCCATCTATGACAAGATTAAATAACTGAGACTTTGTTTGTGCCTGCGCCTAGGGTCGATTGGAAACGGCCTCTCTGCCCTCTCGGGTAGAGGTAAGGCCTGTCTACATATTACCCTCCCCAGACCCCACCTTGCGGGAATATACTGGGTTGTTGTTGTTGTTTGTTGTGCGCATGACCTCATTAATTTCTCTTTAATATGCTTAACTTTAAAGAGTACCAGAATAAGCTTTTGGATAATTAAATGGCTTATGGGCATTTCAATCCCTACATACTCTCAGACCAGTGCACTACCTCCATGCCCCTTAAGCAGGGAGAGATGGTTTCTTGCAGTGCACTATTGGTATTAGGCTTATTAGATTTGGCGTGCAGTCAGTCCGATTACTTGTGTTTCCTCTTGACTTCTGCTCAATGTATTTTATTTCTAGGTTGATTGAAGAGTGTTGGGATCCAGAAGCTTTTGTACGGCCAACGTTTTCTGAGATCATTGTGCGGATGAATAAAATTGCTGCTAACTGCTCAAAACAAGGATGGTTGAAAGATACTTTTAAGCTTCCTTGGTAATGGATCTGTTGCCTATTCATTATATATCCTAGAAATTGAACATTTATATATTGTGAAAAAGAGCCTTGAACTAAGAAAAAAAAGATCAGAGTTCTTGACAATTTCGCGACGCTGGGGATTGTGACTACATAATATGTTAGAAGCGTAGGATTGCTAAGACGCTCTCTCTCTCTCTCTCTCACATCACACGAAGGCATGTGCGCAACACACAAATTCACACTCAATTGATTATGTCAATATCTACAAAAGAAAATAACTGACTTGATTAACAATTTAAAGGGAAGTGAGTTGATAGCCGCTCAGATGATAAAACAGAGGAAAAGCACACTCATGCGATGTAATTATAAGCTTGATGTACTGTTATTCAAGAACTTATTGATGGGTTTAGAAACCCCTACATTTTTTAGTGTTGCTCCATCAAAGAGTTTCAATTTTAGCAACACCTAAGCGTGTGACCTAGTGGTTAATAAAGTGGATGCGTGTGGCCTATAATGAAGTGGGTTAAGAATTATTAGGTCTCAGGTTCAAATTCCAACCGAGGCAAAATACTATGTGATTTCTTACCATCTTTCCAAGCCTAGCCTTGATGGACAGAGTTAGTTGGTCTTGTTGCTGGAGGGAGATAGCAGATATTCCATAAAATTAGTCGAGGTGCAAGATAGTTGGCCTGGACACCACGGTTAGAAAAAAAAAGAGTTCCAATTTTACCAAGTTAACCAGATGTGTCAGAGTCATTCTAACGTCATGTTGTTAGGTGTCAATGGTGCTGAAAATATATTCAGGTGGTGGCCATGTCAAATTTGTAAACCAGATTTCTTGTTAACTTTATTTTCTCCCCATTATTTTCCTTAGCACAATATCAACTACGTGTGACGAGCCAACAAAAATATTTACAATATTGGTTTGCCATTGCAAAGAATATTTTCAAAATGAATTCAAATATGTGTTGGTCTATGCTGCTAATACTGATTCTATTCCTTACCTAATACAACACATCTTTGGTGCAGGTTATAAGCGTGCATACAAAGTGCAAAGACGCGGACAAATATGAACCCAATTGACCTTATCACCAGAAGATCCTCGTGGAACTTTCCACTCAATATTGATCGCGCGGAAACTTATGATAAACCTAATAAGCGACCTTCTGTTCGCGTGATTCCTTGAAAGCTTTATATTGTGGTTAACCAAATAAAAGGCAGGTTTGCAGGGTGAAGGAAATGGGGTTACCATTAAATCTTGGCTCTCCCATGTTGTCTCCTGTTCTCAGTAAGTTTGAACTCCAATATGTATGTGAAGCATCTTTGTTTAATCTATAGTATTTGAACATGGTGTGAACCAAGTATATTTTGCTTTACGAGGGGAAAACAAAAGGTTATATAAGAAAAACTGGATACTACTGCATATCCATCTTTTTTTTTTTGGAGATGATAACAGTTTGCTATATTCAAAAGCACAAAGGCTGTGCATGCCATAATTACATAGGGAATAACCAAAAATATACATCAATTTACCTATCTCCTTACAAAGACCCAAGAACATCTATTAGAGCTTCTGAGTCCTCTATGTATTCAAGTTTACACCACAAATGAAAAAGCAGTAGGCAATTCATTTTAATCTTCTAAATTGAGTTAGCATTGTCTTCAAAACATCTTGAATTCCTTTCATTCCAAAGTGTCCACCATATGCGTGCAGGAATCATAGCCCATCTCTTCCTCACTTACAGATCTTCTCCCCTTATTCCAACATGACAACATTTCCATGGTGCTGTTGGGCATGACCCATTGAGTCCCTGGTACTGCTATAAATATGTTTCAAACCTGAAAAGTGCAGGAAAAGTTGACTGTTGGTTTCTTCCTCCCTTCCGCATAAGTGACATCTAGAGCACAGAGATCTTCCCCTTCTCCTCAAATTATCATGTGTTAAACAAGCCTTTCTAGCAACCAACCAAACAAAACATGCCACTTTGTAGTTTATTCTTACTTTCCATATGTGTTTCCAGGGCCAAAGATCAATCACAATATTAGTTTGATTAAGCATCTGATAGGAAGACTTGACTGAGAACCTTCCTGAGTTGTGCCCCAACCACCACACCTTGTCTATGTCCTCATTGACCCCAGTGAATTGATTGAGTTTGTTGTAAAAATCTGCAATTCTAGTGATTTCCCAATCATTTAAGAGTCTTCTATAAGTGAGATTTCACCCTTGAGCTGACCAAACCTCGATCATAGTGTATTGAGAAAATGTCTGGGTACATTGTCTTAAGAGGCTCTTGTCCCAACCAATTTTCTTCCCAAAAAGAAATGTTCTGTCCACTACCCACTTTATAGTTGATTTTGTTGCTGAACATTTGTTAATGTCTTCCAAACATTAACCCCATAGGTAGTGTTCACTATCTTTGTTTTCCAGGGCCATGCCTCTCCATATTTGTCTTTAATTACCGTTCTCTATAATGATTGTTCTTCTATTGTGAATCTCCACAGCCATTTCATGAGTAAGCTTTGGTTTTGTTTCCTCAAATTTTTTATTCCCATGCCTCCTTGCTTCTGTTAGGGGCTGATTGAGGTTTGATAGCGCTCTCTATAGTTAATTAATGTATTGTATTGTGCCTCTTATGGTAGTAACCGATTGGTATTATTGCATGTCATTCTACTTTTGGTTTTATGTTTAGATAATTATTTATTTGATTTATCCCGGATTTACTAACATTGTTTTGTTTTGTTTTGTTTGTTGATTTCCTCTCCCTTTTTCTGAGCCGAGGGTCGGCCGGAAACAGCCTCTCTACCCTTTCGGGTAGGGGTAAGGCCTGTGTACGTATTACCCTCCCCAGACCCCACTTTGTGGGAACATACTGGGTAGTTGTTGTTGTTGTTGTTGTTGCCTCCTTGCCTCTTGCTAAGTGTGACTGTCTTCCACATGACTAAATGAAACTCTTCTTTCTTTGTTGCCTTGCCATAGAAATTTTCTCCTTAAAGCATCCATTCTCTGTTCAACTTTTGGAGGGATAGGGAACAAAGACATCATATAATATAAGTAGGAAGGGCATCCAGTACACTATTGATAAGTACTAACCTGCCTCCTAAAGAGAGATGTTTGACTTTTCCACCTTGCTAGTTTCTTTTCGCATTTCTCCTAGACCCCATTCCATATATCAATGGATCTGCACTTAGCCCCCAAAGGCATACCAAGATAAATAGTTGGAAAAATACCAATTTCACCGCCAAGAATCCTCGCATGTTACTGAATCTGCCGAGGTTCATTAACTGGCCAGTTAATATGAAGCCCTGATATGCCTTCAAAGATTGTAAGAATAACTCTCAGCATCCTTATCTGGTCTATCTCTGCATCACAAAGAATAATGGCATCATCTGCGTAGAGGAGATGTGATATCTCCAGACTTCCACCTTGTCTGTTCTTTATCCTTAAACCCCTGATCCAATTATTCTGTTGCGCTGTGTGGAGCATATTGTTCAATCCATCCATAGCTATAATGAACAAAAAAGGGGGCAGAGGATCCACTTGCCTCAATTGGGAAAGAAACCTTCAGGTGAGCCATTAATCAACACTGAAAATCCGGCAGTGTTAATACAAAATTTGATAAAGTTGGTCCATTTTGTATAAAAACCCATTTTGTCTTTCAATTAACAATTGCCTTCCGTTAGAAGTTTGTAACAAAATGAAACAGCTGCTTGACCATTCCCTATATATTGTTACCATTTCCGAGTACACTTCATACCTCATTCATTCCCAAACGTTCTCAAAGTAGAGTCAATATACTAGTCATGTCTATGTGGATTCAACTAAGTGAAACCCTCACAAGGATTTATGTACTACAAAGAACAGACAAGCCCTTATTTTATGCCAGCAATAGAATCCCAAACTTCGGGGAATTATTAATCTTGAAGGGAAGGTTGAATGAACATAACATACAGCTTTGATAGCATTGCGATCTATTGCTAGAAACTAGCAATTCAAAGTATAAAGATGCAAGAAACCTTTGAAACAAAGTCCTCAATGTTTTTGTCAGAACTACCACATTCAATGACTGCTTTTAGAGTTGATTCCTTCCATTGAGTAACATTGTTTTTTATCACCTTCTTTTACACAAGTCCTCTATGACTTCTTTTACACAGGTTTCAATTTCTTCACTTGTGGCAATTCTCTTCTCATTAACTTTAACTTTCCACACATCTGCCATATGGTGTTCGTCTTCTGATCCACCCATACAGGCATAGCTATTATTGGCACTCCCAAACACAATGTCGAATTCCATCCATAACGAGTCATGAAACATGATACAGCTCTATGTGATAGTAAGTACCTCCGGTTGGAGACATCATCTCAAAACTGAACCTTCCTCAGATGTTTTTTAGATTCTTCAGAATCTCTCACCACCCACAAAAAATGGCAATTGCTTTGTGCTAGATCCCATGCTAATTCCTCCAGTTGTTCTTCTCCAAGTACGAAACTACTGCCTAATTCATGCAAGTTTCACACTGTGGCTTGAAGAGATTAATCCGATCATTTTCTTCTTATATCTCATCAACCGACGAATGTAGTGATGGAACCAAAGGTCCAATGATCATAATAACTGGCCATTGGCTTGCATCCACTTGATTGCGTCTCTCTCTCTCTTAGGTGGGAGGTGGTGACTTACAACGACCAATCCTGAAAAACCACTCTTTCATTTAAGGATGCCTAGCCGTCGCACCGATCATTTGGGGGGAGGCAGGACACTGCGAGGTGGATAGTTTATCTGGGGCGGATGCTTCCTAAAGAGTAACGGGGGTGTGTGGGGTCAAGCTAAAATTCTGCTCACGAGTGTAATGGTATAAGCCTTCCTGACTTGTGAGACTGACTGGCTATATATATATCCCAAAATTAAAAAGTTGAGTTATCAAAATATCATTCTAAATAATTATATATAAATATTATTTAATTAGTAATATTATATTAAAAGTAATATTTAAAGGAAAAGAAGGTAACCGATTAGACATGTCTATTTCTAAAAGTTGTGATGCTCCTGTGATCACGGGAGAAATTCAAATATAGCCAGATTTACAACTGGTCGTTCCAAATAGTGCAATTTCAAAAATAATCGAAATTTAGCCGCTTTTCATGTAAAGATAAATCTGAGCGAATACATTGTTCAAAACCCGGAAAATACCCCAGTATATTATGCTGGAGTTCCAACATAAGTATACTTGAACTCTAGCATATTATACTGGAGTTCCAGGATAAGTATGCTGGAACTCCGGCATAATATGATGGAGTTCTAGCATAAGTATACTAGAACTCTAGCATAATATACTGGAGTTCTAGCAAGTATACCAGCCCAACATAATATACTAGAGTTCTAGCAAGTATACCGGTCCAACATAATATACTGGAGTTTGGTGTACCGATGCTCCAGTCTCCAGTATATTATACTGGAGCCAACAAAGTATACCAGTCCATCATAATATGCTGGAGTTCAGACACACGTGCACCGAACTCCAGTATATTATGCTGGACCAGTCGTTGTTGCAGCAAAATAGTGGTTATTTCTCATTGACTTGGTAAATGATGGCTATTTTTAAATGGTAAGTCTGAAAACTGGCTATACCGTGCTATTTTATCGTGATAACTAACCTTTTGACACTTAGTTTTAAGCGAATCTTACAGAAATGTCTCAAATAAGTTCTAACTTACCAATTTCTAGCCATTAACCAGAATATCCAAGCACATATAAAAATTAAAAACCCAAATAATAATAATTTTTTTCTCCAAGAATCACACGCAAAGATCTCCTTTCATATTTTAAGTGTGATAAGCAACATTAGATGCAAGGCGGAAAGGAAATTTGGATGAGGTGCAAACAAGGTTACAAAATACAAAAAAATAAATATATACGATATTTCAATAATCTAAGCAAAAGGGACATTTTTCAATGGGTTTGATTGAAATTCATTGAAAACATATTGATGAGTCAATATACAAAATTTGAGGAAGATTGGAGGTGATTTAGACTTAATTGGTATCAAAACTCATAGTAAAAATCGAGTTCACCCAAATCTTTTTCCATGTTCATCTTCTACTTCTTAACCACCTCAAACTCTACCAAATTATTTCAAAACTGAGATTTAAATTTCTTAAGATGTATCCAATCTATTCCAACAACACCCGCTCAAAAATGAAGCAAAATTTTGATATTATTTGACTTTATTGGTATTATTTTATGATTTGGTTAATTTTTGTACTAACTTACATATGAGCTGACATAAATGGTAATTTCCCAATTTTTAACCGTTGGCTAAATTTTAAATGCCACATTTATTTAAGGGATTTTTACCTATCTATGCCATATATCAAACCTTATTAAAAAAAGATGTTCATAATTTGTTATTTACCTATGTTGTCCACACTTTTACTACAAATTATATACCTACCCAAAATAGGTAGATTTTACCGTTAAAAACGTGCTAAAATGAAGGCACCAAATATACGTGTGATTCTGTCAACAGTAAATACGAAATTTGAAACGGAAAGAGATCTCAAAGTTGAAAAAATATGTTCTTCTATATATTTTCCACCATTGATAGCCATTAAAAAGCTTGAAAGCTTTGAATTCGAATTTGGGTTTTCAAAATCATTATTTGTTTGGATTGGGTGATGTTGTAAATAATTCGGAATATGTTTACGAGTTTATATCTCAATTTTGAGGGGTTATGGTGAAGATTAGAATTGGTTTTGACAGAATTTCACATTGAAACTCGTCAAAGAAGAAGAAGAAGACATATTTCCAGAAATTGTAGATAAGTTGTAGATAAAGTGTAGATAAATTGTAGAAATGTAGATAAACTGTAGATAGTTTGTAGATTGGGAAGACTAAAATTTCTACAAGTCTTCTACAATTATATCAAAAATGCCAATTATGCTACAATTGAAATGAGAATTGGGATATTAAAATTCAATGTTTTCAGTTTATAGATATCTTGTAGTTAAAATTTCTACAAATAAACTACAAATCAGTTTAAGTATTGTATAAAGTTGTATTATTTTTAAGAGTATCTACAAAATTACTACATTTATACTACAAGTTAAACAACAATTTTATGTCAAAAAAAAAATGTTGACAATAAAATTTGCTCTTCATCTACAAAATTTCCACAAAAAAATTACAAATAAAACTTCAATTGCACCCACACTGTCAACTTTATTGTCTTCTCAATTGAAGATTCATTTCAATAGAAATCAATTCCTTGCGACAGCTCTAACATTTCCAATTCACTACAAAAGCTGTGAAAGAAGCATATGAAAATGCCGAGAAATCAAAGATAAAAGTCAAAGGCTTGATTTTGACCAATCCATCAAATCCTTTAGGCACCGCTTTGGACAGAGACACACTGAAAAATCTCTGAAAAAATCGTGGGGATACTACTGAAAGTAATTAAGTGTATAAGAAAGAGATGCTAACTGTGGTGAGAAGAGATTGTACGATAATTGGGGAAAAACTGAAGGAAAATCGTAAGGTGGGGGTGATTAACTGTAGGTAAATCGTGGGGGTGTGGGGGGTGGGAGGAGAGAGAGGCGGGTAAACGAAATAAAGTGAAAATATGGTCATAAAATCACGCCTGGTATAAATGAAGCAATAATTATACCCTTAATTTGAATTATGGTATATAAATGGTAATTTGGTATGCTTAAATGTAATTAATACAATCCTTAATAACGTTTGATATATGGTATATGTATGTAAAAATCCCTTTATTTAAAGTCTGTTGCAGCGAATACACAAAGATGAGCCATTTTTCCTATTTAATCAAGTTCGTCCAATTTTTCTTTATTTTACCAATGTTCAAGAAAATTGTTATTATTTTTCTCCTAAATGCTACTCCAATTTGTATATTTCCCTTCCACCAGGTTGAATTTGGAGGAAAAAATATCAACCATCCAAACAAGTGGTTAGTAAATTTTCATTTAATGGTTTGCGCCATATGTTAAATTCCTATCTTACAGATAATTTCCTAATATCCCTTTGCCTAACACCGATCTGTGTTTTCATCAAGTCTCTTAAAATCATTCCATAAACATATGTCGCACAATTTGGCTCTTTTAGATGTTCTTATATTTATAGAACAATGGATAATAATTATGATTAAATAGTCTTCTTTGTTTTTCAAGTCATACCAACATGTACGTGATAGATAGAATATTCATAGGAGTAATCAACCAATTGAGAAGGGAAGAAGAAAAAATGATGAGAAGTAAGCGTTTAACATCATGTTGACAAAAGGAAGACTCATGAGACAAACGAAGTTCTGATTCCAGATTTTTAGTTCTTCAATATTGTGGATCCGCCGGTGAATTGGATCCCAATTTGAAGTTAGGTTAACATCTTATTTATTTTAAATAAATATTATTTTAAAAATTATATTCTATAGATACCTTTTTAATGTTTATAGCGAAATATCTAATTTTGGTTATCTCCTACCCCTAAGCTACTAAATACGCTATTCAGTTACATTATTTTCTATTTCTCTTTACTTTGATATATGCCATTCTCTTCCCCCTTTCCCTAAAAATAAAATGCTCAATCTCAAAATCTCTCTCACCCACATCACCTATCATTAGTAAAATACCCCACGCTCTTTCCTCTCTCCTGCACTTTCAGACCAGTTCTGGTCCAAAACACAGAAAAAGAGAGAGGACACAGTAGATCTCGAGCCATATGAAGTCGATGCAGAAAGCAAGAGTAGATGTACCTAGGAAACTCAGAACAAAAACTGCGGTCAAAGAGAGCAATTGCGCCCTCATCCTTACAAAATTGTCAGCTTTTTTCTTCTCGAAACTCGAAACCCCGCTCGATAAATTAGCTTTTGGGGTTAGAACATGGATGGGATTGAGTTTAAAAACCTAAAGATCATAGAGCCTAGAGGGAAAAGAATCTGATGTCATGTCCTAAAGGAAAAGGAAAGCAAATAACAGAGTCCAGGCAAAGGAAGAAAGATGCCATTCATTTCATTAGTAATAGATGAAGAATCAGAGTCAAAATTAAAACTTGGAGACAATGAATTTTGAGCCAGAGGAAGATAATATGTGGGACGGAGATCTGCTGGGTTTATGGATTTTGTCATAAAAAGATATCACGACCCCAGTTCTCCCTTCGTGAACTGTCGTGATGATACCTAGTCTCTACGACTAGATAAGCCTAACAATGCGAAAAAATAAACAAAACCGGCAGAAGAAATAATTAGAACCCAAACTAACAAAATGAAACAATATTTAAAAATGCCACCTGGCATATGCAATGCAACTTCTCGAACTAACAACACTTCCCAAAACCTGTAAACCCATGAATCACAAGCTAAAGATACTACGTAGATCTGACTCCAGAATGTCTAACAAAGCACAGAAAAATACAGAAGGGCTAATATACAAAAGCAAGAATAGAAAGGGATTCCTCGGTCTACGGACACGGCAGATATACCTCGAAGTCTCTACAGAAGCGTATCGCCTCAATGATGATAAGACTGAGTGAATGTACCTGAATCTGCACATGAAAAATATGTGCAGAAAGGGCATGAGTGCACCACAGTGGTACTCAGTAAGTGCCAAGACTAACCTCGATTAGGAAGTGACGAGGAATGTTAGGGCTCTACTGAGATAAGATAAAAATATAAGGAATAACAAGATAAGATAAGCAACTCAGTTGCAAGCTAAAAATAAGAATTTAATACAAGAAAGTAAGGAATGCAATAAACGAAACAGAGGCTAAAATGATCACACGGATAATAACCGGGGGATCTCTTAGTATCCCGAGGATCTCTTGGTATCCTCAATCTGTACCATGGATCTCTTGGAATCCTAAGGATCTCTTAGTATCCTCAATATATGCTAGGGATCTCTTGGTATACTGATTATATACTAGGGACCTCTTGGTATCCCGAGGATCTCTTGGTATCCTCATTATATACTAGGTATCTCTTGGAATCCCGAGGATCTCTTAGTATCCTCAATATATGCTAGGGATCTCTTGGTATACTGATTATATACTAGAGATCTATTGGTATCCCGAGGATCTCTTGGTATCCTCATTATATACTAGGTATCTCTTGGTATCCCGCACTATAGTCCAAATCAATATATATGCAAAGGGATCTTCCGAAATATAATCCGTAGTCCCAAAGTAACTCGGGATACCGTTTCGTAGTCCCAAAGTAAATACATTGCAACAGCACAAAGAATACACAATTAAATACAAATTTCCATATCAAGGTAAATCGGGTATTTCTGGTCTAGCATGTTGTACATAATCCAAATAAGGCATTTTGAGCAAGTAAATCAATTAAGTCAATTAGACATGCTTTCCTAAGCTAACAACAAGCTTAAATTCCAAGTAATATAAACAAGAAAGGAAAATACAATCAAGGCTAATTTTAATGAAAAATAGGATTTTCAACAATTAGCACAAGTACGCGCTCATCACCTCACGTACAAGGTATATCAATTACCAAAATACCAATTCTAAGGGGAAGGTCCCCCACACAAGGTTAGACAAGCCACTTACCTCGAACCAGCTCAAAATCAACCCGAGACCACGTTCTTGCCATTAGGACTTGACTCCAAATAGCCCAAATCTATTCAATTCAATTGCATAATGTAAATAATACTTCAAGTAACTGATTCTACCATTAAATTCTAAGCTAATACGCAAAATTATATAAAATAACCAAAACTCCCCTCAAGCCCACGTCTCGGAATCGGGTAAAATTTATATTTTCGGAATCCTCACACTCATTCAAGTATATTCATATAAGAATCTCTCAAGTCAGATGTCAAAAACCCAATCAAAACCCAATAATTCGGTCTATGAAGTTTATCAATTTTTTCCCAATTTTTTCACCAAATTCAAAATTTAAAGGCTAGATTTAAGTTAGGAATCATTAAAATTGATCTTTGTTGGGTAGAGGTCACTTACCCAAGTTACCTAGGTGCAAAAGTCTTCAAAAATCCTCCCTCCTGAGCTCCCAAATTCGAAAATATGAAAATATGCATAAACCCTCAAATTGGGGTTTTAAGAAATCTGCCCAGATATTTTGTGCATCGTGATCGTGCAGTGGAAAAATTTAAGGTCCTTGAATTGGTCTATGCGAACGCGACAAGATTTACACGATCGCGGAAGAGGAAAAGGCGAGGCTTATGCGTTCGCGAACAAGGCCACGCGATCGCGAAGGGTAAAAGGGCCACTGAACCACCAGCTCCAGTTCTACTATGCGAATGCGGAAGATGGAACGCGAATGCAAAGAAGGAAAGAACAGCCTTCCGCGATAGCGAATCAATCAATGCGATCGCGGAGAACAATTTGATCACCCTCCGGAACTACTCTATATGGAGGAAAGGTCGCACACGCGATGAAGGAAACGAGGTATCAGATTTTCTACAATTCAACAAGTTCCAATAATGACCCATTGAGCATTCGAAACACACTCGAGGCCCAAGGACCTTAACCAAACCTGCCAACCAATCCTAAAACACCATTCAAACTTGTTCCAACCTTCAGAACGCTAAAAACAACATCAAAACACCCATTTTTCAACGGATTCAAGCTTAGGAATCCTAAAAACTCTAAAAATATATTTCAATCAAAAAGTCTACCAAACATCGTCCGGATGAACTAAAATTTTGTACGCACATCCAAAATGACATAACAAAACTACTATAACTCTCGGAATTCTATTCCAACCCTCGGATCAAAATTTCACTATCAGATCGGAAACTTCTAAAATTTAACTTTTCGGCATTTCAAGCCTAAATTAGCTACGGACCTCCAAAACACAATTCTCCCACACCCCTAAACCCGTAATCACCCAACGGAGCTAACATAACCATTTAATTCCATTCCGAGGCCGTCTTCACACAGTTCCATCTACGATTAAATTTCCAACACTTAAGCTCTCATTTAGCGACTAAGTGTCCCAAAACTCTCCGAAACTCAATATCGAACATACCGACAATTCAAAATAGCAGAAATAAACTTAGGAAAAGCAGTTAATAGGAAATCGATGTATTAATTCTTAATATGATCGACCGGGACGTTACATTCTCCTACACTTAAACATTCGTTCGTCCTCGAACGACCATATAGACATACCTTAAGTGAAGCTGCTCATTGCCCCAAACTGCTGAGCGAAGAGCTAGAGCTCAAGACGATCGGTTGGGTCGTTACATTCTCTCCCACTTAAACATACGTTCGTCCTCGAGCGTGCGAAGAACTATGTTGGGGTTGTTCGAAATCACTATTTAACACATCGAGCACCTACCCGTGCTACCACAACTCAGCTGGGTACCCTAGCTCGATTAGTCTGAAGATATCCTTTTTCACCTAAGCAAATAAGCCTTAGATCCCAATTCATATATCCAAAATTATCTGCCAAGCATGTTCCAACATATGCCTATTGTATCAATAACTACCCGCAACACCAAAACATAACTGCACACCTTGCGTCACTTTACTCACGGGACCACAATAACATTCTTTGATCAAATTAGTTGAAATTTCACGAATTTGATGCTCCCATTGCACCTCATGACCTACATAGGTTTGCTCTAACTCTTACAATACCGCCAAGATAGAAGAGGTCGGTAGAAATTCATACACCAACTACCGAATCAATAAATCATTGGGTCTGTACTCCTGGTAAGAACCATCACCTCATTCTGAACCAAATAATGGTCTTAGCTCTTTAATATACTTTATATAATTAGATTGCGCGGATCCTAAATCCGAGAAACTCGTCTCACCCAGTACGAACCGCTTAGGCAATAAGCCACCCTTGATATGATCAAAAGTCTCATATGATGCCAAAATATGCCAATAGGCTATGAACTCGAACGTGACAAAAGGAAAACAAACTCTAGAAGGAACTACTCAACTTACACACTAATATGAGCTTTCCTTAGAAAATAGGAAGCAAGTCATACAAAAATAACATATAGAAAACTGTACTCAACATCACACTATTGCAGCGTGCAACTTGATACAAATAACATACCCATGGCGGCATGCCACACGATCCACACATAGAATTCACGTAAGGAGATATACATCGAGCTAAACTGCTCATTATAACAAAATACCGAATATCGGTCACGTGCGCAATAAGTGCATAATACCATCCTAGGGGAGACATATAGTGCCATAGGCTACAAAACTCAAATACAACTGAGGTGCGATATACGATCTGAAATCTCGAAAGTCATCCTTCTCATATAACATCATCTCTAAGCGGAACCTCAACACATAAGAAATTTATCAAGCCGTCTCACAACTCATACGACGCAACATATCATTTCGTGAAATAGCTAACGACAAAATAGTACCCTAACTTCTTGTCCAAAGGAGCGCATTGCTGAAATGAACACATCTGGCATGATATAGAGCCCATATTCACATTTAGATCCATCCACAAACCTCAAGTTGATTCTGATCACACTGAACTAGGCTAATAACCTGTCGAAGGTCCATAATAAACCCCCTTTTCTCATAACACATGAGAACTATCATCATGACCGGGCAATCCTCCACGGTCCACAACCCAATAAGTCGAGTGCCCTCCAAGCATAAATTCTCAAATTAATGATATCACCACCGTCTTCATACTTGATTTAAACCTTCAATCAATCAAGTGACTACATGCCACACTTATACAATCTGTAACTGACAATAGATATGCGTATCCATACCACCAGCCGCACTAACGCTGAGAAGCGTTCAAGAATCCATAACCAGGATGCAAGGTCTTTTTCACAAAACACTTATCTCAGGTGACGCTGAAGACGATATCCACTTACTTTAAACATCGAAATGTTTTATTTATCATCCGAGCTCGCGACATCCCTGTCAACACCGAACTGCAACCTTGATCCTCACTTCAAATTTCATACCACACACTGCACCAACATGCCAATATACGATAGAACATGATTTTCATCATAACTCCGTATCCAATAATAGATTAACACTTCACCATATAAATCTTTTCAGTTAACTCACTTCAAGAGAACCATAACAACACACAGGTGAATTCTTATAACCATAGAATGTGCAAATCTCTAAGTAGTGGTCCAAGCCACCATAGCCCTTTCCGAGATTCGCCTATGCATGACAGGCTGTAATAGTGGAATAATTCTGAATAACATCAATTACGATGATCGACAAACCTCACACGTGCTATCACAAATCACTTGCATAACTTGATCACGTTGAAGGAAATGATCACTACCACCAATATGCCAATTCAACTATGGCCAACCAATCTATCTTCTTCCAAATTAATTCTTGATTGCCTTAGAAATAATAATAACTCCATTCAACACATAGCATACTCCATCTGCACTCATTCCGAGTGACCTTGAATTACGAGACCATACTGTCTCCAATCCTGCAAACCATTTCATACCTCCTAAATGCTACACTGCGAGTCAAAACATCCTAAAACATTCTATGCCTCTTCTCATAAGCTTCTACAAAGCTTGATTCTTAACCGTAGGCTCGAAATCATTAGGCACCATGCTTTGCCCTTTTGGATTCACTAGGACCGTTGTTGAGAGCCACCCGCTCTGACTTGGCCCCGAATATAATCAACTCCATGAATCTTCTAGCACATGAATAGCCTCTCGACGAAATACCCGGCAGAATCACTTCCCTTAAAACCCGCATCTGTACAAGGCACAAATCCTGAATCTGAGTTCACTCTCTAGCTGCACAAGTACATTCACCCTCGTGGACATCAATTAAATATGTGGCAACATCCTTCAAATCCAAAATTATGTTGTATACTTCTTCATTTCAAGTAGCTCCTTTCCATTATATCAAAGCTCCTACCGCATAATAGCCCATACCTCAAATTAGATTCGTAGACCCTAATCATCAATCACTAAAATTCCCAAGTTGTTCCAAAATCTCCTCAAGGTGCGTAGTCATCCTAGCGCAAAGCCCATAAACAAATCCACCACTCTCGCACTTTGGCGGAACTCACCCCTCTAATTGACCACTTGACCTTTGCTTCTTATACCTGGCCTTCTAGAAATTCTAACCACCTCCTAACACTTCCCACATGTCTTTCCTCATCCTTTCCTGTTCAGTTGTTGCCTTAATAAATTCTATCTTCATAGTACTTAAAATCATAAATCGCTACTAACTTTAAACCTTTTCGGAGATCATCTTTCTCGAGCTGTCGACATTAGAAGCACCAATTCAATCTTGAACCACCGCACCACCCGATATACAACAATCATATCTCCAATATTATCCTATAATATCCTACCTCAAGGGTGAATTCCAGAAGACCATAACAGTGGTGAGATTAACACATACAATTGAAGGCGACGACACTACATCACAGATAAAAATTCCGCCACACTCAAAATTACCAAGTCTCGTTACTGCATCACCCCAAATCTAGACACTCATAGGCCAATTGCTCTTCCTCCGCCGGAAGTGAAATATCATATCTCTAAATTGTGCACTGAGTAGATTTCCTTTTAACTCATTTACCGCCCCAGCACATAGGTAAGTCTCCTACCATCAAGTCAATACTGTGCGATAACCATTCGCGAGCATCATAGCAACCTGCGCGTAGCCTCCCATCTCTTAGAAGCACAACTATTGAGCCGAAATGATAGAAAAATCCTTCCGCAAGGCGATGACAATAGCTCACCCAACTATACCTGGAGAAACATCCCGCACCACATTTGTAGTAGCATTAAAATTCTTCAATTCTCGATTTATAACAGGCGGTGTAACACCTGATTTCCACCATATACAATAAACATGACTACAAATTCAAGTTTAGTATGACTCGACATTATTTAAAAAAGAAGAAAGTTTGCACCTTCTATTCTTCCAAAGTATTTGCTCAAATGGCAACATTTCATGTTGTTAACGTACTATAAAATTAAATTATAAAGCAAGTAAAATGCAGAAAAGTATAATTTTTACGTCGAACTAATATACAATGAGTGTGTTTGGTATGAAGAGGGGTTGCTCTGATGGTAAGCAACCCCCACTTCCAACCGAGAGGTTGTGAGTTCGAGTCTCCCCAAGAGCAAGGTGGGAAGTTCTTGGAGGGAAGGATGCCGGGGGTCTATTTGGAAACAGCCTCTCTACCCTAGGGTAGGGGTAAGGTCTGCGTACACACTACCCTCCCCAGACCCCACTAAGTGGGATTATACTGGGTTGTTGTTGTTGTTGTTGTTGTTGGTCTTATGAAGGAAAACATTTTCTGGAAAATGTTTTCCAATTTTCCCATGTTTGGTTGGCTTAAATGTTTTGGAAAACATTTTCCTTATCAATTCATTTTCCTCCGATTGGAGGAAAATGTTTTCCTTATCAAAAGAAGGGAAAACATTTTCCAAAGCTCCTTCTCAACCATTCTCACCCTCACCAACTCACCCCACCCCCTCTCCAAAAAATAGTTTTTTTTTTTTAGAAAAATTTCAGTTTTTCCGTTACCATCCACCATACTACCCTTCCACCCCACCCCGCAAAAAAATTTCTTTTACCTTAATTTTTTTTCTATAATTTTAAATTTCTGTTTTCTTATTTTTTTGCATCACCCACCCCCACTCCCTACCCCCTCCCCCTACCCCCACCCCCACCCTCCCCCCACACCCCCCCACAAAAAAATTACTTTTTTTTTTGTAATTTAAATTTTTATTTTTTTTCGATTTACTGCCCCCCCCCCCCCCAGCCCACCCCTCCCCCCCCCCCCCCCCGAAAAAAATTTAAAATATATTTTTCAGTTTTTAATTTTATTATTTATCATTTAAAGACTCAATATTTTACAAGTTCCAAAATTATGAGTTCGGAAGTTTACGGGTTTAGAAATTTTAAATTTACCGATTCGGAAATACGCGATTTTTGCGTTAAAAAGCAAAACATCACATTAGTTCCTTTAGATTGTGTCAATTTTTAGAGACTTCGGGAAGGGGAGGGGTGGGGGAGGTGGGAGGGGGAGGGGTAGGAGAGTTGCAAAAAAAAAAATTCTAAAAAAACTATTTTTTACTCTCTAACCAAACATAGAAAATATTTTCCGGAAAATGTTTTCCACTTACCAACCAAACAAGAGAAAATAAGTGATAAAATCACTCATTTTCCATGAAAACATTTTCTAGGAAAACATTTTCCATGAAAACATTTTCCTTCATACCAAACACACCCAATATGAATTGATTTACCTCCCTATTAAAGAAGAAAAGAGGTTGCTGCAAGGTTTATTTGGAGAAGTTGCAAGCTGCATGCAAGAGCTACTGAAAAATTACTTGCGCTTTTCGTGAAGCTACTTACAAGCTACTTTCTTGAACTACTTGATCTATTTCAAACTTTTTTTGGAAGCTATAGAAATAATGGAAAAGGCCCAAAAAATCCGTTAAAAAAATACTTATTGCATATCGCTATGGTTAAAGAAATAGTTTATTCATGTCATTATTGACTAAGCATAGTAATATGAATTGGCCAAAAAAATTAAGACTTTAGTCAATAATGACATAAATATGTAATTTTTTAATAACAGTGACATGAAAATAACAATTATTTAACCGATAACATGAATAAATTATTTTTAAAAATTAAGTGCTATTTTTAAGCCTTTCCCGTATAAATAATAAAAAATAATAAAGAGTATCCACAATGTAGGGCATTCACGACAGTTACTTTTTTTTATCATAAACACATAGTTCTATGAAAAAGATATTTTATGTAAAAAAACTTTGTGGCATAGTCTTTTACAAAATTTCAAACATGATAAAAGCTACCCTCGTGACATGACAGGAGAAATGGCATTATGTGGGTAGGTGAGTAAGAGAGAGGAGAGGGGGAACGAAGCAAACATACATGCACGTGGACGTATTATTATTATCACATATACGAGTTTTGTTTGTAACGTAGTACAACTAATAGGAGTATAAATTTTCACATTTATAAATATAAGTCTATCAAAATGATACATCAAGGGACTAATCGGAACTAGTCACAATCTAACATGGACATGATAATTTCCTAGACCATACAAAGTTATGCTGTTTGAAGGATAATCTTATCAGGCCAACCTATATTTTATTATTCTTTGGGAAATCTGTGTAAATCAAGCTACGCAATATTTTGTATGATAATATTATGAGACCATTAACAATTTTTTTTGGACTACTCTACCCCTATTTACTCTTCACATTTATTTTTTCATGCAATGTAGTTAATATATTTTACTTTAAAGAACAATTAATTATTAAGATAAAATAAAAAGGTAATCAATTATTTTCTTATTTCCTAAAACTACAAGTATTTTGGACCAATTATTTATAATAACTACGACAACTAAAATGGACATGGCACTAATAATAATAATAATAATAATAATAATAATAATAATAATAATAATAATAATATCCTTTGGCAAGATTGTCCGCAAACTTATTGCCATTGGGTCGGGTCGATTCAGGGAATGATAAGCCAACCCGTTCCAATTCCAGGATTGGTCTCCGTCTAGTCATACCTAGGGATGGCAAATGGGCGGGTTGTGCTGAATTTGGGCGGGTCAAGATGGGTTAGTCAATAAATGGGTCATTGCCCAATCCAGCCCAAAGTGAATTTGGGTTAAGATGGACTGTGTCAAGATGAGCTAAACAATGGGTCATAACCCAACCCGCCCAACATGACCCATATTTTAGAATCATGAACATCTTGCATAACTTTTTTTTAGGGAGTTTGCGCCCGGGGTGGGGATGGGGGTGGGGGGAGGAGGGGGCATGGGAGGGGTAGGGGTAGGAGGTGTAGAAAAATAAAATAATAGAAAATTAAAAACTGAATTTTTTATAGGAATTTTGCACGGGATGGAGGTGTAGGGTATGGGGTGGGATGGGATGGGGTAGGTGAGTGAGTGTCGTAAAAAAACAAAAGAACAAAAAATTAAAAATAAAAAAAATTGGAGCAACTAAGTAAATTTCTAGATAAGTTAGGTTGAGATACTTTGTTTGGGGTGAGTTTCATGGGTTGTATTTGGGCAGTTAAATGGGTCAGAATGAGCTATAAAAAATAATGGGTTAACTTGGGCTTAACCCAAATTGACCCATGAGCTAAAATGGTTGTAGCCCAACCCATTAATCTCTGGGCTAGTTAGACGGGTTAGATGGGTTTGGGCTCAAATTGCCACCCCTAGTCATACCAGTTGGTTAATGGGTAATGTCTAACAAATATTTGTTAGGCAAATCGATGTTATTAAATTAATTAATCAGTTTTAATAATTATTACAGAATGATGATAATTAACGATTAATATACTCATAAATGAACACAATATTGATATAAATCACGCGGTACTAAACTACTCCCAAAAATCACGAGTCACAAGTACGCGAGCAACTAAAATATTACAAATACGGTCTGAAATAAAGTACAACCGTTTGAAACTAATTAAACAGTAAAACATGATAGAAGGGTACTTCAGGGTCTACGAGCGCCTGTAGCTATACCTGTTAAACGGGCCGGGTTGGACCGGTTCCGGACCGGCCCAGACCGGTAGAACCCGGAACCGGCCCGGACCGGTAGCAAAGGGGCCGGGTGGGCTGGGTTTGTAAGGGGTAGGGGTTAGTTCCGGGAAAAAATTTTGAACGGGTAACCGGAACCGGGTAGGCCCGGTCCGGCAAATAGTAACCTTAACGGTTAAACCGGCCCGGCCCGGCCCGGTTCAACGGTCAAATTTTTTTTTTATTTTTTTTATTTTTTAAATTCAGAAATATGGGGCCCACCCCAAACGGCTATATCAGAAAAAATCCGTTGGCCAACGGATTTATTGAAGTTTTGGCCATTTTTTCTTAATTTTTAACACATTTTTAATTTACAAATGTAGCCTTATGTAAATCTATAAATACCCCTCCCCCTTCTTCATTTCTCACTCAAAATTCTCATCTCAATCTCAAATTCTCTCATTCACCTATTCTCTAATTATCTAGTTCAAGTCTTCAACTTCAAGTCTTAATAATTTCTCATTTCATCTTCGAATTTATTTGGCTCATTTTTGTTGAATAATTGAAATTCAATTATAGTATTTTATCATTCGGGTTTTGAACTTCAAGTTGGAATATTGGCTTGACGTTTGTTCGTGGTAACATCGAAAATTCGGAATTGCATAACCAAGTGCTCTAATTCGGTGCACTCCTCCAACTCTTTCTCTTATTAATATTTTAATTGCATATTTATTTTGAGCTTATTTATTCCTTAAATTTCACAATATGTTTAGTGCTGCTAAAAAAGCGTGTAGAAAGTTACTGATAAGAGAAGTAAAAGTAGAGGCAATTCTTCAGCATCTGGTAGTAATAGCCCAATATCTATTGTTCCTGAAATATCGCCTAATGAAAATATAGATTATGATCAATTACAAGAAGATTATGGAATAGAAGATAATGAAATAAGAATTGAAGAAGAGATATCCGCTACACCTACTAGTGCACCTAGTGCTGGGGTAGGTAGTGTTGGAGTTGATACAAGGGGTGGTGGTGGTGGCACTAGTGGTAGACCACCTACGACTCCGACGACTAATCGTAGAAAAAGAAGTAAGGTTTGGAATTTTTTTGAATTAATTGAAGGTTCTGATAGAGTTAGATGCAAAATTTGTAAAGTTTCATTTAAACATTTGACTGTAGGAAATTTAGGGGGAACTGAAACGCTTAGTAGACATATGAGAGCTGCACACCCGATAGAATGGGGCCTAGATGGTGATGATAGTCAAACAACTATTAACCCTACTACTGGAGAGTTACTAGATGGAACTATACATATTTATTTTTAAAAGTTTGCTATAAATATAGATATTCAACAACTGAAGTTGCTAATGCACATTGTACGAATTCAACTAAAGAAATCAAGGACATGAAGATGTTGATCGCCCAGAAGACGAGGATCTTGGAGATATATTAACAAGTGGTCACCCATCCGAATTTACTTATTGTTATTTGTTCAAGTCTTAAAAGATGTAAACATTCAATTTGTAAGTTTCAAATTTGATTTATGAAATATGAATTATGAAATAAAAGAAGAACTTGCAATTTGCAGCAAGTGCAATTTTTCTCATATTCCTTCTATTCTTTAATTTATATTTTAAAGTAATACAAATTCTTAATATAACTTAAATTGAAACTTTAAATTTGAAATTCAAAGTTAAAGTGTTAAATTGAAACTTTAACATTTTAATTTTGAAATTCAAACTTAAAGTCTTAAATTAAAATTATTATTTAGAAATTCAAACTTAAAGTCTTAAATTGAAATTTGAAACTTCAATTTTTAAATTTCAATTTTAAACTTAAAGTCTTAAATTGAAACTAAATCATCTAACTAATTTTTGAAATACAAACTTAAAGTCTTACATTGAAACTTTATAAGTGCACAAGTATCATTTACTTTGTGTTCTTTAAATAAATTACAATAGTTATACAAAATTACAAAAAAAAAAAAAAAAACGTTAAACCCGGCCCGGCCCGGCCCCTTTAACCCGTAACCCGTACGGGTCAATTTTTACCCGAAAAAACCCCAACCCGTTATACCCGTTAAGGGATAGCCCGTAACCGGCCCGGTAATGAACCCGTACGGGTTAAAATAACTTGGACCCGGCCCGGCCCGGCCCACCCGTTAAACACCTATACCTGTAGCTCTACCTCAAGTCTCCATAAGCAGCTGAATCCAAACAATCTCGCTACACGCCACTAGGACCAACAGTAGTATCTGCACAAGAAGTCTAGAAGTACATCATGAATACAACCGACCATATGTACTCTGTAAGTGTCGAGCCTAACTTCGACGATGTTGTGGCGAGGCTATAACAAGACAATCACAATAAACGTGTACTAAACAATAATAATAGAAACATATATAGAATATAAACAGCAAACTCAAGTAATCGTACGCAGAATAACACTTTTGCTCAACTCCTCACAGTACAGTTACTACAGTCCAACATAATAAAATAAGTCTTCTTAGTTGTGGCGTGCAAGTCGATATAAAAATATATACAAATATCAGTTCTTTTTTGTTACGGCGCACAACCCAATCCACAAATATATATAAAGAAATTTTGTTGCGGCGTGCAACCCGATCCTACTATACTGTCATCTGTTCAAATCATATTCTATCCTTGTTTCTTCATATCATGTCATTTCAATATCATTGCGGCGTAAGATTCGATCCCAAATAATAACAAAATGAAACATATAACTACAACCAACTATGGGTTCTTCAAAAATAAAACGTAATAAAGGAGTTACATGGTTAATGACATAAACGGGTAAATGAAGCTATCTAATAGCACACGAATACAAGGAAACGATTATCAATTAAGGCATGTAACAGATAAATGAATGAATTTAACACGTAAAGGCAAATAGCTACTAAAGCAATTAACAAGAAAATAATATGGATCAAATAAAAGCAATAATAGATATGCCAACCCGTATGCTTGACCCGCAATTATGCATATATATTCGTCAGCTTACATATACATTGTCCCACACATAAATCAAATAGCAAATAAGCCAATCAAATCCTAATTCCCTCACGTCAAGGTTAGACACAATACTTACCTTAGTAACTCCTAATGCCTATCGAATAAGCATCCAAACAAACCGAATCTAGCCAATTATAGTTCAAATAATTCAAAATAAGCCTCAGTAACTCTCCTACAAGTGAAAAACATTTTATCTTTAATAAAGATTAAAAAGTATCAACAAAAGTCAATCTCATGGCCGCTTGGTCGAAATACAAGATTCGAATCAAAACTTGATTACCCATTCACCTTTAAATCTTATTATGTGATTTATTTCGAAATTCGACCTCAATTTGAGGTTTAAATCTCAATTTTATAAAATCTCCAATTCCTATCCAAATCTCTAATTTCTACCATAAAATCCTAGATTTGTTACTGAAAACACATTAAAAATAATGGGGAATTGAAAGAAAATAGATTAAAATTGTTTATCAACTAGTCTGGGACGAAGAGGTTCTTCGAAAATTGCCTCTAGAATATTTAGGGTTGAGAAACTGTGTAAAGTAAGCTAAGTCCTGATTTTTCCTCTTTTTCCTAGATGCGAGTATCGTAATCGTTGCAAATGTTACGTACTAGTCCAAAATGCGAATAGTTCCTCAGAAGTCTAGAAGTCCCAAATACAACCCATATATCGCAAATGTGAAGATTCACTTTTCGCAAATGTGAAGCTGAGCCCTCTGTACCTTCATAGTAAATGCGACTTTGAGATCGCAAATGCGGTCTCAGCTAGTTCGCAAATGAAAATGCTTTCCTTGCAATTGCAAGATTACCCAGTTTAAGCCATTACTCGCAAATGTGATGTCTTGATCGCAAAAGTGAGCTTGCTCGTGCAATCAAAATACCAAAATAGCATCTAAAACCATGAATCATACATCAAAACGTATGAATTTCAAAGAAAAACTCAAGAACCTCTAGAATTAAAATCAAGTGTCTGAATCCTATTCATCCAACTTTGAATTGCACCAAATATTTTATGCAACTCTCAAATAGCAAAACAGACCTATCCAAGTCCCAAAATCAAAATCCGAACCCGATAACCATAAATTCCACATGCGGTAAAACCTAAGAAATTTCCAAATATTTAAATTGCTAGCTTTCGGAAAAATAAGTCAAATCAACATAAGGACCTCGGCTTTTAATTATGGGTATACGTCTAAATCCAAAATTACAACACGAACCTACTGTAACTGACAATATACCGGTCCGGGGTCATTTACCTAAAATATTGAACATGGTCAATTCTAGCCTCATTTTTAGTCAAATATTTTACTTTAAATTTTTTTTATGTAAAAGCTTTCCGAAAAGTGACACGACCACACACGCAAAATAAGAAATATCAAAAGAAGCTAACTCAGGACACAAAAATTAGGACAAGTACACAAAACAACCTATTGGATCATCATAAATGAGCAACATAGGAGATATCTAACAATCGAAATTTATATAAATATGTAAAAGAAGTTAAAAAATTATCAAGTCTTGACATAATATATCAATCCCCAAAACATCAAATCTTGATAGAATTCATTCTAGATTGATTCTATGAGCTTTTATTCGTTTTTATTTTTTATTTTTATGTCTGATGCTTCATTATTATATTATTTCAAATACATATGCATGATTTTGAGAGTTGGATGTTGTAGAATGTTGAGCAATTTGGCACAAAGAGCGTTGTGAAAGTATATGATTATCAGTTATTGTTGGTATTATAATTGGAATGGATTAAATGCCGCAATAATTGGCTAAAGATTGTCACGAATGAAATTTTAACTAGTCGTGATGGCACATAACCTAACACTCTAGGTAAGCCAATAATAATTATACAATTCTATTGAAGATCATAAGTAATCAATAAATAAAATAGCCAAATTTCCATACAATAATCTAAGGATTAGTAGTGCAAGTCATGAGCCTCTATGCTTTAGATTATAGAGCTGGTATGAAAATAAATACAACATCTGTTCGTAATATACATAAATAGAGTAAGAATCTAAAACTATCCAAGTCATGTGGTAGCTATATTCGGAAAGCAGGTACATCTCCAATGCCAGCTCCAATAGTCCACAGCAGCATCAACTCCATGATCTATATTTGCAAGGTGCAAAAGTATACTATGAGTACAATCAACCCCATGTACTTAGTAGGTATCATAACTAACCTCAATGACGTAGTAGTGGCAAGAATTATTAATGACACTCACAAAATAAAATATTCAATTCATATATCGCACAAGCACGTAACAAAATGCTATCAAGTCATAAACCACAAATAAAGACTCCACGGTAGATAACGTAATAAGAACTTATCCAGTTAATAATCTAGCATATAAAGAAGATATGTGTCTAATATAATTCAATCATCAAACTTGCATATAGAGAAGATATATGCCATATCTCATCTCATCAGGTAAAGTGGCATATAAAGAAGATATGCATAGTATACACTCTAAAACTAGAAAATAGATTATACTCGGAGACTTAAACGGTTCAGCACCGCCACGACCCCGAGGTCGGGACTCCGGGCTCACAAAGCACCGGTGATACAACTCTAAGTTTACAAAAGGCGGTATTCAAGCCTAAACTAATCCAGCATAATCGGAGACTCAATATAAGCAATTTGACATCTTGCACGACACCAAGGTTAGAACTCCGAGCTCATCAAGCCACTGGAAGGCAACTCCGAGCTCATGAGAAGATGTCTTCAAGCCTAAACACACTCAATGACTTGGAGACTACTACCAATCGCAATACAACTTGAAAAATCCAAAATTGTAAACCTTAATGGGAAGCCTCGGCATAACCAGATATATTCCACAAATTGTAAGACCTCAACAGACATGAAAAAATGTAAGACCTTAACAGGCATGATAAACAGTAAGACCTTAATAGACCTAAAAATCCCAATATTTAGGCTATACGTCACATTTGTAAGAATCCCTAAAGGGCATACGCTCGATGTAGATGCCTGAATTTTCACTAAGGTATCAAAAATAGCTACGGCCGAATGCATACAACTACGGTCGAAATGGCTGATACAGCCCAAATAACGCGACTCGGGGATGCCCGACTGTTGCTACAAAATTTCAGGCCATTACTCTGATATACTTCAGAAAGAACCGGTTAAAATAGAGAAGAGACGTAGAAAAATAACATACACATCCAAGAAATTGCAAGTAAAGATGAAATTCAATAACCAAATCAAATACTGACCAATTTTCCTCAAAATTTAAAAAACAGAACCAAACCACTGATCAACTTTCCTCAAAACCTCATGTACACCATCAAGAAGGAACATGAGACGGTGACCCTAGGGGGATGGATCCATATCCACATGCTACATAGACAACTCACGTGCCAATAATTACATTTCCCTTGGCGTGGTCACGTGCTCAATAGCATAATTCGATCAGTGTGGTCATAATCTTAATATCACAATCTGCATGGCATGGTCACGTTCTCAATATTACAATCCCGCCGATATAGTCACGTGCTCAATATATAAATTATCACGGTGTGGTCACGTGCTCAATATCATAATCCGTCCCGCCTGGTCACATACTCAATATCATAATCCGCATGGCGCGGTCAAATATACCAGTCCAATCCATATCACACAAAAAGAAAATATAGAAGAATATATGTATATGATCAATAAACGTCAAATTTCATACTCATGGACCGGTATAAGTGACATGCTAAAGTGTATGTATATTTAGAGTGTTATCATAACTCAAATCAAGAAAATATATCACAAAAGTAGCAATTATCAGGTTCAAACATGATATTAACCTCTATGTAACCTTAAACATGGATGAAATAGCTCACAATAAGGGTACAAATATAAGAATTATCCCATCATGAAGCCTAGCAATCAACTCAATGTATATCATAGCCTAAGCACTACCCCTAGCATGAATAATTGGGCTCAACCCCACATATGTGTGCTATACGTAGCATGTAACTATCACAAATTACTCGAGCAGCAAGTGTCTCAATCCTATTTTGATAAGATACTTATCTCATACAAGCTAAATAAATACTCTAAAAACACCTTGCTGCATGAATCGACCTTCGAACGGGTTGTATATAGCCCAAAGCAACTCAAAAATATCATATAATATCATAGGAATAAAACCCAAATAATAAAGGTCGAATCTTTAATCAAATACTCAAAGTCAACTAAAATGTCAGCCCAAGCTCATACCCCATAACCCGACAAAAATCACAAATTCCAAACATTCATAATTTGCCAAGTACAAATACATGATTAGATTCAAAATTTGAATCCAAATCGATACTCCAAACCTCAAAATACACTTTCTTATCTTTCAATCCAAAACCCTCTTTTTGTCCTTTTGGATTCCTTGATTTAGGGAAAATATCAATGACAGATTAAAGTAAAAATCATATATGTAGGTTAGGATTACTTACCTTAGTGATGTAGATGAAACTGACTTAAAAAATCTCCCAAATCCGTGTTGTGTACTTCCCAAAATGACAAAATAAATGTCTATGTACGAAATGAGACTTAAATAGAGAAGGCTGAAATTTCAGCACCTGATATCGTGCCTAAGGTTCGTGCAATGTTTTCCTTTAAGGTTAGCCCATCTTTTACAACCCAAACTCTGCACTGATCGTGATAGCGCCTCTCGTGAAGACAATGCCAGTCAACTAACCCAACTTGTCTCTTTCAAAATAGTTAAACACAAATGAACGGCAAAATACGACTTAATGATATTAATTAACAGAATTTTAACCCAACACAGCCCTAATCGGGGTGTCACAAGTCACGAGCATCTATCAGAAAGTAAATCCACTACAAGGTCTATTATATACAAAACCGGATTAACGAACAAAGAGAGAGAAAAATGATGTTGCGGACGCTGGCAGTCACCTCTTTAACTCATATAACTCCGCCTCTGATCGGTCCAAACCCGCTACGGGGTAAATAGATACAAGCATCTGCACACGAGGTGTAGGGAGTAAAGTGAGTACTCCAACTTAGTGAGTAATAAAGGTAAATAATAGCTGAGCAGCAAGAAATCACGTAAAGCAACCAACATGCCGGATACAATCTTTCTGAGAAAACAGTAAAATCTTTAGAAATATCTTGGTTCAGTTCAAATCTCTTTTGAAATTGATCTTTTCAATAGTTATGAAAATGATTTCAAAATAGTTAGTGCTGATAAGCACAGAAAATTCGCTCCTCGGGCACAAGTACCACAATATGAGCATAGTAACCGCTGCGGCGTGCAGCCCGATCCACATATTATTACGGCATGTAGTCCGATCTATATCTTGCAGCGGGATGCTACCCGATCTGTATCCCGTTGCGGCGTGCAACCCTGTCCATATGGGTACCCACACTCACTGAAGGGGTTTAGACTCCGGAGGGGCTCCTACAGACCAAGCGCTATATCAGACCACCTCGTGGCATATAAAACAAGGCCTGAAAGCCTTCTCACATTACACTCGAGGCCTGAAAGCCTTCTCACAATACACTAGAGGCATGAAAGCCTCCTCACAATACACTCGAGGCCCGAAAGCCTCTTCACATCACTCAACATATCCTCACATATGGCCCTCGGTCTTACTCAGCCCAGAGAATATCATAAACCCCACGGGCATCAATAAAAATAGTAGTGCTCAGCCCAACTAACAAAAAAATATCATTTAAGTCTCAAAGTTCAATTAGAACGATTGAGTTTGTAAATCAGTATAATCAACAGGACTGAGTTCAAGTAGTATGTCAAATAGTGAGGAAACAGTGATAAAATCCAAAAGGTTCAAATAATTGGCACGTATCCCAAATATGGCTATCATCCCAAATCATGATAATAACAAATAAGTTCCAGTCAATATGCGGTAAAAAGCATCAATCGGGGCGGCCCAAGTCACAATCACCAACAGTGCTCTACCCCGCACTCGCTATCCGACGTGTTATTCACCTCAATATTGCACTACGGTGTGCAAATTAAGGGTTTCAAACCCTCAGGATATCATTTACAATCATTACTCACCTCGAACCGGCGAAATCTCTAGGTCGCGATGACTTTGCCCCTCAAATCGACCTCCACATACGCCGAGTCTATCAAAAACCATAACGAATATGTCACAATATGCTAAGGGAACAAAATCCAATAAAAAACAATTAATAACGGGTACAAATTCCGAAATTACCAAAACCCAAGCCTCGGGTCCACATCTCAAAACTCAATTTTTTTACATAATTGGTTCCTCATCTTCCCACGAGTTTATACATATCAAGAATGCCAAAATCGTTGTTCAAATGACCCCTCAAATCCTCAATTTAAAATCTCAAAATCCCAAGCCCTAGTTCTTCAATCTTAGCTAAATTTCCATGAATTTCCAGGCTAATTCCATAATATAATCGTGTTTTAAGTTCAAAAATATTACCTCCAATCAATTCCTATTGAATCCCTCTTCCATTAGCTCTACCAAGCTTCAAAATCGTTCAACAATGGAGGCGGAACAAAATATTTTAAAAACCCTTCCGCCCAGCAACTATTTCCTTCTATGTGATCGCGGAACATCCCTCGCGACCGCGAAGACCAAATATTCAGCCCTCGACATTCCTCTTATGTGATTGTGTAATATCCTCTACGATCGTAATTCACATCCTTTTCACACAACGCGATCACAGACCCGCTGATGCGTTCGTGATAATAGGTGAATTTTACTATATTCATGCGCAATCACATTTTAAGTTGTTTTGATAATATATATGATAACAAAATGCTCTTATTAGTGTTTCTCATTAATTGTAGGTACAAAATGGATGAAGAAGGCTAAATAGCAATTTTGGAGTCAAAAGAAGAAGAAAAGGCCAATTATGCAAAACTCACTAAAGTCCACGCATGACAGCCCTGAAGATTCAAAGAACGCGTTCCACCGCGACCGTGGTGAAACCGCAGTGGTTGAAGCTTGTTGAAAAGATAAAGATTCAGAGAGTGTGTTTCAATGCGATTCGACCCCGACCGCGGCAGAACCGCGGTGACAGGCGGAAACCTATGGGACTAAACTGTAAAAACGGGATTTTTTTGACCTAAACCCTATATAAAACCTTAGGATTCGCCCAAAGGAGGCAAGCTTTGTATTATTGAGTACTTCTGCATGAAAACTAGTGTGAGAGAATTCTCTAAACATATCTCTTACTTTTTTTTTGAATTTTCATCATGAGTTGTATTCTATCTTTTGTTTTCGTAGTTATGAGTAGATAAATTCCTATCTAAGATTGTGATGGAACCTATTGGTTGATGAACTTCTGATTTATGTGAATACAAATTGTTATTTAATCTCTATTTGTTCAACTTCATTCTTGTTGTAGTTAATTGATAGGATCCTCAATTAGTTGTGCCTATTTAGTGTGCAAAACTTGGAAAATAATGCATATTTAGGTTATTGTTGAACAACACCATTCCTAGATTATTAGAGGAATCTATAATTGCGGGTCTAAAGGTGGGATTAGGAATAACGAAACTATGGGTGTCATCAAAAGTGAATTGTGATAATTACAGCAAGCTAGGGCAACTCGGAAGGTACAATAGTAAATTACTGTGATTACTCAGGAGAGATTTACTATAGGAATATTGTTCACGATTGATAGAGAGATGTTGATTAATTTGTATGATCATAAATAGAAGGGATTCCATCAATAGGGAAAATTATCACCTTAGTCTTTCTCATTCTTGTTTACAACATATTAGTATTTTTCCAGTAATTTAGTTCTTTGCAAAAGTAGTTATTAAGAAATACTCAAAAGGATATTTGAATATTTGGGAAGCTGATTCGGAAGATTATTGGGTTTTAAAGATTGTAGTTGGTAGGTTAACTCTCTGAGGATTCGACCCAGTGTGAAATACTTGGGTTATATCTGCTGCGATCGCATTGTCCTTTTTGTAAGGCATAGTTGGGCGTGATCAAATTTTGGCGCCATTGACGGGGAGTTAACAGAATTATCAATTTCCACTAACAGAATTACAAGATTCATATTGTAGTCTGATTTATCTCTACCCAACTTTTGATTGAAAATCTTGACGATTGTTGATTTGGTTGCTCAGGTGCATGCCTAGAAAATCTACAAGGACTGGAGAATTACTTGAAAGTCTTTCAGACCCAGAGCAAACATTGGGCATTAAACCGTGAAAACAAACAACATCAACAATCTCAGCAGACACTGAATTAGACATTGACATGGGAGACGTGAATAATCCTAACCAGCAAGCTAGGTTAAATGTTAAGGAAGAGGCACCTCCTGTGCCTGAAGGTGCACTTTATAATTGGGCATAACCAACTGCTGACAACTTGGCTACTGTCATTGTTGTGCCTGCAATACAAGCTGAATCGTTCCAGATCACAAATAATATACTACACTTGTTGCAAAACAAAGTACTCTTTTCTGGGACACAAGTTGAAGACCCTCAACAACATCTGAAAAATTTCCTATCTATATGCAAAATGCAAAGACAACCCAATGTGACACCGGAAGCAATCAGGCTATTGTTATTTCCTTTCTCAGTTACAGGAGCTGCACATGTTTGGCTTAACTCACTCCCTATCAACTCTATAGAAACTTGGGATGAGTTAGTCAAACAGTTCCACAACAAGTTCCACCCGCCTAACAAAATAGCTCAACAAATTGATGAGATTGTAAGCT